>CM059440.1:17356235-17792528 GCA_030390025.1 Squalus acanthias
CTCAGGGGTACGGAGCCACACTGACCGGGGTACTGAGGCACACTGACCATGGGTACGGAGCTACACTGACCGGGGTTACTGAGTCACACTGACCAAAGGTACTGAGTCACACTGACTCAGGGGTACTGAGTCACACTGACCAGGTACTGGAGTTACACTGACCATGGGTACTGAGGCACACTGAACAGGTACTGAGTCACACTGGCGGGGGTACTGAGCCACACTGACAGGGGTACCAAGTCACACTGACCAGGGGTACTGAGTCACACTGACCAGGGGTACTGAGTCACACTGACCAGGGGTACTGAGTCACACTGACCAGGGGTACTGAGTCACACTGACCAGGGGTACTGAGTCACACTGACCGGGGTACTGAGTCACACTGACCAGGGGTACTGAGTCACACTGACCAGGGGTACTGAGTCACACTGACCAGGGGTACTGAGTCACACTGACCAGGGGTACTGAGTCACACTGACCAGGGTACTGAGTCACACTGACCAGGGGTACTGAGTCACACTGACCAGGGGTACTGAGTCACACTGACCAGGGGTACTGAGTCACACTGACCGGGGGTACTGAGTCACACTGACCAGGGTACTGAGTCACACTGACCAGGGGTACTGAGTCACACTGACCAGGGGTACTGAGTCACACTGACCGGGGTACTGAGTCACACTGACCGGGGGTACTGAGTCACACTGACCAGGGGTACTGAGTCACACTGACCAGGGGTACTGAGTCACACTGACCAGGGGTACTGAGTCACACTGACCAGGGGTACTGAGTCACACTGACCGGGGGTACTGAGTCACACTGACCAGGGGTACTGAGTCACACTGACCGGGGTACTGAGTCAAACTGACCGTGGGTACTGAGTCACACTGACCAGGGGGTACTTAGTCACACTGACCAGGGGTACTGAGCCACACTGACCGGGGTACTGAGTCACACTGACCAGGGGTACTGAGTCACACTGACCGGGGTACTGAGTCACACTGACCAGGGGTACTGAGTCACACTGACCAGGGGTACTGAGTCACACTGACCAGGGGTACTGAGTCACACTGACCAGGGGTACTGAGTCACACTGACCAGGGGTACTGAGTCACACTGACCAGGGGTACTGAGTCACACTGACCAGGGGGTACTGAGTCACACTGACCGGGGGTACTGAGTCACACTGACCAGGGGTACTGAGTCACACTGACCTGGGGTACTGAGTCACACTGACCGGGGGTACTGAGTCACACTGACCGGGGGTACTGAGTCACACTGACCGGGGTACTGAGTCACACTGACCGGGGGTACTGAGCCACACTGACCGGGTGTACTGAGTCACACTGACCAGGGGTACTGAGTCACACTGACCGGGGGTACTGAGTCACACTGACCAGGGGTACTGAGTCACACTGACCAGGGGTACAGAGTCACACTGACCGGGGGAACTGAGTCACACTGACCGGGGGAACTGAGTCACACTGACCGGGTACTGAGTCACACTGACCAGGGGTACTGAGTCACACTGACCGGGGTACTGAGACACACTGACCGGGGGTACTGAGTCACATTGACCAGGGGTACTGAGTCACATTGACCTGGGGTACTGAGCCACACTGACCAGGGGTACTGAGTCACACTGACCAGGGGTACTGAGTCAAACTGATCAGGGGTACTGAGTCACACTGACCGGGTGTACTGAGTCACACTGACCAGGGGTACTGAGTCACACTGACCAGGGTACTGAGTCACACTGACCATGGTACTGAGTCACACTGACCAGGGGTACTGAGTCACACTGACCAGGGGTACTGAGTCACACTGACCAGGGGTAATGAGTCACACTGACCGGGGGTACTGAGCCACACTGACCGGGTGTACTGAGTCACACTGACCAGGGGTACTGAGTCAGACTGACCAGGTACTGAGTCACACTGACCAGGGCTACTGAGTCACACTGACCAGGTACTGAGTCACACTGACCAGGGCTACTGAGTCACACTGACCGGGGGTACTGAGTCACACTGACCAGGGGTAATGAGTCACACTGACCGGGGGTACTGAGTCATACTGACCGGGGGTACTGAGCCACACTGACCAGGGGTACTGAGCCCCACTGACCAGGGGTACTGAGTCACACTGACCAGGGGTACTGAGTCACACTGACCGGGGGTACTGAGTCACACTGACCAGGGGTTCTGAGTCACACATGACCAGGGGTACTGAGTCACACTGACCAGGGCTACTGAGTCACACTGACCAGGGGTACTGAGTCACACTGACCAGGGGTACTGAGTCACACTGACCAGGGGTACTGAGTCACACTGACCGGGGGTACTGAGCCACACTGACCAGGGGTACTGAGTCACACTGACCGGGTGTACTGAGTCACACTGACCAGGTACTGAGTCACACTGACCGGGCTACTGAGTCACACTGACCGGGGGTACTGAGCCACACTGACCTGGGGGACTGATCCACACTGACCAGGGGTACTGAGTCACACTGACCAAGGGTACTGAGTCACACTGACCGGGGTTACTGAGTCACACTGACCGGGGGTAAGGAGTCACACTGACCGGGGGTACTGAGTCACGCTGACCAGTGGTACTGAGTCACACTGACCGTAGGTACTGAGTCACGCTGACCAGTGGTACTGAGTCACACTGACCGGGGGTACTGAGTCACACTGACTGGGGGTACTGAGTCACACTGACCAGAGGTACTGAGTCACACTGACTCAGGGGTACGCAGCCACACTGACCGGGGTACTGAGGCACACTGACCATGGGTACGGAGCTACACTGACCGGGGTTACTGAGTCACACTGACCGGGGGTACTGAGTCACACTGACCAGAGGTACTGAGTCACACTGACTCAGGGGTACAGAGCCACACTGACCGGGGTACTGAGGCACACTGACCATGGGTACGGAGCTACACTGACCGGGGTTACTGAGTCACACTGACCAAAGGTACTGAGTCACACTGACTCAGGGGTACGGAGCCACACTGACCAGGTACTGAGTTACACTGACCATGGGTACTGAGGCACGCTGAACAGGTACTGAGTCACACTGGCCGGGGTACTGAGCCACACTGACCAGGGATACCAAATCACACTGACCAGGGGTACTGAGTCACACTGACCGAGGGTACTGAGCCACACTGACCAAGGGTACTGAGTCACACTGACTCAGGGATACGGAGCCACACTGACCGGGGTACTGAGGCACACTGACCAGGTACTGGGCCAAACTGACCAAGGGTACTGCGTCACACTGACTCAGGGGTACGGAGCAACACTGACCAGGGGTACTGAGGCACACTGACCAGGGTACTGAGTCACACTGACCAGGGGGTACTGAGTCACACTGACCAGGGGTACTGAGGCACACTGACCAGGGTACTGAGTCACACTGACCGGGGTACTGAGTCACACTGACCAGGGGTACTGAGTCACACTGACCAGGGGTACTGAGTCACACTGACCAGGGGTACTGAGTCACACTGACCAGGGGTACTGAGTCACACTGACCGGGGGTACTGAGTCACACTGACCGGGGGTACTGAGTCACACTGACCGGGAGTACTGAGTCACACTGACCAGGGGTACTGAGTCACACTGACCAGGGGTACTGAGTCACACTGACCGGGGTACTGAGTCACACTGACCGGGGTACTGAGTCACACTGACCGGGGGAACTGAGTCACACTGACCGGGGTACTGAGTCACACTGACCAGGGTTACTGAGTCACACTGACCAGGGGTACTGAGTCACACTGACCGGGGGGTACTAAGTCACACTGAACAGGTGTAATGAGGCACACTGACCGAGGGTACTGAGTCACACTGACCAGGGTTACTGAGCCACACTGACCAGGTCTTGAGTCACACTGACCAGAGGTACTGAGTCACACTGACCGCGGGTACTGAGCCACACTGACCGGGATTAGGGAGTCACACTACCAGTGGTACTGAGGCACACTGACCAGGGGTACTGACTCACACTGACCGGGGGTACTGAGTCAGATTGACTTGGTGTATTGAGTCACACTGACCAGAGGTTATGAGCCACACTGACCAGGGGTACTGAGTCACACTGACCAGGGGTACTGAGTCACACGGACCAGGGGTACTGAGTCACACTGACCGGGGCGTACTGAGTCACACTGACCAGGGGTACTGAGTCACACTGACTCGGGGGGACTGAGTCACACTGACCAGGGGTACTGAGTCACACTGACCAGGGATTCTGAGCCACACTGACCAGGGGTACTGAGTCACACTGACCGGGGATTCTCAGTTACACTGACCAGGGGTACTGAGTCACACTGACCAGGGATTCTGAGCCACACTGACCAGGGGTACTGAGTCACACTGACTCGGGGTTATGAGCCACACTGACCGGAGGTATTGAGTCACAGTGACTGGGGATTCTCAGTCACACTGACCAGGGGTACTGAGTCACACTGACCAGGGGTTATGAGCCACACTGACCGGGGTACTGAGTCACACTGACCAGGGATTCTGAGCCACACTGACCAGGGGTACTGAGTCACACTGACCAGGGGTACTGAGTCACACTGACCAGGGGTACTGAGTCACACTGACCAGGGGTTCTGAGTCACACTGACCAGGGGTACTGAGTCACACTGACCAGTGGTACTGAGCCACACTGACCAGGGGTACTGAGTCACACTGACCAGGGATTCTGAGCCACACTGACCAGGGGTACTGAGTCACACTGACCAGGGATTCTGAGCCACACTGACCAGGGGTACTGAGTCTCACTGACCAGTGGTAATGAGTCACACTGACCGGGGATTCTCAGTCACACTGACCAGGGGTACTGAGTCTCACTGACCGGGGGTACTGAGTCACACTGACAGGGGGTACTGAGTCACACTGACCGGGTTTAAGGAGTCACACTGACCGGGGGTACTGAGTCACGCTGACCAGTGGTACTGAGTCACACTGACCGGGGGTACTGAGTCACGCTGACCAGTGGTACTGAGTCACTATGACCGGGGGTACTGAGTCACACTGACCGGGGGTACTGAGTCACACTGACCAGAGGTACTGAGTCACACTGACTCAGGGGTACAGAGCCACACTGAGCGGGGTACTGAGGCACACTGACCATGGGTACGGAGCTACACTGACCGGGGTTACTGAGTCACACTGACCAAAGGTACTGAGTCACACTGACTCAGGGGTACGTAGCCACACTGACCAGGTACTGAGTTACACTGACCATGGGTACTGAGGCACGCTGAACAGGTACTGAGTCACACTGGCCGGGGTACTGAGCCACACTGACCAGGGGTACCAAGTCACACTGACCAGGGGTATTGAGTCACACTGACCGAGGGTACTGAGCCACACTGACCAAGGGTACTGAGTCACACTGACTCAGGGATACGGAGCCACACTGACCGGGGTACTGAGGCACACTGACCAGGTACTGAGCCAAACTGACCAAGGGTACTGAGTCACACTGACTCAGGGGTACGGAGCAACACTGACCAGGGGTACTGAGGCACACTGACCAGGTACTGAGTCACACTGACCGGGGGTACTGAGTCACACTGACCAGGGGTACTGAGGCACACTGACCAGGTACTGAGTCACACTGACCGGGGGAACTGAGTCACACTGACCAGGGGTACTGAGTCACACTGACCAGGAGTACTGAGTCACACTGACCAGGGGTACTGAGTCACACTGACCGGGGGTACTGAGTCACACTGACCGGGGGTACTGAGTCACACTGACCGGGGGTACTGAGTCACACTGACCGGGAGTACTGAGTCACACTGACCAGGGGTACTGAGTCACACTGACCAGGGGTACTGAGTCACACTGACCGGGGGTACTGAGTCACACTGACCGGGGGTACTGAGTCACACTGACCGGGGTTACTGAGTCACACTGACCGGGGGTACAGAGTCACACTGACCGGGGGTACTGAGTCACATTGACCTGGGGTACTGAGCCACACTGACCGGGTGTACTGAGTCACACTGACCAGGGGCACTGAGTCAAATTGATCAGGGGTACTGAGTCACACTGACCGGGTGTACTGAGTCACACTGACCAGGGGTACTGAGTCACACTGACCAGGGGTACTGAGTCACACTGACCGGGGGTACTGAGTCACACTGACCAGGGGTACTGAGTCACACTGACCAGGGGTACTGAGTCACACTGACCAGGGGTACTGAGTCAAACTGACCGGGGGTACTGAGTCACACTGACCGGGGGTACTGAGTCACACTGACCTGGGGTACTGAGTCACACTGACCGGGGGTACTGAGTCACACTGACCGGGGGTACTGAGTCACACTGACAGGGGGTACTGAGTCACACTGACCGGGGGTACGGAGCCACACTGACCGGGTGTACTGAGTCACACTGACCAGGGGTACTGAGTCACACTGACCGGGGGTACTGAGTCACACTGACCAGGGGTACTGAGTCACACTGACCAGGGGTACAGAGTCACACTGACCGGGGGAACTGAGTCACACTGACCGGGGGAACTGAGTCACACTGACCGGGTACTGAGTCACACTGACCAGGGGTACAGAGTCACACTGACCGGGTACTGAGACACACTGACCGGGGGTACTGAGTCACATTGACCAGGGGTACTGAGTCACATTGACCTGGGGTACTGAGCCACACTGACCAGGGGTACTGAGTCACACTGACCAGGGGTACTGAGTCAAATTGATCAGGGGTACTGAGTCACACTGACCGGGTGTACTGAGTCACACTGACCAGGGGTACTGAGTCACACTGACCAGGTACTGAGTCACACTGACCATGGTACTGAGTCACACTGACCAGGGGTACTGAGTCACACTGACCAGGGGTACTGAGTCACACTGACCAGGGGTAATGAGTCACACTGACCGGGGGTACTGAGCCACACTGACCGGGTGTACTGAGTCACACTGACCAGGGGTACTGAGTCACACTGACCAGGTACTGAGTCACACTGACCAGGGCTACTGAGTCACACTGACCAGGTACTGAGTCACACTGACCAGGGCTACTGAGTCACACTGACCGGGGGTACTGAGTCACACTGACCGGGGGTAATGAGTCACACTGACCGGGGGTACTGAGTCATACTGACCGGGGGTACTGAGCCACACTGACCAGGGGTACTGAGCCCCACTGACCGGGGGTACTGTGTCACACTGACCAGGGGTACTGAGCCCCACTGACCGGGGGTACTGAGTCACACTGACCAGCGGTTCTGAGTCACACATGACCAGGGGTACTGAGTCACACTGACCAGGGCTACTGAGTCACACTGACCAGGGGTACTGAGTCACACTGACCAGGGGTACTGAGTCACACTGACCAGGGGTACTGAGTCACACTGACCGGGGGTACTGAGCCACACTGACCAGGGGTACTGAGTCACACTGACCGGGTGTACTGAGTCACACTGACCAGGTACTGAGTCACACTGACCGGGCTACTGAGTCACACTGACCGGGGGTACTGAGCCACACTGACCTGGGGTACTGATCCACACTGACCAGGGGTACTGAGTCACACTGACCAAGGGTACTGAGTCACACTGACCGGGGGTACTGAGTCACACTGACCGGGGGTAAGGAGTCACACTGACCGGGGGTACTGAGTCACGCTGACCAGTGGTACTGAGTCACACTGACCGTAGGCACTGAGTCACACTGACCGGGGGTACTGAGTCACACTGACCAGTGGTACTGAGTCACACTGACCGGGGGTACTGAGTCACACTGACCGGGGGTACTGAGTCACACTGACCAGGGGTACTGAGTCACACTGACCAGGGGTACTGAGCCACACTGACCGGGGTACTGAGGCACACTGACCATGGGTACGGAGCTACACTGACCGGGGTTACTGAGTCACACTGACCGGGGGTACTGAGTCACACTGACCAGAGGTACTGAGTCACACTGACTCAGGGGTACGGAGCCACACTGACCAGGTACTGAGTTACACTGACCATGGGTACTGAGTCACACTGACCGGGGGTACTGAGTCACACTGACCGGGTGTAAGGAGTCACACTGACCGGGGGTACTGAGTCACACTGACCGGGGGTACTGAGTCACACTGACCGGGGGTACTGAGCCACACTGACCGGGTGTACTGAGTCACACTGACCAGGGGTACTGAGTCACACTGACCGGGGTACTGAGTCACACTGACCAGGGGTACTGAGTCACACTGACCAGGGGTACTGAGTCACACTGACCGGGGGTACTGAGTCACACTGACCGGGGTACTGAGTCACACTGACCAGGGGTACTGAGTCACACTGACCAGGGGTACTGAGTCACACTGACCAGGGTACTGAGTCACACTGACCGGGGTACTGAGTCACACTGACCAGGGGTACTGAGTCACACTGACCTGGGGTACTGAGCCACACTGACCAGGGGTACTGAGTCACACTGACCAGGGGTACTGAGTCACACTGACCGGGGTACTGAGTCACACTGACCAGGGGTACTGAGTCACACTGACCAGGGGTACTGAGTCACACTGACCAGGGGTACTGAGTCACACTGACCGGGGGTACTGAGTCACACTGACCGGGGTACTGAGTCACACTGACCTGGGGTACTGAGTCACACTGACCGGGGTACTGAGTCACACTGACCGGGGGTACTGAGTCACACTGACCAGGGGTACTGAGTCACACTGACCAGGGGTACTGAGTCACACTGACCAGGGGTACTGAGTCACACTGACCGGGGGTACTGAGTCACACTGACCGGGGGTACTGAGTCACACTGACCGGGGTTACTGAGTCACACTGACCGGGGGTACTGAGTCACACTGACCGGGGTACTGAGTCACACTGACCTGGGGTACTGAGCCACACTGACCGGGTGTACTGAGTCACACTGACCAGGGGT
Source organism: Squalus acanthias (assembly GCA_030390025.1). NCBI lineage: Eukaryota > Metazoa > Chordata > Chondrichthyes > Squaliformes > Squalidae > Squalus > Squalus acanthias. The sequence continues at coordinate 17,365,173 of CM059440.1, forward strand.
ACTGAGTCAAACTGATCAGGGGTACTGAGTCACACTGACCGGGTGTACTGAGTCACACTGACCAGGGGTACTGAGTCACACTGACCGGGGGTACTGAGTCACACTGACCGGGGTACTGAGTCACACTGACCAGGGGTACTGAGTCACACTGACCAGGGGTACTGAGTCAAACTGACCGGGGGTACTGAGTCACACTGACCGGGGTACTGAGTCACACTGACCTGGGGTACTGAGTCACACTGACCGGGGGTACTGAGTCACACTGACCAGGGGTACTGAGTCACACTGACAGGGGTACTGAGTCACACTGACCGGGGGTACGGAGCCACACTGACCGGGTGTACTGAGTCACACTGACCAGGGGTACTGAGTCACACTGACCGGGGGTACTGAGTCACACTGACCAGGGGTACTGAGTCACACTGACCAGGGGTACTGAGTCACACTGACCGGGGTACTGAGTCACACTGACCGGGGTACTGAGTCACACTGACCGGGGTACTGAGTCACACTGACCAGGGGTACTGAGTCACACTGACCGGGGTACTGAGTCACACTGACCGGGGGTACTGAGTCACACTGACCAGGGGTACTGAGTCACACTGACCTGGGGTACTGAGTCACACTGACCAGGGGTACTGAGTCACACTGACCAGGGGTACTGAGTCACACTGACCAGGGGTACTGAGTCACACTGACCGGGGTACTGAGTCACACTGACCAGGGGTACTGAGTCACACTGACCAGGTACTGAGTCACACTGACCATGGTACTGAGTCACACTGACCAGGGGTACTGAGTCACACTGACCAGGGGTACTGAGTCACACTGACCAGGGGTACTGAGTCACACTGACCGGGGGTACTGAGCCACACTGACCGGGTGTACTGAGTCACACTGACCAGGGGTACTGAGTCAAACTGACCAGGTACTGAGTCACACTGATCAGGGCTACTGAGTCACACTGACCAGGGGTATTGAGTAACACTGACCAGGGGTACTGAGTCACACTGGCCAGGGGTACTGAGTCACACTGACCAGGGGTACTGAGTCACACTGGCCAGGGGTACTGAGTCACATTGACCTGGGGTACTGAGCCACACTGACCGGGTGTACTGAGTCACATTGACCAGGGGTACTGAGTCACACTGACCAGGGGTACTGAGTCACACTGACCAGGGGTACTGAGTCACACTGACCAGGTACTGAGTCACACTGACCAGGTACTGAGTCACACTGACTGGGGGTACTGAGTCACACTGACCAGGGGTACTGAGTCACACTGACCAGGTACTGAGTCACACTGACCGGGGGTACTGAGTCACACTGACCGGGGGTACTGAGTCACACTGGCGGGGGTACTGAGTCACACTGACCGGGGGTACTCAGTCACACTGACCGGGGGTACTGAGTCACACTGACCGGGGGTACTGAGTCACACTGACCAGGTACTGAGTCACACTGACCGGAGGTACTGAGTCACACGGACCAGGGTTACTGAGTCACATTGACCTGGGGTACTGAGCCACACTGACCGGGTGTACTGAGTCACACTGACCAGGGGTACTGAGTCACACTGACCGGGGGTACTGAGTCACACTGACCAGGTACTGAGTCAAATTGATCAGGGGGACTGAGTCACACTGACCAGGGGTATTGAGTAACACTGACCAGGGGTACTGAGTCACACTGGCCAGGGGTACTGAGTCACACTGACCAGGGGTACTGAGTCACACTGGCCAGGGGTACTGAGTCACATTGACCTGGGGTACTGAGCCACACTGACCGGGTGTACTGAGTCACATTGACCAGGGGTACTGAATCACACTGACCAGGGGTACTGAGTCACACTGACCAGGGGTACTGAGTCACACTGACCAGGTACTGAGTCACACTGACCAGGTACTGAGTCACACTGACTGGGGGTACTGAGTCACACTGACCAGGGGTACTGAGTCACACTGACCAGGGGTACTTAGTCACACTGACCAGGGGTACTGAGTCACACTGACCAGGGGTACTGAGTCACACTGACCAGGGGTACTGAGTCACACTGACCAGGGGTACTGAGTCACACTGACCGGGGGTACTGAGCCACACTGACCGTGGGTACTGAGTCACACTGACCGGGGCAACTGAGTCACACTGACCGGGGGTACTGAGTCACACTGACCGGGGGAACTGAGTCACACTGACCGGGGTTACTGAGTCACACTGACCGGGGCAACTGAGTCACACTGACCGGGGGTACTGAGTCACACTGACCGGGGGAACTGAGTCACACTGACCGGGGGTACTGAGTCACACTGAATGGGGAACTGAGTCACACTGACCGGGGGTACTGAGTCACACTGACCAGAGTTACTGAGTCAAACTGACATGGGGTACTGAGTCACACTGACCGGGGGGTACTAAGTCACACTGAACAGGTGTAATGAGGCACACTGACCGAGGGTACTGAGTCACACTGACCAGGGTTACTAAGCCACACTGACCAGGTCTTGCGTCACACTGACCGGGGGTACTGAGTCACACTGACCAGGTTTACTGAGTCACACAATGACCGGGGGTACTGAGTCACACTGACTGGGGGTAGTGAGGCACACTGACCAGGTACTGAGTCACACTGACCAGGGGTACTGAGTCACACTGACCAGGGGTACTGAGTCACACTGACCAGAGGTACTGAGTCACACTGACCGCGGGTACTGGGTCACACTGACCCGGGGTACTGAGTCACACTGACCGGGGGTACTGAGTCACACTGACCAGGGGAACGGAGTCACATTGACCTGGGGTATTGAGTAACACTGACCGCGGGTACTGGGTCACACTGACCCGGGGTACTGAGTCACACTGACCGGGGGTACTGGGTCACACTGACCCGGGGTACTGAGTCACACTGACCAGGGGGTACTGAGTCACACTGGCCAGGGGTACGGAGTCACACTGACCTGGGGTACTGAGTAACACTGACCAGGGGTACTGAGTCACACTGACCGGGGGTACTGAGTCACACTGACCCGGGGTACTGAGTCACACTGACCAGGGCTACTGAGTCACACTGACCGGGGGTACTGAGTCACACTGACCAGGGGTACTGAGTCACACTGACCAGGGGTACTGAGTCACACTGACCGGGGTACTGAGTCACACTGACCGGGGGTACTGAGTCACACTGACCAGGGGTACTGAGTCACAGTGACCAGGGGTATTGAGTCACACTGACCAGGAGTACTGAGTCACACTGACCTGTGGGTACTGAGTCACACTGACCTGGGGTACTGAGTCACACTGACCGGGGGTACTGAGTCACACTGACCAGGGGTACTGAGTCACACTGACCAGGGGTACTGAGTCACACTGACCAGGGGGTACTGAGTCACACTGACCAGGGGTACTGAGTCACACTGACCAGGGGTACTGAGTCACACTGACCGGGGTACTGAGTCACACTGACCAGGGGTACTGAGTCACACTGACCGGGGGTACTGAGTCACACTGACCAGGGTACTGAGTCACACTGACCAGGGGTACTGAGTCACACTGACCAGGGGTACTGAGTCACACTGACCTGGGGTACTGAGTCACACTGACCAGGGGTACTGAGTCACACTGACCTGGGGTACTGAGTCACACTGACCAGGGGTACTGAGTCACACTGACCAGGGGTACTGAGTCACACTGACCAGGGGTACTGAGTCACACTGACCAGGGGTACTGAGTCACACTGACCAGGGGTACTGAGTCACACTGACCAGGGGTACGGAGTCACACTGACCGGGGGTACTGAGTCACACTGACCAGGGGTACTGAGTCACACTGACCAGGGTACTGAGTCACACTGACCAGGGGTACTGAGTCACAGTGACCTGGGGTACTGAGCCACACTGACCAGGTGTACTGAGTCACACTGACCAGGGGTACTGAGTCACACTGGCCAGGGGTACTGAGTCACAGTGACCTGGGGTACTGAGCCACACTGACCAGGTGTACTGAGTAACACTGACCAGGGGTACTGAGTCACACTGACCGGGGGTACTGAGTCACACTGACCCGGGGTACTGAGTCACACTGACCAGGGGTACTGAGTCACACTGACCGGGGGTACTGAGTCACACTGACCAGGGGTACTGAGTCACACTGACCAGGGGTACTGAGTCACACTGACCAGGGGTACTGAGTCACACTGACCGGGGGTACTGAGTCACACTGACCGGGGGTACTGAGTCACACTGACCAGGAGTATTGAGTCACACTGACCGTGGGGTACTGAGTCACACTGACTGGGGTACTGAGTCACACTGACCGGGGGTAGTGAGTCACACTGACCAGGGGCACTGAGTCACACTGACCAGGGGTACTGAGACCCACTGAACGGGGGTACTGAGTCACACTGACCAGGGGTACTGAGTCACACTGACCAGGGGTACTGAGTCACACTGACGGCGGGTACTGAGTCACACTGACCGGGGGTACTGAGTCACACTGACCAGGAGTATTGAGTCACACTGACCGTGGGGTACTGAGTCACACTGACTGGGGGTACTGAGTCACACTGACCGGGGGGTAGTGAGTCACACTGACCAGGGGCACTGAGTCACACTGACCAGGGGTACTGAGACCCACTGAACGGGGGTACTGAGTCACACTGACCAGGGGTACTGAGTCACACTGACCAGGGGTACTGAGTCACACTGACGGCGGGTACTGAGTCACACTGACCAGGGGTACTGAGTCACACTGACCGGGGGTACTGATTCACACTGACCGGGGGTACTGAGTCACACTGACCAGAGGTACTGAGTCACACTGACCGCGGGTACTGGGTCACACTGACCCGGGGTACTGAGTCACATTGACCTGGGGTACTGAGCCACACTGACCAGGTGTACTGAGTCACACTGACCAGGGGTACTGAGTCACACTGGCCAGGGGAACGGAGTCACATTGACCTGGGGTATTGAGTAACACTGACCAGGGGTACTGAGTCACACTGACCGGGGGTACTGAGTCACACTGACCCGGGGTACTGAGTCACACTGACCAGGGGTACTGAGTCACACTGGCCGGGGGAACTGAGTCACACTGACCAGGGGTACTGAGTCACACTGACCAGGGGTACTGAGTCACACTGACCAGGGGAACGGAGTCACATTGACCTGGGGTATTGAGTAACACTGTCCAGGGTTTACTGAGTCACACTGGCCAGGGGTACTGAGTCACATTGACCTGGGGTACTGAGCCACACTGACCAGGTGTACTGAGTCACACTGACCAGGGGTACTGAGTCACACTGGCCAGGGGAACGGAGTCACATTGACCTGGGGTATTGAGTAACACTGACCAGGGGTACTGAGTCACACTGACCGGGGGTACTGAGTCACACTGACCCCGGGTACTGAGTCACACTGACCAGGGCTACTGAGTCACACTGACCGGGGGTACTGAGTCACACTGACCAGGGGCACTGAGTCACACTGACCAGGGGTACTGAGTCACACTGACCGGGGGTACTGAGTCACACTGACCTGGGGTACTGAGTCACACTGACCAGGGGTACTGAGTCACACTGACCAGGGGTACTGAGTCACACTGACCGGGGGTACTGAGTCACACTGACCGGGGGTACAGAGTCACACTGACCGGGGACAGGGTCACACTGACCAGGGGTATTGAGTCACACTGACCAGGAGTATTGAGTCACACTGACCGTGGGGTACTGAGTCACACTGACTGGGGGTACTGAGTCACACTGACCGGGGGGTAGTGAGTCACACTGACCAGGGGCACTGAGTCACACTGACCAGGGGTACTGAGACCCACTGAACGGGGGTACTGAGTCACACTGACCAGGGGTACTGAGTCACACTGACCAGGGGTACTGAGTCACACTGACCGCGGGTACTGAGTCACACTGACCAGGGGTACTGAGTCACACTGACCGGGGGTACTGATTCACACTGACCGGGGGAACTGAGTCACACTGACCGGGGGTACTGAGTCACACTGACCAGGGTTACTGAGTCAAACTGACATGGGGTACTGAGTCACACTGAACAGGTGTTATGAGGCACACTGACCGAGGGTACTGAGCCACACTGACCAGGTCTTGCGTCACACTGACCGGGGGTACTGAGTCACACTGACCTGGGTTACTGAGTCACACAATGACCGGGGGTACTGAGTCACACTGACTGGGGGCAGTGAGGCACACTGACCAGGGGTACTGAGTCACACTGACCAGGGGAACGCAGTCACATTGACCTGGGGTATTGAGTAACACTGTCCAGGGTTTACTGAGTCACACTGGCCAGGGGTACGGAGTCACAGTGACCTGGGGTACTGAGCCACACTGACCAGGTGTACAGAGTCACACTGACCAGGGGTACTGAGTCACACTGGCCAGGGGAACGGAGTCACATTGACCTGGGGTATTGAGTAACACTGACCAGGGGTACTGAGTCACACTGACCGGGGGTACTGAGTCACACTGACCAGGGTTACTGAGTCACACTGACCAGGGGTACTGAGTCACACTGACCGGGGGGTACTAAGTCACACTGAACAGGTGTAATGAGGCACACTGACCGAGGGTACTGAGTAACACTGACCAGGGTTACTGAGCCACACTGACCAGGTCTTGCGTCACACTGACCAGGGATACTGAGTCACACTGACCAGGGATACTGAGTCACACTGACCGGGGGTACTGAGTCACACTGACCAGGGTTACTGAGTCACACAATGACCGGGGGTACTGAGTCACACTGACTGGGGGTAGTGAGGCACACTGATCGGGGGTACTGAGACACACTGACCGGGGATACTGAGTCACACTGACGAGGGGTACTGAGCCACACTGGCCAAAGGTCCTGAGTCACACTGACCGGGGGTACTGAGTCACACTGACCAGGGTTACTGAGTCACACAATGACCGGGGGTACTGAGTCACACTGACTGGGGGTAGTGAGGCACACTGACCGGGGGTACTGAGACACACTGACCAGGGTTACTGAGTCACACTGACCAGGGGTACTGAGTCACACTGACCAGGTACTGAGTCACACTGACCAGGGGTACTGATCCCCACTGGCCAAAGATACTGAGTCACACTGACCAGGGGTACTGAGTCACACTGACCAGGGGTACTGAGTCACACTGACCGGGGGTACTGAGTCACATTGACCTGGGGTACTGAGCCACACTGACCAGGTGTACTGAGTCACACTGACCAGGGGTACTGAGTCAAACTGACCAGGGGTACTGAGTCACACTGACCGGGGGGTACTAAGTCACACTGAACAGGTGTTATGAGGCACACTGACCGAGGGTACTGAGCCACACTGACCAGGTCTTGCGTCACACTGACCGGGGGTACTGAGTCACACAATGACCGGGGGTACTGAGTCACACTGACTGGGGGCAGTGAGGCACACTGACCAGGTACTGAGTCACACTGACCAGGGGTACTGAGTCACACTGACCAGAGGTACTGAGTCACACTGACCGCGGGTACTGGGTCACACTGACCGGGGGGTACTGAGTCACACTGACCGCGGGTACTGGGTCACACTGACCCGGGGTACTGAGTCACACTGACCAGGGGTACTGAGTCACACTGGCCAGGGGAACGGAGTCACATTGACCTGGGGTATTGAGTAACACTGACCAGGGGTACTGAGTCACACTGACCGGGGGTACTGAGTCACACTGACCAGGGTTACTGAGTCACACTGACCAGGGGTACTGAGTCACACTGACCGGGGGGTACTAAGTCACACTGAACAGGTGTAATGAGGCACACTGACCGAGGGTACTGAGTCACACTGACCAGGGTTACTGAGTCACACTGACCAGGGGTACTGAGTCACACTGACCGGGGGTACTGAGTCACACTGACGAGGGGTACTGAGCCACACTGGCCAAAGGTCCTGAGTCACACTGACCGGGGGTACTGAGTCACACTGACCAGGGTTACTGAGTCACACAATGACCGGGGGTACTGAGTCACACTGACTGGGGGTAGTGAGGCACACTGACCGGGGGTACTGAGACACACTGACCAGGGTTACTGAGTCACACTGACCAGGTACTGAGTCACACTGACCAGGGGTACTGATCCCCACTGGCCAAAGATACTGAGTCACACTGACCAGGGGTACTGAGTCACACTGACCAGGGGTACTGAGTCACACTGACCGGGGGTACTGAGTCACATTGACCTGGGGTACTGAGCCACACTGACCAGGTGTACTGAGTCACACTGACCAGGGGTACTGAGTCACACTGACCGGGGTATTGAGTAACACTGACCAGGGGTACTGAGTCACACTGACCGGGGGTACTGAGTCACACTGACCAGGGTTACTGAGTTACACAATGACCGGGGATACTGAGTCACACTGACTGGGGGTAGTGAGGCACACTGACCAGGTACTGAGTCACACTGACCAGGGGTACTGAGTCACACTGACCAGGGGTACTGAGTCACACTGACCGGGGGTACTGAGTCACACTGACATGGGGTACTGAGTAACACTGACCAGGGGTACTGAGTCACACTGACCAGGGTTACTGAGTCACACTGGCCAAAGGTACTGAGTCACACCGACCAGGGGTACTGAGTCACACTGACCAGGGGTACTGAGTCACACTGACCAGGGGTACTAAGTCACACTGACCGGGGGAACTGAGTCACACTGACCGGGGGTACTGAGTCACACTGACCGGGGGAACTGAGTCACACTGACCGGGAGTACTGAGTCACACTGACCGGGGTTACTGAGCCACACTGACCGGGGGTACTGAGTCACACTGACCGGGAGTACTGAGTCACACTGACCGGGGTTACTGAGTCACACTGACCAGGGGTACTGAGTCACACTGACCAGGGGTACTGAGTCACACTCACCAGGGGTACTAAGTCACACTGACCGGGGGAACTGAGTCACACTGACCGGGGGTACTGAGTCACACTGACCGGGGGAACTGAGTCACACTGACCGGGGGTACTGAGTCACACTGACCAGGGTTACTGAGTCACACTGACCAGGGGTACTGAGTCACAATGACCGGGGGTACTGAGTCACACTGACTGGGGGTAGGGAGGCACACTGACCAGGTACTGAGTCACACTGACCAGGGGTACTGAGTCACACTGACCAGGGGTACTGAGTCACACTGACCAGAGGTACTGAGTCACACTGACTGGGGGTAGGGAGGCACACTGACCAGGTACTGAGTCACACTGACCAGGGGTACTGAGTCACACTGACCAGGGGTACTGAGTCACACTGACCAGAGGTACTGAGTCACACTGACCGCGGGTACTGGGTCACACTGACCGGGGGTACTGAGTCACACTGACCCGGGGTACTGAGTCACACTGACCGGGGGTACTGAGTCACACTGATCAGGGGCACTGAGTCACACTGACCAGGGGAACTGAGTCACACTGACCGGGGGTACTGAGTCACGCTGACCAGGGTTACTGAGTCACACTGACCAGGGGAACTGAGTCAAATTCATCAGGTGTACGGATTCACACTGACCAGGGTTACTGAGTCACACAATGACAGTGGGTACTGAGTCACACTGACCAGGGGTACTGAGTCACACTCACCGGGGGTACTGAGTCACACTGACCAGGTACAGAATCACACTGACCGGGGATACTGAGTCACACTGACCGGGGGTACTGAGTCAAATTGATCAGGGGTACTGAGTCACACTGACCAGGGGACCTGAGTCACACTGACCGGGGGTACTGAGTCAAACTGACATGGGGTACTGAGTCACACTGACCGGGGGTACTGAGCCACACTGACCGGGGGTACTGAGTCACACTGACCGGGAGTACTGAGTCACACTGACCGGGGTTACTGAGTCACACTGACCAGGTGTAATGAGGCACACTGACCGAGGGTACTGAGTCACACTGACCAGGGTTACTGAGCCACACTGACCAGGTCTTGAGTCACACTGACCGGGGGTACTGAGTCACACTGACTGGGGGTAGTGAGGCACACTGACCAGGTACTGAGTCACACTGACCAGGGGTACTGAGTCACACTGACCAGGGGTACTGAGTCACACTGACCAGAGGTACTGAGTCACACTGACCGGGGGTACTGAGTCACACTGACCGGGGGTACTGAGTCACACTGACCCGGGGTACTGAGTCACACTGACCGGGGGTACTGAGTCACACTGATCAGGGGCACTGAGTCACACTGACCAGGGGTACTGAGTCACACTGACCAGGGGTACTGAGTCACACTGACCGGGGGTACTGAGTCACACTGACCCGGGGTACTGAGTCACACTGACCGGGGGTACTGAGTCACACTGATCAGGGGCACTGAGTCACACTGACCAGGGGTACTGAGTCACACTGGCCAGGGGTACTGAGTCACACTGACCAGGGGTACTGAGTCACACTGGCCAGGGGTACGGAGTCACACTGACCTGGGGTACTGAGTCACACTGACCAGGGGTACTGAGTCACACTGATCGGGGGTACTGAGTCACACTGACCTGGGGGACTGAGCCACACTGACCGGGTGTACTGAGTCACCTTGACCAGGTACTGAGTGACACTGACCAGGGGTACTGAGTCACACTGACCAGGGGTACTGAGTCACACTGATCGGGGGTACTGAGTCACACTGACCGGGTGTACTGAGTCACACTGACCAGGGGTACTGAGTCACACTGACCAGGTACTGAGTCACACTGACCAGGGGTACTGAGTCACACTGACCAGGTACTGAGTCACACTGACCGGGGGTACTGAGTCACACTGACCAGGGGTACTGAGTCACACTAACCGGGTGTACTGAGTCACACTGACCAGGGGTACTGAGTCACACTGACCGGGGGTACTGAGTCACACTGACCGGGTGTACTGAGTCACACTGACCAGGGGTACTGAGTCACACTGACCAGGTACTGAGTCACACTGACCGGGGGTACTGAGTCACACTGACCAGGGGTACTGAGTCACACTGACCGGGTGTACTGAGTCACACTGACCAGGGGTACTGAGTCAAATTGATCAGGTACTGAGTCACACTGACTGGGGGTACTGAGTCACACTGACCACGGGTACTGAGTCACACTGACCGGGGTACTGAGGCACAATGACCAGGGGTACTGAGTCACACTGACCAGGGGTACTGAGTCACACTGATCGGGGCAACTGAGCCACACTGACCAGGGGTACTGATTCACACTGACCAGGGGTACTGAGCCCCACTGACCAGGGGTACTGAGTCACACTGACCGGGGGTACTGAGTCACACTGACCCGGGGTACTGAGTCACACTGACCGGGGGTACTGAGTCACACTGATCAGGGGCACTGAGTCACACTGACCAGGGGTACTGAGTCACACTGGCCAGGGGTACTGAGTCACACTGACCAGGGGTACTGAGTCACACTGGCCAGGGGTACTGAGTCACACTGACCTGGGGTACTGAGTCACACTGACCAGGGGTACTGAGTCACACTGATCGGGGGTACTGAGTCACACTGACCTGGGGGACTGAGCCACACTGACCGGGTGTACTGAGTCACATTGACCAGGTACTGAGTGACACTGACCAGGGGTACTGAGTCACACTGACCAGGGGTACTGAGTCACACTGATCGGGGGTACTGAGTCACACTGACCGGGTGTACTGAGTCACACTGACCAGGGGTACTGAGTCACACTGACCAGGTACTGAGTCACACTGACCAGGGGTACTGAGTCACACTGACCAGGTACTGAGTCACACTGACCGGGGGTACTGAGTCACACTGACCAGGGGTACTGAGTCACACTAACCGGGTGTACTGAGTCACACTGACCAGGGGTACTGAGTCACACTGACCGGGGTACTGAGTCACACTGACCGGGTGTACTGAGTCACACTGACCAGGGGTACTGAGTCACACTGACCAGGTACTGAGTCACACTGACCGGGGGTACTGAGTCACACTGACCAGGGGTACTGAGTCACACTGACCGGGTGTACTGAGTCACACTGACCAGGGGTACTGAGTCAAATTGATCAGGTACTGAGTCACACTGACTGGGGGTACTGAGTCACACTGACCACGGGTACTGAGCCCCACTGACCAGGGGTACTGTGTCACACTGACCAGGGTTACTGAGCCCCACTGACCGGGGGTACTGAGGAACACTGACCATGGTACTGAGGCACACTTACCAGGGGTACTGAGTCACACTGACCGGGGGTAAGGAGTCACACTGACCGGGGGTACTGAGTCATGCTGACCAGGTGTACTGAGTCACACTGACCAGAAGTACTGAGTCACACTGACTCAGGGGTACGGAGCTACACTGACCGGGGTTACTGAGTCACACTGACCAAATGTACGGAGCCACACTGACCAGGGGTACCGAGTCAAACTGACCAGGGGTACTGAGTCACACTGACCGGGGGTACTGAGTCACACTGACCGGGGGTACTGAGTCACACTGACCGGGGGTACTGAGTCACTCTGACCTGGGTACTGAGTCACACTGACCAGGGTAAGGAGTCACACTGACCGGGGGTACTGAGTCATGCTGACATGGGGTATTGAGTCAAACTGACCAGGGTTACTGAGTCACACTGACCAGGGGTACAGAGTCACTCTGACCGGGGGTACTGAGTCACACTTACCGGGGGTACTGAGTCACACTGACTGGGGGTACTGAGTCCCACTGACCACGGGTACTGAGTCACACTGACCGGGGTGCTGAGGCACACTGACCAGTGGTACTGAGTCCCACTGACCGGGGGTACTGAGTCACACTGACCAGGGGTACTGAGTCACACTTACCAGGGGTATTGAGTCACACTGACCGGGGGTACTGAGTCACACTGACCGGGGGTACTGAGTCACACTGACACAGGGGTACGGAGCCACACTGACCAGGGGTACTGAGTCACACTGACCAGAGGTACTGAGTCACACTGACTCAGGGGTACGGAGCCTCACTGACCAGGTACTGAGTTACACTGACCATGGGTACTGAGGCATGCTGAACAGGTACTGAGTCACACTGGCCGGGGTACTGAGCCACACTGACCAGGGGTACCGAGTCACACTGACTAGGGGTACTGAGTCACACTGACCTGGGGTACTGAGTCACACTGACCGGGGGTAAGGAGTCACACTGACCGGGGGTATTGAGTCATGCTGACAAGGGGTACTGAGTCACACTGACCAGGGGTAATGAGTCACACTGACCAGGGGTACAGAGTCACTCTGACCTGGGGTACTGAGTCACACTTACCGGGGGTACTGAGTCACACTGACTGGGGGTACTGAGTCACACTGACCACGGGTACTGAGTCACACTGACCGGGGTACTGAGGCACAATGACCAGGGGTACTGAGTCACACTGACCAGGGGTACTGAGTCACACTGATCGGGGCAACTGAGCCACACTGACCAGGGGTACTGATTCACACTGACCAGGGGTACTGAGCCCCACTGACCAGGGGTACTGTGTCACACTGACCAGGGTTACTGAGCCCCACTGACCGGGGGTACTGAGTAACACTGACCATGGTACTGAGGCACACTTACCAGGGGTACTGAGTCACACTGACCGGGGGTAAGGAGTCACACTGACCGGGGGTACTGAGTCATGCTGACCAGGTGTACTGAGTCACACTGACCAGAAGTACTGAGTCACACTGACTCAGGGGTACGGAGCTACACTGACCGGGGTTACTGAGTCACACTGACCAAATGTACGGAGCCACACTGACCAGGTACTGAGTTACACTGACCATGGGTACTGAGGCACGCTGAACAGGTACTGAGTCACACTGGCCGGGGTACTCAGCCACACTGACCAGGGGTACCGAGTCAAACTGACTAGGGGTACTGAGTCACACTGACCGGGGGTACTGAGTCACACTGACCGGGGGTACTGAGTCACACTGACCGGGGGTACTGAGTCACTCTGACCTGGGGTACTGAGTCACACTGACCAGGGGTAAGGAGTCACACTGACCGGGGGTACTGAGTCATGCTGACATGGGGTATTGAGTCAAACTGACCAGGGTTACTGAGTCACACTGACCAGGGGTACAGAGTCACTCTGACCGGGGGTACTGAGTCACACTTACCGGGGGTACTGAGTCACACTGACTGGGGGTACTGAGTCACACTGACCACGGGTACTGAGTCACACTGACCAGGGTACTGAGTCACACTGACCAGGTACTGAGTCACACTGACCGGGGGTACTGAGTCACACTGACCAGGGGTACTGAGGCACACTGACCAGGGGTACTGAGCCACACTGACCAGGTACTGAGTCACACTGACCAGGGGTACTGAGTCACACTGACCAGGTACTGAGTCACACTGACCGGGGGTACTGAGTCACACTGACCAGGGGTACTGAGTCACACTGACCGGGGGTACTGAGTCACACTGACCAGGTACTGAGTCACACTGACCGGGGGTACTGAGTCACACTGACCGGGTACTGAGTCACACTGACCAGGGGTATTGAGTCACACTGACCAGGAGTATTGAGTCACACTGACCGTGGGGTACTGAGTTACACTGACCAGGCGTACTGAGCCACACTGACCGGGGGTACTGAGTCACACTGACCGGGTACTGAGTCACACTGACCAGGGGTATTGAGTCACACTGACCAGGGGTATTGAGTCACACTGGCCAGGGGTACTGAGTTACACTGACCAGGCGTACTGAGCCACACTGACCGGGGTACTGAGTCACACTGACCAGGGGTACTGAGTCACACTGACCAGGGGTACTGAGTCACACTGACCAGGGGTACTGAGTCACACTGACCAGGGGTACTGAGTCACACTGACCGGGTGTACTGAGTCACACTGACCGGGGGTACTGAGTCACACTGACCGGGGGTACTGAGTCACACTGACCAGGTACTGAGTCACATTGACCTGGGGTACTGAGCCACACTGACCAGGTGTACTGAGTCACACTGACCGGGGGTACTGAGTCACACTGACCAGGTACTGAGTCAAATTGATCAGGGGTACTGAGCCACACTGACCGGGTGTACTGAGTCACACTGACCGGGGGTACTGAGTCACACTGACCAGGTACTGAGTCAAATTGATCAGGGGTACTGAGTCACACTGACCGGGAGTACTGAGTCACACTGACCGGGGATACTGAGTCACACTGACCAGGGGTACTGAGTCACACTGACTGGGGGTACTGAGCCACACTGACCGGGGGTACTGAGTCACACTGACCAGGGCTACTGAGTCACACTGACCAGGGGTACTGAGTCACACGGACCAGGGGTACTGAGTCACACTGACCAGGTACTGAGTCACACTGACCGGGGGTACTGAGTCACACTGACCAGGTACTGAGTCACACTGACCGGGGGTACTGAGTCACACTGACCGGGAGTACTGAGTCACACTGACCGGGGTTACTGAGTCACACTGACCAGGGGTACTGATCCACACTGACCAGGGGTACTGAGTCACACTTACCGGGGGTACTGAGTCACACTGAGTGGGGGTACTGAGTCACACTGACCACGGGTACTGAGCACCACTGACCGGGGATACTGAGTCACACTGACCAGGGGTACTGAGCCCCACTGACCAGGGGTACTGAGTCACACTGACCAGGGGTACTGAGTCACACTTACCAGGGCTACTGAGTCACACTGACCTGGGGTACTGAGTCACACTGACCAGGGGGTACTGAGTCACACTGACCGGGGGTACTGAGTCACACTGACCAGGGGGTACTGAGTCACACTGACCAGGGGGTACTGAGTCACACTGACCGGGGGTACTGAGCCACACTGACCGGGGGAACTGAGTCACACTGACCGGGGGTACTGAGTCACACTGACCAGGGGTACTGAGTCACACTGACCGGGGGAACTGAGTCACACTGACCGGGGGTACTGAGTCACACTGACCGGGGGTATTGAGTCACACTGACCGGGGGTACTGAGTCACACTGACGAGGGGTACTGAGTCACACTGACCAGGGTTACTGAGTCACACTGACCAGGGGTACTGAGTCACACTGACCGGGGGTACTGAGTCACACTGACCGGGGGTACTGAGTCACACTGACCAGGTACTGAGTCAAATTGATCAGGGGTACTGAGTCACACTGACCGGGAGTACTGAGTCACACTGACCGGGGTTACTGAGTCACACTGACCAGGGGTACTGAGACACACTGACCGGGGGTACTGAGTCACACTGACCAGGTACTGAGTCACACTGACCAGGGGTACTGAGACACACTGACCGGGGGTACTGAGTCACACTGACCAGGGGTACTGAGACACACTGACCGGGGGTACTGAGTCACACTGACCAGGGGTACTGAGTCACACTGACCGGGGGTACTGAGTCACACTGACCAGGGGTAATGAGTCACACTGACCGGGGGTACTGAGTCACACTGACCAGGGGTACTGAGTCACACTGACCAGGGGTACTGAGCCACACTGACCGGGGGTACTGAGTCACACTGACCAGGGGTACTGAGCCACACTGACCGGGGGTACTGAGTCACACTGACCAGGGGTACTGAGTCACACTGACCGGGTGTACTGAGTCACACTGACCAGGGGTAATGAGTCACACTGACCGGGGGTACTGAGTCACACTGACCAGGGGTACTGAGTCACACTGACCAGGGGTACTGAGTCACACTGACCGGTGGGTATTGAGTCACATTGATTGGTGGTACTGAGTCACACTGACCAGGGGTACTGAGCCACACTGACCGGGGGTACTGAGCCACACTGACCGGGGGTACTGAGTCACACTGACCAGGGGTACTGAGCCTCATTGACCTGGGGTCCTGAGTCACATCGAAAAGAGTTACTTTCTGGAGAGGTGAAAATGTAGAAAACTGCCAAGAAGAGCAATTTCACAAGAGAGAGACAATTAAAGTCTGTTAACATCACACAAACCTTCAGAAACAATTTTTTAAAAGATCCATAATTTATATTGTGCCTCAGTACGTGAGATGGTCAGGTAATGTGCCTGCAGTTTATATTTCTTGCCAAGCATTTTGGGGCTATGGTACAGGGTTGTGTGAATAGAAAACCTCAGGAGGGAATAAACTTGTATTTTCCATTTGCAAAACAAATAGATAAATCAATATTTCAATTTGGGTTGTGCTGAAAACACTGGGGCCAGTAATTGCAAAGTGTATCTTTGTCCCAGTTTTACTGACCCACAGCCATTGATGTAGTTGCTTTGCAGTGATAAACGTCTGCTGCCTTTTCACAGATAAAGCTGCAGTTTTCTTATTTGTAGTACTCCATAGGGGCTGAATTAAAGGGGTAGTGCCTGCTGCCCGACTGGCTCTGCGGGTAAAGGCACTGCTCAGTGTACAGGGACATTCGGACCAGGCAGCATGAGGTTCGATTCCCAGTCTTTGCTGAGCTAGGCAGTGATCAGGGGGAATTGCTGCTATTGGTTTCAGTAACCTTGGGCTAGGAGATCAACCAGGGTTCCCACTCCTGATCACTACCTAGTGACCCCTGCTGCAAAGTGCAGTGGATGTTTGGGTGATGCTCCCCACAGTGAAACTAGGCAAAGGGAGAAATCGGAGATGGGGGAAGAAAATAAGGGGCAGACAAAATGGGACGAGGGGAGAGAAATTGGGTGGAGGGATGGAAAATAGAGGTAGAAAATGGGAGGAGGTGGAGGAAGGAGGGGTTTAAAGGAACATAGAGGGGGAAGGAAAATGGGGAAGAGGGAGCAAACAGGGGAAAGGAGAGAAAATAGGGAAGGGGAAAATAAAAACTGGATCCCTTCGATACCCATAGCACCTTTGCCCACCTCTAGCCTGATTTGCTCAGTCTTAAGAACATAAGCAATCGGAGCAGGAGTAGGCCATACAGCCCCTCAAGCCTGCTCCGCCATTCAATAAGATCATGGCTGATCTTTGATCTCAAATCCACTTTTCCGCCATATCCCTTGATTCCCTTAGAGTCCAAAAATCTATCGATCTCAGCCTTGAATATACTCAACAACTGAGCATCCACAGTCCTCTGGGGCAGAGAATTCCAAAGATTCACAATCCTCTTGAGTGAATAAATTTCTCCTTATCTCAGTTGTAAATGGCCGACCCCTTATCCTGAGACTATGCCCCCTCGTTCTAGACTCTGCAGCCAGGGGAAACAGCCTCTCAGCATCTACCCTGTCAACCCCCTCAGAATCTTACATGTTTCAATGAGATGAAATTGGATTCTGTATATTTATTACCGACTTTTAATGTATCCCACACACAATGACACAAAACTTTTTTTTAAATGGCACATGCTTCACAGACTGAATTAATGCCTAGTTGAACAATGCAGTGCCTCCATCGCAACACGGCCCCTAGTTAATAAATAAGCAGTTGTTAGAAGTGGCTGGCAGTCCTTACGCGGGCAGGGGGTCATTTCGAATGACATTCGCTGCCAATTGTCTGCGCTCAGCCTCAACCTTCTGTCAGCAGAGACTGCGGACACAGGAGGAGTCTGCTCACCCACGCGAGGCAGAGTGGCCCAGGGACTGACGCAAGGGGTTCAGATCCGACTGTAATATATGGACATTGTGATCAGAGCGTGGCAGAATTATTTTTTTTTGTTGTTGGGAGAAGTGCCTTGATATATTTCTGTGTATGTTCAATTTATTAAAAAGGCACAAATTGCTTTTCTTCAATCGTCCAGGAAATGTCTTTTGATATGAATTACAAGGGGAGATCTCAGGAATCCTCTGCTGCTCCAAGCTCTCTGCAGCCCCTTGTTAATACAAGTGCTGGGGTGGCAGTAACACAGTGTGGTCTGTCCTACTGTTCACCTTGGCCAGCCAGCTGAGTTAGACTGGCTGTGATTCTCCGAACCAATAAGCTTCTAATTCAGTTAAACGGGAGCTGCAATTGGATTCTGCGGCCTCCTGCCAGCTCAGGCAGCAGCTATTGGTTAATAAAAATAAAAGACAGCGTTAGCAACAGAAATAAAGGGAACTCGCGCCCGCTCTGCAGAAGACTCTCTGAAGAGAGTCACGACACGGGTTAAAAACGGCCATCGGCGGTTGGGATTAGGGCAGAACACCTTCGAATTAGAATTTAAAGGCATTTTAGGATTGGGATTAGGACAAACGCCCTCAGGAATGAGGTTTAAATGCTCTCAGGTTTGGGATGAGTTAACTACCGTAGAGAATGAGGTTTGGACACAAACTCAGATTAAGAAATAACAACAGAAAATGCTGGAAATACTCAGCAGGTCAGGCAGCATCTGTGGAAAGAGAAACAGAGTTAACGTTTCAGCTCGATGACCTTATTCCAATTCTGATGAAAGGTCATCGACCTGAAACGTTAACTCTGTCTCTCTCTCCACAGATGCTGCCTGACCTGCTGAGCGTTTCCAACGTTTTCTGTATTTATTTCAGATTTCCAGCATCCGCAGTATTTTGCTTTCAGTTTAAGAAAGATTTTTTTGTGAATGGGAATTAGTTTACAGCCTCAAACGTGGATCTGGGAGATACACTTTCAACCACCTAATATTCTGTGCCTTAGCGATAAGAACCAGACTCTGCCCCTCAACCTCTCCCTCCACTCCCCCAATCTTCCCTTCCATTCCTCAACCTCCCCCTCCATCCCCCAACCTCATCCTCCATCCCCCAACCTCATCCTCCATCCCCCAAACTCATCCTCCATCCCCCAACCACATCCTCCATCCCCCAACCTCATCCTCCATCCCCTCAACCTCCCCCTCCATCCCCTCAACCTCATCCTCCATCCCCCAGCCTCATCCTCCACCCCCCAACCTCATCCTCCATCCCCCAAACTCATCCTCCATCCCCCAACCTCATCCTCCATCCCCCAACCTCATCCTCCATCCCCCAACCTCCCCCTCAACCTCATCCTCTATCCTCCAGCCTCATCCTCCATCCCCCAGCCTCATCCTCCATCCCCTCAACCTCCCCCTCCATCCCCTCAACCTCATCCTCCATCCCCCAAACTCATCCTCCATCCCCCAACCTCATCCTCCATCCCCCAACCTCATCCTCCATCCCCCAACCTCCCCCTCCACCCCCTCAACCTCATCCTCTATCCTCCAGCCTCATCCTCCATCCCCCAACCTCATCCTCCATCCCCCAAACTCATCCTCCATCCCCTCAACCTCATCCTCCATCCCCTCAACCTCATCCTCCATCCCCTAACCTCATCCCTCAACCTCATCCTCCATCCCCTCAACCTCATCCTCCATCCCCCAAACTCATCCTCCATCCCCTCAACCTCATCCTCCATCCCCCAAACTCATCCTCCATCCCCCAACCTCATCCTTCATCCCCCAAACTCATCCTCCATCCCCTCAACCTCATCCCTCAACCTCATCCTCCATCCCCTCAACTTCATCCTCCATCCCCTCAACCTCATCCTCCATCCCCTAACCTCATCCTCCATCCCCCAAACTCATCCTCCATCCCCTCAACCTCATCCCTCAACCTCATCCCTCCATCCCCTCAACCTCATCCTCCATCCCCTCAACCTCATCCTCTATCCCCCAAACTCATCCTCCATCCCCCTCAACCTCATCCTCCATCCCTAAAACTCATCCTCCATCCCCTCAACCTTATCCTCCATCCCCCAAACTCATCCTCCATCCCCCAACCTCCCCCTCCATCCCCCAACCTCATCCTCCATCCCCTCAACCTCATCCTCCATCCCCCAAACTCATCCTCCATCCCCTCAACCTCATCCTCCATCCCCTCAACCTCATCCTCCATCCCCCAAACTCATCCTCCATCCCCTCAACCTCATCCTCCATCCCCCAAACTCATCCTCCATCCCCTCAACCTCATCCTCCATCCCCCAACCTCATCCTCCATCCCCCAGCCTCATCCTCCATCCCCCAACCTCATCCTCCATCCCCTCACCTTACCCCTCCATCGCTTCAACGTCCTCACTCTCCAATTGAATGTAAGTTCCTTTATACAGCCGAACATTTCCAGTACTAGAGAGAAGTAAAATAGCGATGAATATTTGGAGGAGAGACGAGGCATGGAGCTGAACAGACCGCGAAGCCGCTGGTTCAATCTGTGCTGATTTAGAAGTCCTCACTCAGGGTCGCATTAAAATTGCCCTGTGCCTTAGGGCGGGCCAGGGTCCCTGCCCCGTTTGAAAGTGCATGTGGCGGACACTGCATGAAGACAGCGTTTGGCTCAACTCTGGTGCCTCCTCCAACAGTCGCAAAGCCAGCGGCAGCGTACACGTGAAGAACAGCCACTTGGAAGAGGTAGCAGAAGTCGGGGGTGGGCGGGGGGGGGCACCACTGGAACCGTATCCTAGCAACAATCTGGCAGGAGGTGGGGGGTGTGGGGAGAAGGAAATGGGAAATCTCAAACTTCATCTCCCGCTTCGAAGATATAAATCATCAATTCAGACTGCACATTCTCACCTGAAACGGCGGAGGATGGGAGGCGTCTCAAGGTTTTTATTGTAAAAATTAAAACTGGGGAAATGAAGCCCGACGGACTCAAATTAATTTATTTTAATGAATCGTTTTATTAACGAGGGAGTTCTGAATATCGGCTCTCCTTAAAGGAGAAGCTTCAGTATGGGCTTGAAGACTGAGTTACCTGGGGTTCACATTGATTTTAGTTTGTGTGAAGCCTGGTGCTCCTGCAAGGTGAGGGAGGTCAGTGCTGCAGAATGGAACACTTACACGTTGCAGGCATCCAGTGTGAGTACCGAACACTCCCAGGTCAGGTGTAGCACCGGTAAGTCTGACATCGGTAGTAGGGAAAATGCTAGAGTCTATTATAAAAGATGCAATAGCAGAGCACTTGGAAAACAGTGACAGGATCGGACAAAGTCAACATGGATTTACAAAAGGTAAATCATGCTTGACTAATTTACTGGAATTTTTTGAGGATGTAACTGGTAGAATAGATAAGGGAGAACCAGTGGATGTGGTGTAGTTGGACTTTCAGAAGGCTTTCGATAAGGTCCCGCATAAGAGATTGGCGTGCAAAGTTAAAGCACATGGGATTGGGGGTAAGGTACTGTCTTGGATAGAAAACTGGTTGGCAGACAGGAAGCAAAGAGTTGGAATAAATGGGTCTTTTTCAGAGTGGCAAACAGTGACTAGTGGGGTACCGCAGGGATCGGTGCTAGGACCCCAGCTATTCACAATATATATTAATGATCTAGACGAGGGAACTAGATGTAATATCTCCAAGTTTGCAGACGACACAAAGCTGGGTGGGCGTGTGTGCTGTGAGGAGGTTGCAGAGAAACTCCAGTATGATTTGGACAGGTTGGGTGATTGGGCAGATGCATGGCAAATGCAGTATAATGTGGATAAATGCGAGGTTATCCACTTCGGTGGCAAAAAGAGGAAGACAGATTATTATCTGAACGGCAATAGATTGGGAAAAGGGGAAGTGCAACGAGACCTGGGTGTCCTTGTGCACCAGTCGCTGAAGGTAAGCATGCAAGTGCAGCAGGCGGTTAAGAAGGCAAATGGTATGTTGGCCTTCATAGCGAGAGGATTCGAGTACAGGAGCAAGGATGTCTTGCTGCAGTTGTACAGGGCCTTGGTGAGACCACACCTTGAGTATTGTGTGCAGTTTTGGTCACCTTATCTGAGGAAGGATGTTCTTGCCATGGAGAGAGTGCAGCGAAGATTCACCAGACTGATACCTGGGATGGCAGGAATGATGTATGAGGAGAGATTGGGTCGATTAGGCTTATATTCGCTAGAGTTTAGAAGAATGAGAGGGGATCTCATTGAAACGTATAAAATTCTAACAGGACTAGACAGACTAGATGCAGGAAGGATGTTCCCGATGGCGGGGGAGTCCAGAACCAGGGGTCACAGTCTAAGGATAAGGGGTAAGCCATTTAGAACTGAGATGAGGAGGAATTTCTTCACCCAGAGAGTGGTGAACCTGTGGAATTCTCGACCACAGAAGGCAGTTGAGGCCAATTCATTAAATATATTCAAGAAGGAGTTAGATATACTTCTTAAGGCTAAAGGGATCAAGGGATATGGGGAGAAAGCAGGGACAGGGTACTGAATTTGGATGATCAGCCCTGATCTCATTAAATGGCAGAACAGGCTCGAGGGGCTGAATGGCCTACTCCTGCTCCTATCTTCTATGTTTCTATGTTTCTATTGATGAGATGCTGAGTAAAGCTTGCTCTACATTTCCCCAAGAACGTATCTCAGAAGACCACCTTGACTGCTCCATTTTCCCATTTCCTGAGGTGTTTAAGATGATGAAAGGAGGTGATAGGGTAGATAGAGAGATACTATTTCCTCTGGTGGGGGGAGGGGGAGTCCAGAAACAAGAAGATATAACCTTAAAATTAGAGTTAGGTCGCTCAGGTTTTTTTTTAAATATTTGTTTTAATGGGATGTGGGCATTGCTGGCAAGGCCAGCATTTATTGCCCATCCCTAATTGCCCTTGAGAAGGTGGTGGTGAGCCGCCTTCTTGAACCGCTGCAGTTCGTATGGTGAAGGTGCTCCCACAGTGCTGTTAGGTAGGGAGTTCCAGGATTTTGACCCAACGATGATGAAGGATTGGCGATATACTTCTGAGTCAGGATGGTGTGTGACTTGGAGGGGAACTTGGAGGTGGTGGTGTTCCCATGCGCCTACTGACAGGTTGTTGGTGTTGGTGTTGTCAGGAAGCACTTTTTCACAGAATGGGTGGAAATCTGGAACTCTCTCCCCCAAAATGCTGTTGAGGCTGGGGTTCAATTGACTGAGATTGGTAAGTTTTGTTCGGCGAGGGTCTTAAGGGTTAGGAAAACAAGGCGGGTAGATCAAGTTAAGATACAGATCAGCCATGATCTAATTTGATGGCGTTGAGCCACACAGAGCGTTAAGGACCCAGGACTGATCACTGGTCTGTGCTGAGTTAGTAGATCTCGGTGGGGGTGGTGATTAGGGAGCACGACAGCTGGCCTCAGTGCCCCATGGGCTAAGGAGGCCCAAATCAGCCGGGTTCCCAACTCCTCAACACATGTTTAAAATCATGAAGGGTTTAGACAGAGTAAATAAAGAGAAACTGTTTCCAATGGCTGAAGGCTCGATAACAGAGGGCACAGATTTAAGGTGATTGGCAAAAGAACCAGAGGTGACATGAGGAAAAACTTTTTTATGCAACGAGTGGTTAGGATTTGGAATGCACAGCCTGATAGGGCGGTGGAAACAGATTCAATAGTAACTTTCAAAAGGGAATTGGATAAATACTTGAAGGAGAAAAAATTGCAGGGATATGGGGAAAGAGCGGGGGAGTGGAACTAACTGGATTGCTCTTCGAAAGAGCCGACGCTGACTCAATGGGCCAAATGGCCTCCTTCTGTGCTGTACTATTCTACGATTCTATGTGCATAGATGCCGGGTGTAGACAGGGACAGGCCCGGCTGTGATGATCTCTGGAATCAAATGGCGTTCCAGCACTCACTGTCGGGGCTGGGGTCAGCTTGGGTGCTGACTGGCACTGTACGGCCCATTGCGCAGCTTCGGGCTGACGGAGTCGATATTCGTCTTTACCACTCGGGCGTTAAATATGGCCCGGGCTGAGCTCAGAGAGGAATTGCGGTTGGGGAACATCTCACGCCTGTTACAGAACCCGCCTGATCTTCCCCCTCATTCATTTAAATGGATGGCAAAATCAGGCCGCTTCCGTTAACCGGTGTGGAATTCTTCTCTGCAGAGGATCTGAGTTTTGAATTCCATCCCTCAACTCAAGTTACTCCAGGTGTTGTTGTTTCCCAAACGAGGAGCTGTGCACAGCAACTGGTCTCACCACAGACATCTATCTGAGGCTCTCAGACAGACCAAACCGCCCGACAAACTGGACAAGAAAAATATCTTTCCAGCTTGATCCAAAAGTCATGGAAATATGGAAATGTTTCTTGCGATTTCCAAACTCAAGTTATTGGTTTCACTGCGCATTTATACCATTTAAAAAAAAAATAGGCAACTAGTCATTTCAAACGAATATGGATTTTTTTTGTGTACCTGAATTCTGATCCAACTCAAATTCCACTCATTCTTCCTCCCTGTGAAGACCAATGTAAGCAACAGATAACAACAGGGTCATTAACTTCTCCCACACAGAGCCCCAAACACAGTTATGTATATAGAACAGGATGTATTTAATAACAGCCAGTAACCACTGCAACAGAACTTGGACTTCCCTCTCTTGCTACCTCTCTTTCCCCCTCCCCCCACAGAACTCTCCTGTTTTTGCCCTACGCTCCCCAGGGATTGGTGGAACCATAACTCCACCTTCCCATAATCCAGTCCCTCAGATGGTTACAACACAATGTCATAAGAGTGACTGACGCCAACTATCTCCAACTAAATTGATCTATATACTGGAGGTGCCACTGGTCCCCTATCTATATATTGGAGGTGTGATGGATCCCCTATCTATATACTGGAGGTGCCACTGGTCCCCTATCTATATACTGGAGGTGCCACTGGTCCCCTATCTATATACTGGAGGTGCGATGGATCCCCTATCTATATACTGGAGGTGCCACTGGATCCCCTATCTATATACTGGAGGTGCCACTGGTCCCCTATCTATATACTGGAGGTGCCACTGGTCCCCTATCTATATACTGGAGGTGCCACTGGTCCCCTATCTAGATACTGGAGGTGCCAATTATCTCTTATCTACATACTGGAGGTGTAATGGGTTCCCTATTTATATACTGGAGGTGTGATGGGTTCCCTATCTATATACTGGAGGTGTGATGGGTTCCCTATCTATATACTGGAGGTGTGATGGGTTCCCTATCTATATACTGGAGATGTGATGGGTTCCCTATCTATATACTGGAGGTGTGATGGGTTCCCTATCTATATACTGGAGGTGTGATTGGTTCCCTATCTATATACTGGAGGTGTGATGGGTTCCCTATCTACATACTGGAGGTGTGATTGGTTCCCTATCTATATACTGGAGGTGTGATTGGTTCCCTATCTATATACTGGAGGTATGATTGGTTCCCTATCTATATACTGGAGGTGTGATTGGTTCCCTATCTATATACTGGAGGTGTGATTGGTTCCCTATCTATATACTGGAGGTGTGATTGGTTCCCTATCTATATACTGGAGGTGTGATTGGTTCCCTATCTATATACTGGAGGTATGATTGGTTCCCTATCTATATACTGGAGGTGTGATTGGTTCCCTATCTATATACTGGAGGTGTGATGGGTTCCCTATTTATATACTGGAGGTGTGATTGGTTCCCTATCTATATACTGGAGGTGTGATTGGTTCCCTATTTATATACTGGAGGTGTGATTGGTTCCCTATCTATATACTGGAGGTGTGATTGGTTC
The DNA here is from genome assembly GCA_030390025.1 of Squalus acanthias. Lineage (NCBI taxonomy): Eukaryota > Metazoa > Chordata > Chondrichthyes > Squaliformes > Squalidae > Squalus > Squalus acanthias. Next base: position 17,391,551 of record CM059440.1, read on the forward strand.
CCTATTTATATACTGGAGGTGTGATTGGTTCCCTATCTATATACTGGAGGTGTGATTGGTTCCCTATTTATATACTGGAGGTGTGATTGGTTCCCTATCTATATACTGGAGGTGTGATTGGTTCCCTATTTATATACTGGAGGTGTGATTGGTTCCCTATCTATATACTGGAGGTGTGATGGGTTCCCTATCTATATACTGGAGGTGTGATTGGTTCCCTATTTATATACTGGAGGTGTGATTGGTTCCCTATCTATATACTGGAGGTGTGATTGGTTCCCTATCTATATACTAGAGGTGTGATTGGTTCCCTATCTATATACTGGAGGTGTGATTGGTTCCCTATCTATATACTGGAGGTGTGATTGGTTCCCTATCTATATACTGGAGGTGTGATTGGTTCCCTATCTATATACTGGAGGTGTGATTGGTCCCCTATCTATATACTGGAGGTGTGATGGGTTCCCTATCTATATACTGGAGGTGTGATGGGTTCCCTATCTATATACTGGAGGTGTCATTGGTCTCTTATCGAGACACTGGAGGTCTCCTTTATCTTTTATTGGTGTACCCTCGAGTGCAGGGATTTGGAAGATAGGGGTGATTGGTTTTCCTCAGTCTACTGTCCAGTAACTATGTCCCAAAGCCCAGTGCTCTCTATGTGAGAAACATGGAATCAATGACCTGTGATCCATATGTTAACATTGAATATTCCTCGGCTTGTTGGTAGTGATGGAAAACAATCCTGAATATTTGCTGCTCCCGTACATTTCTGCAGATGATTTTGAGAAATAGCAGACATCTGTATATTTTAATTTTAGATCTTTAAAATGTATTAATATTTTTAAAATCCCAAGCATGGCATCACCTACATTCTGTCACATCATTCTTCAATTTCAAAGGAAGAGCTTATTTTAACAGTAAGAGTGAGCAGAAGAAAGAAAGAACAACAGGGGTTTATGAGGGCCCGCAATAGAGGCATAAATTGCCGTGAAGAATCGACCCAGCAGATCTAGGAAGCTTCTGACAAGTCTCTCTGGGATTACTGCTCCCTATCCTGGGATAAATGAGGAGGCTGACTCCTGACAACTGAGGCTGGAGTCTATAAAGTTAAGTTGAAATATGAAGGTTTTTATGAAAAGGCTCAATATTTTGCATTCAGTTACTCTGGAGGTACATCAAACTGCAGCAACCGTATCCTGCTTGTTGTTTAATTGTGTTATTTCTACATAGGAACAGGAGCAGGCTATTCAGCCCCTTGAGTCTGTTCTGCCATTCAACGGCAGCAACTCACCAAGGCTTCTTCAACAGCTCCTGGTTAGAATGTGGAACTTGCTACCACATGAAGTAGTTGAGGCGAATAGCATAGATGCATTTAAGGGGAAGCTAGATAAGTACTTGAGGGGGAAAGGAATAGAAGGATATACTGATAGGGTGAGATGAAGAGAGGTGGGAGGAGGCTCGCGTGGAGATCGGTTGGGCCGAATGGCCTGTTTCTATGCTGTAAATTCCATGTAATTCTATGTAAATTTATCCCTATATCACCACGGCAAGTCTGAGTTGTTGGCACACGGCATTTGCACTGTGTCATAAAACTGTTGCGAAGACCATAAAAAAAAACAAAGTCTAATTAATAACGTTTAACTCCGCAAACCTCCGCTCGCTTTGATAGTGACCCACAGCTTAGCAGTGGACGGGGCATCGAAGATATATTTCGCAAACGTACGGCAGCCTTAAATGGCACAGTTAATGTGAATGATGGGATGTTGCAAAGAGAAATATCTGAGGCAATTCTCCTGAGAGTCACAGCGACTGGGCCTTTGGTGGTGTTACTGCTTGTGACATGGCTTTTACATGATCGGTTTTATTGCATTACTGCACCCTACGCCTTGCTGCCCCACACGTTGTGTACACAAACTAATTTAAAAAAAAGTCAGCAATGACAAATCCCTTTGTGCAGGAATTCAGATATTAAATCAAAACCTAGACTTCAAAAAACTCTCCGGAGCCCGAGAGGCAGGGTTTAAAAGTTGAATCATTTGTCTTTCTGCCACATCAGTGAAGGCCAGACACGGTACGGTGCTATCTTCCTACCAGGGACTTCACTGTCACTGTCTGCAGCACACATACGGCCGCTCACTCTGGTTGGAGGTCCTGTTGGTACGTGACCTCCCTCCTCCACAAGCCCCATCCGGAGCCTTTTTTTTTTGCACATCTCCAATATTTTTCTAAGTAATAAACAAAAGTGTTCAAAGAAAATGGAAAAAAGCACAATTTTTTTTACTGTCCTGTGATTTTTTTCCCGGGTTTTTGCTGGCAGCAATGTCCAGGAGATTGATCTTGAATTCCTTGAGGGTTGGCTAACCATAATTCCTACATGAGACAGTGACTACACTTCAAAAGTACTTCATTGGCTGTGAAGCGCTTTGGGACGTCCTGAGGGCGTGAAAGGTGCTATATAAATGCAAGTCTTTCTTTCTTTAATCACACACTAGCACAGCATATAATGCTCCAGCCCTTCGAATAAAGGGTCATGGGGCCAAGAGCAGGCCTGTTCTACTGTGCAGCTTGCCTCAATGCTAAGCAGTTTTGGCCTCACATCGATGCAGTGCGCTCGGTTTTAATTCAACTGCAAAGTCACTCCAAGTCCACTACAGGCAAGAGGTGTGAGGCCATCCCTGAGAGGTACCTGGCCTATCAGACTGCTGAGAGACAGTCGGCTTGCTCCTCATGTTCAGTAGGCGGTGAGTATAGCTCCGTGAACACGTACATGGACACATGCACAGAGATTCACTGTCCCAGGGCGGATGTACATTACCAGCTCCTGCATTAGGAACAGGAGGAGGCCATTCAGGCCCTCGGGCCTGTTTCGCCATTCAGTTAGATCAAGGCTGATCTGCATCTTAACTCCATTTACCTGCCTTGGTTCCCTAACCCTTAATACCCTTGCCTAACAAAAATCTATCAATCTCAGTTTTGAATTTTTCAACTGAGCCCCAGCCTCAACCGCTTTTTGGGCGAGAGTTCAGGATTTCCACTACTCTTTGCATCCTGACATCACCCCTGAACGGCCTAGCTCTAATTTTAAGGTTGTGCCCCTTGTTCTGGACTCCCCCACCAGAGGAAATAGTTTCTCTCCATCTACCCTATCAACTCCTTTAATCATCTTAAACACCTCAATTATATCACCCCCCTAATCTTCTATACTCAAGGGAATACAAGTCTAGTCTATGCAACCTCCCCTCATAATTGAACCCTGAAGAATAACAACACCCTTAGAATTAGGAATGGGAGGCCCCTGGGGAAGAAAGTAAGAGGAAGTAACAGAAGTAACGGGAAGTAGGAGAAAGAAGTGAGAGAGACAGAGAATGAAAGCAAAGAAATAAAGGGAAGGAGGATAAAGTAGAGAGCAAGAAACAGCACAGAGAGCAAGAGAAACAGTAACAGGAATGTGAGAAGCATTGTAGAGAAACAGAGAGCGATGGAGACATCAGAGAGAAAGAGAAACAGGAGAAAAACAGCAGAGAGACAGAAGATAGAAAGCACGGAGACAGAGAGATAAAACAGTCGAGAAGTAGCAGAATAAGACAGACAGAGGAGAAACAGCATAGAGAGAGAAAAAAGTAAGTTATAAATATTGTGCTATAACCTCAAATGAAACAAGGGTGCTAGAGTAAACTGAAAAGGAGGAGCAGATTTTTAGATAGGTTAGATTGTTCCAGGTTACAACGACTTCAAAACACTAGGTTAATGGGATTACCTGTATTATGCACTACATAATCAGCGAGGGCCAAATCCTGTCACTAACGTATAGTAAATAATTATTTTGCGCTGACTCAGAGTGTGTTTAAAAGCAACAGAAACACTTCACATTTCTGTTGATGCAAAACACACAGAACTTCACAGCTACGGCATGGCACACCTGAGACACGGTAGTTAGAAAAAAATGTCATTGGGAAGAAGTGCGAAGCTCTATAGCTATACCCATTGCCACCAGCTCCAAGTCGGGGGGAGCTCCTACTCCATTGTAAGTCACTGTCTTTTAAATGAGGCATTAAAAGAAAGACTTGCATTTCTATAGGACCTCTCACGACCTCAGAACGTCCCAATACGCTTTACAGCCAATGAAGTACTTTTTGAAGTTTTGTCACTGATGGAAACGCAGGAAACACAGCAGCCAATTTGTGCACAGCAAGCTCCCACAAACAACAATGAGATAAAGACCAGATATTCTGTGCTGGTGATGTTGGTTGAGGGATAAATGTTGGCCCAGGACACTGAGGGAGAACTCCCCTGATCTTCTTTGAAATAGTGCCATGGGAACTTTTATGTCCACCTGAGAGGGCAGACGGGGCCTCGGTTTAACATCTCATCCGAAAGACGGCACCTTTTGAGCACTCCCTCAGCACTGCACTGGAATGTTGGCCTAGATTTTGTGTTCAAGTTCAGGAGTGGGACATGAATCTACAACCTTCTGACTCAGAGGTGAGAGTGCTACCTCTTACAGAGGAAGAAGCCCTATTGGTGCGTGAGTCACTTGGGGAGAGCCTGCTGTGCTTGCTGTGTGCAAATTGGCTGCCGTGTTTCCCACATTACAACAGTGACTACGCTTCAAAAGCACCTAATTGGCTGTAAAGCGTTTTGGGATGTCCTGAGGTCGCTATATAAATGCAAGTGCTTACTTTCTTTTCTCTGTGATAAAGCATTTCAATTGGAGAAGGCAATTCAGTCAGCAAATTAATGAAAAATCCATTATTCTTGGCTCGAGTTTCAGCAGCGTAATTGTGATATCTTGAGACACAGCATATATATACAACAGCACAATTTTGGCTTCCGGTAAGAACTGTACTGCAGATGGCTTTATTATTATATACATCAGTAGTCCACCAGATGGCTCTATTACACTTCTCCCTCCTTATTGAAGAAGTTAATCATAGCAAATAATCATTGTACATGACTTGTATGGTATACACAACTCATGGTATACATTTCTCAAATGGAACCCATTTTATGTTTCCAAATTCTACTAAAGAATTCTGTAACACAAACAAAAGATATGAACTTATTTTCATATTTACAGATTAAACTTAACCACTGGTTTTCTGTTTTGAAGAGGATACCTTCTTTCTTGAACAGAACTTTCAGATCTTGTTGTAGAACTTTGACTCATTCTAGGCTGAGCCTGCGGAGAATTTTTCTCCAAGGGCTGCCCTTGATCTGTATTTGGACTCTCTACACGTTCAGACTGTTTGTCTGCCTGACTCGGCCTCAGACTTAAATTCTGACTTTGTCTTGGACTTGTTTCTGGTACGTCTGATGTAGGATTTGCTACTGGTACTCTACTTGTAACAAGACTATCTGACTCATCAGAATAAATTGAATCATCCCACCTTCCAACTCCTTCCACATCTGTAGGTAAGATATGATCAATATGAACAAACCTAAGCTTTCCATGATCAAACATCATGACCAAATATGTGCGAGGGCCACATATCTTCACTATTCTTCCTGGTAACCACTTTAACCATTTATGGTGATGGTTCTTCACTCTAACCTTCTGGTTCAACTTCAGACTTCTCTCTCTAACTCTACCTCTATCATGACTCTCTTTCTGCCTTGATTGTTTCTCTTCTACAGACTGTGGCAAGTTTGGCTTTAACAACGAGAACCTGGTTCGTGGCTGTCGTTTGAGAAACAACTCTGCTGGTTTTCTACCAGTAGTGGTATGAGGAGTATTTCGATAGGTAATCATAGAAACATAGAAGATAGGAGCAGGAGTAGGCCATTCGGCCCCTCGAGCCTGCTCCACCATTCGATGAGATCATGGCTGATCATCCAAACTCAGTACCCTGTACCTGCCTTCTCCCCATATCCCTTGATACCTTTAGCTTTAAGAAATATATCTAACAAATCAGAAAATTTGCCAGTTTGTGGTCCAACGACAACTGACATTTCTTTGGATTAGGATCCAACATTTGCTTGATGAGGGCATGTTTGACAATTTGTACTGTGCGCTCTGCTGCACCATTTGAAGCAGGGTGGTACGGTGGAACTTTGGTATGTTTCACACCGTTTCTGCTCATGAACTGTGTGAACTCTTCTGAACAAAATTGCGACCCATTATCAGACACAATTTCTTCTGGGAGGCTGTATGAAGAAACCAATCTTCGCAAATTGTCTAGTGTTTTACTTGTTGTTATTATCCGCATCGGAAACACCTCTACCCACTTTGAGTGACTATCTATCACTATGAACAATTGCTGTCTTTCTAGCTCAGCAAAATCTACATGTAACCTTTGCCACACTCTGGGAGGCCATTTCCATGGCTGTAATGGTACTGATGGTGGTTTCTTGCTCACCGATTAACATGTTGTACACTGACTATGTACTCTATCTCTTTATCTAAACCTGGCCACCATAAGTAACTGCGTGCAAAGCTCTTGGTCAAGCACATTCCCAGGTGCTGGGCATGAAGATCTCCTAACAATTTAGACCTGAACCTATTTGGGATAACCACTCTTGCTCCCCACATGATACAATCTTTATCCACTGACAATTCATTCCTACGAACGAAATATGGATGGATATCTTCCTCTGATACCTAGTTTGGCCATCCATTTGCTATGTAATCATACACCTTTGACATAATTGGGTCATGTTTGGTTGCCCTACCAATCTCTTCAGCTGTGACTGGCAGCTCATCAATGTATGAGAAATAGAACACTTCTTCCTTATTGGGTGTAACTTGTGATGGGGATGGCAACCTGGACATAGCATCAGCATTATTGTGATCAGCTGATCGTCTGTACTCAATGTCACACGTATACACTGACAAAATCAAAGCCTATCTCTGCATTCGGGCTGCAGCTAAGGTTGGAACTGGGGACTTTGGATGGAGGATTGCTGTCAGGGGCTTATGGTCAGTAACTATGGTAAACGTACGACCAAACAAGTATTTGGGAAACTTCTTGACCCCAAAAATCAATGACAAAGAATCCCTTTCGATCTGCACATAATTCTGCTCACTGGCACTGAGAGTGCGTGAAGCAAAAGCAATTGGTCTTTCCTCCCCACTATCCAGTACATGAGAGATCACTGCCCCAACTCCGTATGGAGAGGCGTCACACGCTAGCTTGATCTCCTTAGATACATCATAGTGAACTAACATGGTACTCTCTACTAACTGGCTTTTACACTCTTTGAATGCTGTGTCACATTCTTTTGACCACTTCCAAGGGACCTGTTTTCTCAACAGCTCATTCAGTGGATGTAACAATGTAGCCAAGTTTGGGAGGAACTTTCCGTAATAATTCAAAAGACCCAAAAACGATCGAAGTTCAGAGACATTCTTGGGAGTGGCTGCATTTCTGATTGCATCCAGCTTTCCCTTGGTTGGATGTAAACCATCTTTGTCTACTCTGTGCCCTAAGTACTCCACTGAGTTTTGAAACAACTCACACTTGTGAGCTGTCACTCGTACTCCGTGCTTCTCTAGCTGTTTGTGCACTTCATTCAGCACCTCATCATGGATTTGCCTGTTTGGTGCTGAAATGAGTATGTCATTCAAATAACACACTATCCCTTCAATCCCTTGCAAAATTTGGTTCATCACCCCCTGGAATATGTCGGGGGCAGAAGACACTCCAAATGGTCGCCTCCTGAACTGATATAGGCCTAGGTGAGTATTTATAGTCAAGCATGACTTGGACTCTTCATCGAACTCAAGTTGTAGGTAGGCGTTTGTTAGATCTAACTTCGAAAAGATCAGGCCACCTGTCAGCGTTGTGAACAAATCTTCCACATTTGGCAATGTATTGGGTAGATTACACTCTAGAACCTGGCTTACGGTTACCTTATAATCACCACGCAACCTTACCTTACCATCTGACTTAGGTACACAGTGGGTGTAGCCCAATTACTCAGATCTACCTTAGAGATAATGTTCTCAGTTTCTAGTCTTTTGAGTTCTTGCTCAACTTTCTCCTTGAGTGCCTATGGTACGGGACGTGGCTTGCAGTAAACTGGTCTTGCGTCCTTCTGCACTCTGACACTCGCCTTGAAGTCTTGGATCGGACTGCCCGTTTCGCTGAATACCTTCAGATACTGCTTGATGACATCATCTTTCGATGCAAATTTCGCTTCCACACGAAAAATCTTATTCCAATCCAGCTTCAGTGATTCCAACCAATTTCTACCTATCAAGGCAGGCTTGTCTCCTGCCACTACTATAAGAGGCAAGCTCTGACAGTGATCCTTGTATTTCACTGGTATGGTGACACTTCCTACTACAGGGATTTGCTCTCCTGAGTAGCCTCACAGCTCTATGTTTGATTTCTCTAGTCGATAATCACACAACTTGTCGCAATATAGTGATTCCGGTACTACGCTCACGGATGCACCAGTGTCAATTTCCATGGGTATCCTGGTTCCTGCGACATCTACTTGGATGACGATACCTCGCGAATCGCTGTTAGGTACCTTCGTGCTCCTGATGAAGTGAATCTCCAGAAACTCCTCGTCCTGCTGCTTCTCTTCAACGGTATGTCGTGTCTGGCAATTTCTACTTCTAGCATTGCCAGTCGATTTAATCTTCTGTCGGCATGCCTTCGCAAGATGCCCAGTTTTCTTGCAGTAGAAATACTCTGCTTTCACATATGGACAGCTTTGAGCGGTGTGTTTTCCTAGGCACCGATAGCACGACTTCAATGCACTGTTACCTTGGCCAGTTGCTGAGGCCTTGGGGCCCAACTGCCTTTTACTTTTAGCCTGCAGCTGATTCACCTCAGTTGTCTAACGACTGGAAATGGCGCGGAACTCTCGGGAGTATCGGTCGGCCATATGCATCGACATAGCTGTCTGACAAGCTAAGTCAAAAGTCAAGTTAGGGATGTCAACAATTTACTTCTGATACGTTCATTTTTCAACCCACAAACAAAGTGGTCATGCCAAGCTTGGTCCTGAAAGTTTCCGAAATGACAGTGAATGGATAGCTTTTTTAAAGCTACAACGTACTCTCTGTTACCCTCGTCATTTAATTGATCACGTGTTCCAAAACAATAACTTTCAGCAATTTCCAGGGCCTCAGGACTGTAGTGCTGTTCTAACTTGGTTAGGATCTCCTTCAGTGGCATGTCCTTCGGCTTGGCAGGAACAAGCAAATTTTTCAGGGTTTCATACACCTTGGGGCCTGCTTCAGTCAAAAAAATAGCCTGTTTCATTTCTAAAACCGTCCAGTTACGGTTTACATCATCAGGGACTTCGACAATACTATTCGCGGTGAAAAACATTTCTAGCCACTCCACATACGCTCTGAAAGTCTCTCGGTCGCGATGGAACTCACCCAAGCGCCCTATTATTCCCATGGGCGTGGCCATCTGGACTCTGGCAACGTCGACAGTTCAGTCACGTGTGCTCAAAATTTACTTCAGATTTTTTAGTTTTTCTGCAAAACCAAGAACCTCTAACAGTCCCTCCGTCGGTTGGCAGGATTATCCTCCAACAAAAATTTCACCTAGGGAATCCGCAATCGCATCATCATCGCCAATTCTGTGATATCTTGAGACACAGCAACAGAATATATACAACAGCACAACATGGCTTCTGGTAAGAACTGTACTGCACATGGCTTTATTATAATATACATCAGTAGTCTACCAGGTGGCTCTATTACAGTAATAAAGTAACTGAGACAGAGACAGCCCGACTTGCAAGGATCAAGATACTCTGCACCTACTGTGAAAAGTATTAAAAATCAAACTGCATGGAAGGCAAGTCGGGGGAAAGATTGTATTGCTTTTGAGCTCAGGACAATTGCAAAAGGATACTGAGCAATGTAATGGGTTTCCCGGCTGCCCAGTGGGCAACTTTTCTGAATTGGATTCAGTGCCATTTCCATTTTGATTGCAAGTGGAACTGCACTGTGCATTAAAGCTTCTGTCATTGGAACAACTAAAATGGCTGCCAGGGTCAGTCAACCAAATCTTCCATAATGACTGCCAAGTGAGAGCTAAACTCTATCTAGAAATCGTGGGAAAGGGATGGTGACAGAGCTGATGAATAGACAAAGATAGGTCTCAACACTCTCCTAAGGAACTTTAGTCATGAGTAAATACGCCCACACACACACACAGGGCAAAGTGGGAAGATGGCAATTGCAAATCATAGGATCTTACAGCACAGAAGGAGGCCATTTGGCCCATCGTGCCTGTGCCGGCTCTTTGGTACAACTATCCAATAATACCCACTCCCCCGTTCCTTTTCTATAGCCCTGCAAATTTTTACTTTTCAAGTATTTATCCAATTCCCTTTCGAAAGTTACTACTGAATCTGCTTCCACCGCCCTTTCAGGTAGTGCATTCCAGATCACAACAACTCGCTGTGTAGAAACAATTCTCCTCATCTCCCCCCTTGCTAATTACCTTAAATCTGTGTCCTCTGGTTACCAACCCTCCTCCCAGTGGAAACAGATTCTCCTTATTTACTCTATCAAAACTCCATATAATTTTGCACACCTCTATTAAATCTCCTCTTAACTTTCTCTGCTCTAAGGAGAACAATATCAGTTTCTCCAGTCTCACCACATAACTGAAGTCCCTCATCCCTGGTACCATTCTGGTAAATCTCCTCTGCACCCTCTCCAAGCCCTTGACATCCTTCCTAAGAAGTTTTTCCTTTGCGACTAACGTGATGTTAGCCCAGAAATTGCTGTCAGTGGCAGACGTATAATGCGTTTGTAAGACATTCCTATTTGCCAGTTTTAGCAGAGGCGTTAACTCGTTTGGGGACACGGGTCAACAGCTGCTTTAAAACAGGGATGTCCTTCGCGTGTGGGGAGTTGCAATCCTGCGTTTGGCTTCCGTGGTTATGCAGCGGGTTGGATTTCCAGTGTGTGTGTGTGGACATGGGAACAGGAGTAGCCCATTTAGCCCCGCGACCCTCTTCCGCCATTCAATGAGATCATGGACATCAGGCTTAAGCTCAGCTGTGATGCCCCCACAGTCAAACAGCCAGCCAACACTTACTAAGGTACACACATTAAGAATGAAAACTCAGGGTGAAGTACTGGAGGGAAGCTGGCAGCCAGGGGACCTCACTCCAGCACTGTCTGGAGAAAACGGAGAATCTTTTTCTCGAAAAGTATTTGTGAGAGGGTTTGCTGTGATGTGGAAAGCGCGATTACGCCGAGAAAGATCGCAGGATTTACCACGTGAAGATTCTATTTTACAACCATCATTACTCGGTGCTTGAGGATCATGCTTCTCCTGTTAGCTCCGGGGCTGTTTAATAAAATATAACGGGCACTCATCATAAATTTATTGAGAAGGTATCTGCTATAGGAAAGGGAGGAGAAAGAAATCACTACAACACATCAGACCTAAACAACTGTTATATTAATGTCTACAAGATCGAGCGCAAAACAAACACTACAGAATATCAAACATAGAATCACACAGACACGCACATACACACGCAGGCACTCAGACACGCACACAGACACACACACAGACACACGCATACACAGGTACACACTTTTAGGAAAAATCAAGAGCAACATGCCTGCTGCCACGAAGCCTGAGAGATAGCATTCAGCTACGACACTGGACTGTGGACTGGCAACCTGAAGATTGTGGGTTCAAATCCCACCATGATGGGTTATGAAGGTACACGCATTAAGCATGAAGCATTATGGTTACGCAGCGGATTGGATTTTCCACTGTGTGTGTGTAGACATCAGGATCAAGCTCAGTGGTGATGCCCCCATGGTCAAATAGCTAGTCAGCACTTACTGTCTAAGGATTAAAACTCGGGGTGAGATATTGGAGGAAAGCTGGCACCCAGGGGACCCCACTCCAGCACCGTCTGGAGAAAATGGGGAATCAACCTGGGCCGGAGATCAGCGGCGATCCCCCGGTAATGGTGCAAACCTCACACGCAGTTTCTCCAGGGTTTCTGTTGGATTTATGACGGGAGATCGGGAGAACCCTCCCACGGAAACTCCAGGCATATAAATCTGGTAACCTGTGGCCTGGCCCCAGAAGAAAATGATCATGAGATCTGGTGGATGATAATAAAAACCTAACTGGCTAATTCCCTCATACCCAGTCTGACCCACACTGCATGGCTGATGCTTAATGCCCCCTTGAATAAGGTTGCCAACCCTCCAGGGTTGCCCTGGAGGCTCCAGAGTTGCCCTGGAGGCTCCAGGAATTGGAGATTAATCTCCAGGACACTGCTGCGAGCAACACACTGGGAGAGAAATCACAGGGGCAATTAAAAAAAAGATCAATTTCTTAGAAAATTTTTGTTTATTAGTTTTAAGAATATTGGAGATGGAAAAGAAAGGCTAATTGGCCGGGCGGGGCAGTTGGAGGCGGGAGGTGACGTGATGAAACCTTCAGGAATACACCCAACCAGAGTTGGCAACCCTATCCCTGAAGTGGCCTAGCAAGCCAGGCCCACTGGGGCAGGTAGTGTTGGCCACATCCTGAGAACAAATTCATGCTGTGCTGAATTTGCCTCCTTTATGCTGCAAGGTGCCTTCTCCAACACATCTACATTGTATGTAGTGGTTATGTTACTGGAATAGTAATCCAGAGAATAAGAGTTCAAATCCCACCAGGGCAGTTTCTGAATTTGAATTCAGTTTAAATAAATCTGGCAATAAAAAGCTGGTATCTGTAAAAGTGACCATGAAGCTGTCAGATTGTCATAAAAACCCAACTGGTTCAACTAATATCATTTAGGGAAGGAAGCCTACCGTCCTTACCTGGTCTGGGCCTATAAGTGACTCCAGTCCCACATCAACATGGTTGACTATTAACTGGCCCCTGAAGAGGCCTAGCAAGATAGTCAATTGTATCAAAACACTACTGCAGTGGTTGAAGAAGAAGGTCCACCACCACCATGGGCAATGAATGCCGGTCTTGCCAGCGATGCCCACATCCTGAGAATGAATAAAAAACACAATTCCCAACCTTGGCATTCTGGGCTGTTTTTAGGGGACTGCTGTCTTCACAAGCAAGGAACAAAACCTCCTCATGTTTCTGACCTTGGGAGGCATGAACTCACAGGATTGTGTTCCAGTCACTTTTTTTTGGACACAGAATACAGCAAGCACTTTTATTTCTCTCTCGCTCTCTATTTTTTCCCGCCAATGTTCTCCCCTCTGCCCGTGCTCTCCTGCAGGCACTGCCTCCTTGCCTGGGGTGCAGTCCTACAGACACCGTCCACCCTACGCTACCTCCGCCAACTGGCCAATTTTTGTATGTGAACCTGGACAATAGGCAGGATATTCGACCATGGGAGGGGCATCACAGCCGATTACCCCCCTGGTCTCGCCCACTTTCCAGCAGGGGATCGCTAAGTGTCGTTCAGGAGTGGAAATACTGGACTATTTCCCACCCCGCCGCCCGCAGGTGTCAGTCAAGGCCCTCTTGTCTCTGACTCAGAAGAGACTTGAGCACAAAATCTAGGTTGACACTCCAGTGCAGTGCTGAGGAGTGCAGCACTGGCAGAGGATCCGTCTTTCGGATGAGACGTTAAACCGACGCCCCATCTGCCCTCTCAGATGGATGTAAAAGATCCCACGGCATTATTTCGAAGAAGAGCAGGGGAGTTCTCCCTGGTGTCCTGGTCAATATTTATCCCTCAATCAACATCACTTTAAAAAAAAACATTAACTGGTCATTATCACATTGTTGCTTGTGGGATCTTGCTGTGCGCAAATTGGCTGCTGCGTTTCCTACATTACAAGTGACTACACTATAAAAAAAAACTTCATTGGCTGTAAAGTGGTTTGGGACATCCCGAGGTCGAGAAAGGCGCTATATAAATGCAAGTCTTTCTTTATTTCTCGAACCCAAGAGTGCTGAGGCCAATTGTAGTGTCTCAACCACCTCCCCCTCCCCCCTACCCAGCAACCCCGGCTGAGATCAACTGACTTGAAAAGGGACAATGGGAACAGGGCAGGCACGTGGGTGCAGGACTACTGCTCGTGCGGAGGACCAGTCTGGTTTGGTTGGGCCGAATGGCTTGTTTCCGTGTTGTAATCTCCATGTGGCGATGCTGATAGGGTGAGGTGAAGTAAGGGTGGGAGGAGGCCCATGTGGAGCATAAACACCGGCACAGATCAGTTGGGCCGAATGGCCTAGGTTTGCACTGTAAACTCTATGTTGGCTGGGAATCCTGTGATCTCATCTGTATGGTTTCAGTTACTCACTGCCTGAAAGCAAATGGGCCATCAGAGCAGCAAGAGCCCATTTCTATCGTTACCAACAGGCTGCTGAAACACAGCAAATGTATTTCTGAGCTCGAGTTATATCTGTACGACTAACAATAATACTGCAAATCATCTACTTGACAGCCAGCCACTGGAGCCAGGGGCTCACTATCTTTTAATTACCATATTTTGTTTTAATCTCAGTCCAGACAAATGCAAAAGAGCAAATAATCTATTCTGGGCCGTAATTAAAAGCATGAAATGGGCATCAGTCTTTGTGTCCCACAAACCCTGAGAAAAAGCTACTTTTAAACTCAGGGCTCCTGCACTGCCAGCCCCATTAAGCACCATCCTGAGCTTCCAATCTCATTTGTTTGCGTCAACAAGACATTCAAAGGATTTATTTCACTCGCAAACGAGCATTCGTTTATTGGTCCAATAACTCGGAAAGAATTAGAACATGGAAACATTTACCAAGCTCAGAGAGGCTTTGGCATGTTGCCAGTCAATGTGAAGAATTGAAGTTTTTCTGGAAGTAACTCGCCCTGTTTATCCGCCCCGATGACACTGATTTTCCTGGGGTATAATTCCAAGAACGCCAGTGGCCCTCCTGTGTTCCTCATGCTGAGGCCAGACAGTGAGTTTTGGCCAGCTAATCCACTGTGGAGGACATCACAGCTGAGTGTGATGGTCTCACACACACACACACACACACACACACACAAACATATTTTCTATGCAGGATCCACTGATCAGTGTTTGGGAGCAGGGAGACTTGGGTGAGTATTTGTTTTTTCCCTCCCTAGCACATATGTGTCTGCCATGGCTCAGTGGGTAGCACTCTCGCCTCTGAGTCACAAAGTTGTGGGTTCACAGAACCACTCCAGAGACTTGAGCACAAAAATCTAGACTGACATTCCAGTGGAGTACTGAGGGAGTGCTGCACTGTCCGAGGTACCATCTTTCGAATGAGACGTTAAACCAAGGTCCCATCTGCCCTCTCAGGTGGACATAAATGATCCTATGTCACTATTCGAAGGAGAGCAGGGGAGTTATCCCCGGTGTCCTGGCCAATATTTAATCCTCAACCAGCATCACTAAAAAACAGATTATCTGGTCATTATCACATTGCTGTTTGTGGGAGCTTGCTGTGCGCAAATTGGCTGCTGCGTTTCCTACATTACAACAGTGACTACACTTCAATAAGTACTTCATTGGCTGTAAAGCCCTTTGGGACGTCCTGAGGACATGAAAGGCGCTATATAAATGCAAGTTCTTTCTTTCACAGGAGTGCTGTGACCAATTGTAGCTGAGGTTAGCCAACTCAGTCCAGACCGGGGATGGAGGATGGGACCTGCTGATCTATACAGTTCAGTACTAAACTGGAGGTGGTGTCTAACTCACTGTGCCACGCTTCGAGAGATTACGTATGAACAGTCTTTTGTTTGGAGGGGATGAATTATATGAAAGATAAGAATGCAAGTTGATCTAACTGGAAAACTGATCCTAAAAAAGTTCCAAGTACACTTTCCCTCTGTTCTGCAGTATAGAGGATCCGATCCAATCCAAATCTGCTCGTCCTTGTCAAATTAGTTGGGTGTTAATCAGGATTGAATGTATTACACAATCGGGTCACTCTCTATTTGTACACATTACTTGAATTAGATCGGTGCAAAATGGCTCTAATGTAAAAGTCTCACCAACACTTGGGGCAGATTTTAACTTTGTGCAATAGTGTAAAACAGGTGATCGCGAATCGACAGCCCATTTTACATCTCTCCCCATTTTTGTTTCCAGTTGTAAAACAGGCTGCCGATTCACGATCACCCATTTTACACTGTCGCACAAAGTCAAGATCTACCTCTTGTCTCTTTACAAATTATGAGTCCATCCAAAGTTTGATTACAGCTCCTATATCTGGGGTGGCTCTTTAACACCTCTTGCACAGGATACAAGAGAAAGCTTGTCGTCTGGTAGGCGGTCCCTCTTACCTCTAACCTCCGACCTCTCTCCCTCCAATTTTCTCGTCTTCATTTTATTTATACACTCTGGCCAGCAGTTCTCTCAACTTTCCCTTTAGCTCCTCCTAAGCTCCTTCTCTCTGCATCCTCACTCTGTTAAAATCAAAACTCATCGTTCCACCTCCAAATTGAACTCATTCATTCCCAGAGCTGGAAAACCCTGGAATTCCTTATGGTGAATAAGATCGAAGGTTAGAAGGACAGGGATAAATCCCACAGGGATCAAGAGGGGAGAAGCTTTGGAAAGACAGTCTAGAATAAATGGCACGTTTTTGAAAAGTGTAGCTGAGCAGGTGTCCATATACACAAATCTCTAAAGGTGGCAGGGCAAGTTGATAAGGTGGTTACTTGGGTTTACAAACAGAGGTATAGAATATAAAAGCAGAGATCATGCTAGAACTTGATAAATCACTAGTTAGGCCTCAACTGGAGTATTGCGGACAATTCTGGGCACCACACTTCAGGAAAGATGTAAAGGCCTTAGAAAGGGTACAGAGGAAGTTTACCAGGATGTTACCAGGGATGAGGGACTTCAGTTATGAGGAGAGGTTGGAAAAGTTAGGATTGTTCTCCTTGGAACAGAGAAAGTTAAGAGGTGACCTAATAGAGGTTTTCACGACGATGAGAGGTTTTGATAAAGTAGATGGAGAAAAACTATTCCCTCTGGCGAGTGGGTCAATAACCAGAGGTCATAGATTTAAAATCATTGGCAAAACATCTGGAGGGGAGATGAGGAGAATTTTTTTCACTCAGAGAGTTGTCGGGATCTGAAACGCTCTACCTGAAAAGGTGGTGGAAGCTGATTCCAAAAATAATTGTAAAAGGGAGTTGGACAGGTACTGGAGGATGAGGAACTTACAGGGTTATGGACAAACAGCGGGGATGTGGGACTAATCATGACTGCTCTTTCAAAGACCTGGCATAGGCACGACGGGCCAAATGGCCTCCTTCTGTTCTGTAAGTTTCTCTGATTCTCTGATTCTAAGTCTGTTAGAGTGGCTGTGGTGTTATCCTGGCAGACTGCCTGAATTACCAGCTCAGTGGCACAGCCCTGGCATTAAATCACTTGCCTGCCCTCAGCTGGGCAGTGGTGCGTAACGCAAAGCGAGGTTTTGAAGAAAACGTTTAAACGAAAAAGGGGACAGAAGGAAGAGGGAATTACAATTGGCTTTTATTGCAGAATTCTTTTTCAGAAAATTATTAGCCTGTGCATGCAATGTAATTACCAGACTGGACTGCAATGATATCTCACCAACACACGCTTACACACAAACATACATCTTCTCTATTACACACACACAGCGCTACACTGGACGAAAGAGAAGAACGATTCAAAAGAGAGTGTGAAAAAAAAGGATCAAAGGGGGAGGGATTTTAACTGGGAGCCTGTTTCAGGCGGGCAGGGGCGTCAAACTCCACCGTCCAATGGGATTAATTTGAGGCCCGGGCTATTTTAACTCCCGGGCCTCGTTTATATTCTGCCGGCCACCTGCTCGGCTGAAATGGGTGTAATGGGGCATTTGGCTGGTTCCTCAAAACAAATGTTCCAGAAAGACAGAATGATAAAAATAAACCGGATGAAAAAAAAAAACTCATTATTTTTATTCTCACAGCAAGGTGATGGGCCAAGACCTGCACAGCAGGTAACCAAGAATAGGAGAATAGATGACATAAATCAGGAAGTACAAATTCGTTGTCTCAAGCTTGAGATTTAAAAGCCTATTAATTGTCAGAGGAAGAGAAGACTGAGGGAGGTGAGAAGCTTCACAGTTTTGAGGTCCAGGGGGAAGAAGGAGGAGATGGTGCGATGAGTCTTGATTTCCGGGAGTTAAAATAGCCAGGGCCTCAAATTGATTCCGTTGGACGCTGGGGTTTGACGTCCCTGCCCACCTGAAATAGGCTCCCAGTTAAAATCCCACCTTTGATCCATTTTTTTTACACACTCTTTTGAATCGTTCTTCTCTAGGGAGGATGGAGGAAGACTATGCAGGACGCGGTAGCAAGAGCATGGAATAGAAAGAAAATAAAGGATGTGAAGGAAAGAGAGAGAGTTGGAGGCTAGAGGTGTGAGAAAGATTGTTTGTCGGACATCAAGCTTGTTCTGCTTTCTTGCCCGGAGTGCAAGAGAGGTGTTAAGAAAATCCTCCCCAAGTATGGGAACGATCTTGATCATGTTACGGACTTTGGATGTTCTCCCAGGTAGCTGCTATTCTACTGGAATGAAACAGATTGTTGGTTTGTGTTACTCTTTGGATGGGAGCTTAATCTGAGGCCCTGTATGCCTGTTGCAGTGGCCATTAAAGATCCCAGGGACTTTTTCAAAAAGAACAGGGAGTTCTTCCAGTGTCCTAGCTTTTCAACCATGGCTTCTGATCATCAGCAGCTGGCTCCACAGGAACACCAGCTAATGAAATAATATCCAAGTCAAATCTATGAAAAAGATTTCTCAGCAAGTACGGTTAATTAGATAACGACATTGCAAGCAGCAGACAGGGCACTCTTAATATAACAACCAATATAGTGCCTCTAACGTTGTAAAACGTCCCATGGCGCTTCACAGGAGCGTTATCAGACAAAATTTGACTCCGAGCCACATAAGGAGATATTGGGGCAGAAATTCGGCTGTTGTCGGATGAGTACGCACTGTGTACTCACCCATGGACGGAACGAAAGTGCTGGTTTCTTGCATGCACTGCGCATGTGCGGGAAACCGGCACTTCCGTTCCCCTGAGGAAAGGAGTTCAGAGGTCGAACACGCACGCCGGAGGGCCAGCGCGTTTGCCTCGCACTTCAGATTTTTTTACAGGTTCCTCCGTGAAGGTAAGCACGGAGAAGATACACTTTTAAAAAGGATGCGCAAGGCCTTCTTTTAACAAGGTTTAAGTGTTGATTTTATTAAAATGTAAACATTTTTTTCACAGATTTATCTTTTTTAATTACTTTAAAGAAAGGTAAGTTTAGTTTTAGCCCCGTTAAAAAATGTAATTAATTTTTTCAAAAATAAAATTTTTGTTTAATTAATGTAATTTATAGTTATTTTAAAAATGTGATTTAAAAAACAAAAAATTATTTGTAGTTTGAGGGATGTTTTGGGGCCGATCTGTATTCATAGATTTGACAGGTCAAATCTATGAATGAAAGATGGTCTGCTGCCATTGGCTCTCCATGGCCCACGTGATCCCAGGGGACGCCTCGCACTAACTACGCCCCTGGGATACGCAAGCACTGCGCGCTGGCAGTTGGGGGAGGCCCAGGAGCCGAAGTCCCCGTGGGCCCAGAGGTCAACGGCAGGCGCGGTAGGTAGGTGCGCGCGCGATCCTTGCACCTGCGGGAAGCCAGGGAGCCGAATTTCTGGCCCATTAGGACAAGTGACCAAAAGCTTGGCCAAAAGAGGTAGGTTTTAAAGAGCATCTTAAAGGAGGAGAGAGAGGCGGAGAGGTTTAGGGAGGGAATTCCAGAGCTTAGGGTTTAGGCAGCTGAAGGCACGGCCGCCAACGGTGGGGCGATGAAAATCGGGGGGATGCACAAGAGGCCAGAATTGGAGAAACGCAGAGTTATCGGAGGGTTGAAGGAGGTTACAGAGCTAGGGAGGGACGAGACCATGGAGGGATTTGGTCACAAGGATGAGTATTTTAAAATCGAGGCTTTGCTGGACTTTGAGTGTTCCTACTGAATCATCAAGTAGGGAAGGCCTCATATAGATAGCTCAAACTTCAGCAGCAACATGTGCTGGTTCTGAATAAATGATGACATCAAACCTACGCCCCCCACCCCCTCCCCACTCCCATCGCTCCTGGAGGGAGCTACTTTCCCTGCTGGGATGAGATCAGAGTGAGAAACTCCACGATGCGTGTTTGTGCCCGAGTTCCCTGCGATGGATTCAGTATCAATCGGGGATAAGACACTGGCGCACTCTACCACACTGAGAATAAATGAACAACGTCGAATAGTCCCGACAGCATTCAACAACAGGAGCAACTTGAATTCCTGTCGCACCTATAATGCAAACAATGTCACAAGGCGCTTCGCTTTAAGAAAAATAGACCCTGAGCCAGAAAGGGCGGGATTTAGAAGGACTGCTAAAGACATGGCCAAAGAGATGGTTTGTAAAGGAGGAGCGAGAGGTGGAGAGGCAGCGAGGTTTAGGGAAGGAATTCCAGAGAGTAGGATCCAGGTGGTTGAAGGTTCTAGGAACATACAAACAGGAGGAGGCCATTCAGCCCCTCGAGCCTGTTCCGCCATTCAATTAGATCATGGCTTATCTGTATCTTAACTCCATTTACCCGACTTGGTTCCGTAACCCTTAATACCCTTGCCTAACAAAAATCTTTCAATCTCAGTTTTGAAATTTTCAACTGAGCCCCCCCAGCCTCAACCGCTTTTTGGAGTACCAGATTCCCACTGCCCTTTGTGTGAAGAAGTGCTTCTTGACATCACCCCTGAACGGCCTAGCTCTAATTTTAAGGTTGTGCCCCCTTGTTCTGGACTCTCCCCCACCAGAGGAAATAGTTTCTCTCTAGCCACCCTATCAACTCCTTTAATCATCTTAAACACCTCAATTAGATCACCCCGCAATCTCCTATACTCGAGGGAATACAAACCTAGTCTGCTGCCAATGATGGAATGAGGCATCACTGCACCAAATTCTAGTCAGAGGAACGGAATGTTCAGGAGAAGATTGTAGAGGTAGGGGGAAGTGAGGCAATGGAAGAATTTAAGGATAAGGATGCAGATATTACATTGAATGCATTGGGAGAGGGGAAATCAATGCAAGTCAATGAGGACAGGGGCAAAGGGTGAGTGGGACAGGATGCCCATGGCACAGTTTTGCCCATGGCACAGTTTTGCACAATTTGGAGTTTATGGTGCATGGGAGGCCAGAAAGCAGGAAGTCGGGGTAGTCAAATGTGGAGGCGGCAGATTCAGACAGAATTTCTTTCGGAAAAAGGCGCTCAATATATAGAATAGACTGCCAGGTCAGGTGCTCAGACAGCAAGCTTTACAGGGTTTCAAATAGGAAACAGACAAGTCCCTGAAAGGATTTATGAATTTTATAAGTGAGACCAAGATATCTCACAGAAAAGAAAGGAATAATTGGCTGGGGTGCTTAGATGGACCAATGGTGTCCCACTCAAAATATCTTACTATGATCGGGAAATGACTCATTATTTACTTGCTTATTTTAAGGAAGTTAACTCCTCAGTTGCAGTATCAAAGTAATTTCATACAAACGCGTTAAGCAATGGTATATTAATATTGCATAGTGTCATTTCTAGGCTCGGGTACCATGTGCACTACAAGATTTTGGAAGATGTTTATTGCGCTGCACAGGACTAGGTGAGAACACAAGCGTGTTAGGGGTCACCACTGACCAGAAGCTAAACAGGGCCATCCATACCAACACTGTGGCTACAAGAGGACTGTAGAGTCTGGGTACTCTGCGATGAGTGGGTCACCTCTGGAGTCCCCAAAGCCTCTCCACCATCTACAAGGCTCAAATCTGGAGTGTGTTGGAGCACTCACCACTTGTCTGGATGGGTGCAGCCTCAACAACACTCAAGATGCTCAACACCATCTTAGACAGAGCAGTTCGCTTGATCACTTCCCCTGCCACTGGAGTCAATATTCACCTCCTCCAGGGCACTGTGGCTGCAGTATGTAAGATCTACAAGATGCACTGGAGCACTAAAGTCACACCACCTCCCTCCCCTGCAACCTCTCCTACTGAGAAGGACAAGAGTAGCAATGTCATGGCAACGCCACTACCTCCAAGTCACACACCATCCTGACTTGGACATATATCGCTGTCTCTTCATTGCCACTGGGTCAGTATCCTGGAACTCCCTACCTAACACTGCTGGAAAGGAAAAGTCAGTCAGGGTTCCTGCTCCAGGTCACTGTCCAGTGACGTTCCAATGATGGAAAATGCGTGTGTGGGCAGAGGGGCGGTGGGGGCCGGCGAATGGGCACTGTTGATGTTACGCTACTCCCTGGTTCAATAGCTTGCAGACACGCAACATCTAGGCTCATACATGAAGAATGCCTACTGGGGCATGGTGGTGAAGAGCCACAGGCGCCAGTCAAACTGTTCCCAGTCTGAGCCAACGCCTTCAGAAGAGAAGGGAGAGAAAAAACACCTTGCCCGTAACGTGTCACGACGGAACAAACCACCATTTCTAATCATCTACACGTTCTTCCAGTGGTGTCCTGGAGCTGGGGCCGGGGTTGGGGGGCGGGGGGAGGGCTGGGTAGGGGTTCAGCAGACTCCCCAAAGCACAGAAAAGGCTGTTGAGTTAATACCTATCAAGAATGACGGGGCTAACCATTCATAATTTGGAAATATTTGTAGCAAGCTAACTATTTTTACAGATTTCATTTCTTTTTGTGGCTAAATATGTAATTTTCCACACGACTAATTTTGCCGGCATCCGAACACATTTATATAAATAGATCAATTCCCTGACATCAGGCGTGCTTCCCTGCATTTCATAGAGCCGGCTTATTAATATTAATAAAGAGATAACTAATGGAGAAGAATCACAAGGAAAAGATTAAATCGGAAAGCTTTGTTCATCATTTTACGCAGTGATTTGCACCGTTTACTCTTGTGCATGTGCGGGGGGGGGGGGGGAGCTGGGGGTGAGAGGAAGGGGGGGAGCGCGATGGGCCTTTTTAGCCCTCTATCAGATGAAATATTAAGTGCTTTATAATTTGTTACCAACAGACACCTTCATATATACTTCAAGCAGCCTGCGAAAATTAATACTGCCTGTTGGATATCAGCTCAAATCTAAAAATAGGCTCTGTAGATGTGGGATGTGCACCTTATTTGGTGCGAGCCAGTACATTGTTATTACGCCCACGTATAAGACTTAATGGATTTCTCCTTTCAGCAATTAAAAAGCTATTTCTCACACACCAAGATGTATGGCATGATATTGGCAGATATTACTCTTCTGTACCACCGGCTGTGGGAGAGACAGTGAGATGGAGTGGTCCAGCTCTCGCTGATGAATGGGGGCAGACCGATACCAGGGTACAGAGAGCCAACGTCAGCAAGAACCATCAGGAATCCTTGCAACAATCACCGCTCGCAACAGCCACACACTGCTGGCTTCCAGGAAATAGTGCAGAAGAAATCTCTGTAAACAGCAATGCTGTCCCTAAGGAAGGGCTTTTCACACATGATAATGGGTACCTGGGAGTGTGTTACATACAGGATAATGGGTACCTAGGAGTGTGTTACATACAGGATAATGGTACCTAGGAGTGTGTTACATACAGGATAATGGTACCTAGGAGTGTGAAACATACAGGATAATAGGTACCTGGGAGAGTGTTACGTACAGGATAATGGTACCTGGGAGTGTGTTATATACAGGATAATGGGTACCTGGGAGTGTGTTACATCCAGGATAATGGATACCTGGGAGTGTGTTGCATACAGGATAATGGGTATTGGGAGTGTGTTATATGCAGGACAATGGGTAACTAGGAGTGTGAAACATACAGGATAATGGGTACCTGGGAGTGTGTTATATACAGGATAATGGATACTTGGGAGTGTGTTATATACAGGATAATGGATACTTGGGAGTGTGTTATATACAGGATAATAGGTACCTGGGAGTGTGTTACATACAGGATAATGGGTACCTGGGAGTGTGTTACATACAGGATAATAGGTACCTGGGAGTGTGTTGCAAGCTAATGACACATTAGTATTAGTAGATGACATGATAAACCCTCCCAATGACACTGCCAGGGAAGGTACAGCACAGATCAGATACAGAGTAAAGCTCCTTCTACACTGTCCCTTCAAGCACTCCCAGGGCAGGTGCAGCACGAGTTAGATACAAAGTAAAGCTCCCTAAATCTGTCCCAACAAACACTCCCTCTACTCTGCTCACTTGGTCCCACACTTTGAAGTGTATCCTCCTAGTGCAGTACTGTGAAAACATTTCCCACACTTGCCATCTCTCAGTAAGATTGCCGATTTAGTGCCAAACCAGACTCAGCTCCGTACGGTGAGGCCAAACTCATTTCCCATCGGGACCGTGCCAGCAGCAGACAGGGAAGATCTTCAACCCACCACTTTGAAGCTGTGTCCCAGAGGTGTCGGGCGTGAGTCTAACCCACCGCACCACCCAGCACCCCCTTTAGTATTCTTCTAGATAGTAATAAACAGAATGCTCAGGCAATTATTGGTCATACTGGCAACCACAAAAAACAGGGAGTGATTTATAAAATGAACACTATATAATTCAAATGTTACAGTAGGTAAATGGCACTGAATAAGATTTATTATTGAGAATTTTCTCTGAGAAAAATGACTTTGAAGTTCACACATTGGGAAGCTGTGCTAAGTTCTGTTGCTCAAGCAAGTTATGCTGAAAAGGTCATGTTTTACCAAGCTCATATCAGATGCAGCATCTTTCAATAGTGTCTGTGAGACTTGGCATTTAAGCCAGCGCTGTTCCTATTTAATGGGCCGGCACAGCAGTCAGTCCGTGCCCTGCGCTCGCTGGGCTGCTATCAGCCTTGTCACAGTGTTTGTCGCATAGCTGAGACTGAATGGATAAGGACTTTGCATTTCACAATTTGGGATAGAATAAACATAGTGGACCAGAATTTGCTGTCAAAATAACGGTGAGGCTAATGGGGCTCGCCGTGATTTATGCGTCAATGGTACAGCAACTTCAGGCGAGGGGCAGATGCACGGCTAAATGCCAATATCCAAAAGTTGCTGTCCGAGTTGCGCAGCTCTGCTGTTAGCTTCGCAAAAACAGCATCTCGCTGTCGGCCTCACCATTGAAATGCACTGAACGGCGTGAAGTTCCTGTATTTGCGCAGTAGATACAGACTAAACTCGCCACAGAAAGTTAAGACTTGTCCATTTTAGGTCTAAGTACCCTTTTAACGAAGTGATCATTGTTAATTATTGCCAATCAACCTCTCTGGCACTGAAAATTAACTATTACAAATGTGGAGTCTCATTCCTTCAGGTTTTGAATTTTTTAGACAGATTTTAAAAATGTCAAATATTAAGGGCTAAAAATTGAGTAGCGCCCCATTTAACTTCGCAACGCCCTGGAAAAATTAGCGTCCCCGCTCCGGAACTTGAGTGGTTGCGCCCCAAGAGGGAAGCGAGGCGCAACTGGAAGCACCCCGCATCCCTCTTGGGGCGCCGCGGTATTGCAGGCCTTCATCCCCTTCTTAAAGGGGAGGGGCCTTGCGCAGCGCGACCTGGGGCCCAGCTGGGCCCCCGGCAATCGGGAGTGCCAGCAAAAGAGCCCGGCACTCAAGAGAAGTGCCGGGCTCTTGGAGCGCAGCCGGCACACCGCGGGGGGGGGGGCCGTTCAGGAGGCCGGGGACGGGAGCGCAGGCAGGTGCTGGCAGGCGGCCAGCAATAAAAATGGCCGCCCCGCACCTTGCCTTTAAATTGCGCCTCCCCGGCCACAGGTAGGCCCCCCTGACCCCGTCGGACATAGCGTCCGGCGGTAAGTCAGGGGGAGCTCCCGAAGATCGCGGCTGGGGCGCGAGCGGGGCGCTGCGCACAGCGATGACGTCATCGCCGACGGCGCAGCCGCTAACCTCCCGCTGAATTTCGCGAGAGGTGTGGGCAACGCCGCGCCCGGGCGCTAGTTGCTTTGCACCCCGTTAGCACCCTAAGAGGGCGCTAACGGGAGGTGCAAAGCAACCCAATTTTTCCCCCTAAATGTTAACACTTTTTTTCTAACTTTTCCTTTGTCCTTTTTTCTCTCGCTCTTAATTCAATCTTTCTTTCCCTCTCTTAATTTCTCTTTCAGTCCCTGATTTGACATTGAATTCACCCCCTTTAATTCACCCTTCTCAGTCCTTCTGCTGTTTATTTCCCAATCCTTAATTCTCATTGGTTAAGGAGATACCTTGTTGGTTGCCCTGTTCACTCAGGTCCCAGATCCCCTGTTGCCTTCGCTACGCTGTTATCAGCTTACACGTTCAGCAACTTAGTGGGCAAAAAAGTTTTTGAGCTGAAGGGTGCAGGGGCAAGTCGAAGTAACGGCAGACGCCATTAGATGCCCTGCTACAGCAAAATCTGGCCCAGTGAGTCCTTGTGAGGTCCTGGAGTCTCCAGGAATTGAAGACTAATCTCCAGGACATGGCTGGGAGCAAATCCCAGGGAGAAAAAATAGAGGCATTAAAAAAATCATTATCTTTCAACACTTTTGTTTATTACTTATAGAAATGCTGGAGTTGGAAAAGAAAAGGCCGTTTGACTGACAATATCGGATAATGAAGAGTCTGTTCGTTTTCCACCTGGCTGTGGGAAGGCGGGACGCCGCGAGGGTCGACATATTGGGTGACCAATGGGGAAAGCGTAAGGGGGCGGGTGGGGCAGCTGGAGGGAGGAGGTCATGTGACGAAACCTCCAGAATTACATCCAGCCAGAGTTGGCAACCCTACCAGAGGAATTTTCATGCTTATTGCGACTGCCAGCGCAAATCACATTCCCAACAGGCAGCGCACCAAGTTGGAGATGGGAAATTAGGCCGCTTGTAATGGGCAGCAGTAGCTTAAAGGGGCGGTGCATTTTTTGTCAGGAACAGAAAAGAGCAACACTGTGGAGCAGCAAGCAACAATTCATAAAGTGCAACAGCTTTCAAATCCGCTAAGGTGGAAATCCCACAAACGTCTCCACAAGCTCCATCCAGCTCGATGTGACAGCGACTGAGGATCCCTTTAAATATTGATGGTACTGGCCGTCTCTAGACATACTGGCAATGGTTGGTGGGCGGGGGCAGGAACTAACGGTAGTCAGGTGTGCATAGACGGAAATGGCGTCATGTTCTAAATGGCATCCATTGACCACTAGTTGCAGGTGTGCATGTGGCACCACTTGTTTCCCACAAGAGCTCTGACCAACAACTGGAATGGTCATTCAGTGAGACGAGCAGTCGTTCCATTTTGGTTTCACTACCGCCCCGTTTCTGAGCTCAGAGCGGTAGCGCGATGCAAATCGGCGCCAGTGAGTCCTTGGGGTGGAGTCTCATTCCCTGCTCAAGGCCTTAAACAGCTATCATTGGGAGGCACATCGGTTCCAAGCTCTGAGACTACTTTCTAAGCATTTGCTTCTGGGGAGGGTCTCGGCCTCGGCCTCAGCCTTTACTCAAGGGGCTCTTGCTAACCACAGCCCCTGTTGGAAGTTTGGGTCGGGGTGTCTCCAATCTCTGTCTATTTGCTGAGAGCAGCTCCAGGACCCGCTCTTGTTCCCCTCATTGCTCCTGGGGAGGTCACTGCCTTTACTCAGGGGCTGTTGCTAAGCACCATTTCTAATGGGGGTCAGGCGAGGGGGTTCTCCAATCTCGGCCTGTTGCCTGCTCCTGCAGGTTCATTCTCAAACCTGCACGTGCTCATCTGAGATTTTCCTATTCTTTCCATAGCAGCAACAACAACAACAACATCAACTTGCATTTATATAGCACCTTTAATGTAGTAAAACGTCCCAAGGCGCTTCACAGGAACGATTATGAAACAAAATTGGACATGGAGCCACATAAGGAGATATTAGGGCAGATGGCCAAAAGCTTAGTCAAAGAGGTAGGTTTTAAGGAGCATCTTAAAGGAGGAAAGAGAGGTAGAGAGGCGGAGAGGTTTAGGGAGGGAATTCCAGAGCTTAGGGCCGTGGCAGCTGAAGGCACGGCTGCCAATGGTGGAGCGATTAAAATCAGGGATGCACAAGAGGCCAGAATTGGAGCAGTGCAGAGATCTCGGAGGGTTGTGGGGCCGGAGGAGGTTACAGAAATAGGGAGGGGTGAGGCCCTGGAGGGATTTGAAAACAAGGATGAGAATTTTGAAATCGAGGCGTTGCTTAATCAGGAGCCAATGTAGGTCAGTGAGCACAGGGGTGATGGGTGAACGGGACTTGGTGCGAGCTAGGACACAGGCAGCAGAGTTTTGGATGACCTCAAGCTTACAGAGGATGGAAGATGGGAGGCCGGCCAGGAGTGCGTTGAAATAGTCAAGTCTAGAGGTAACAAAGGCAAGAATGAGGGTTTCAGCAGCAGGTGAGCTGAGGTAGGACGGAGTCGGGCGATGTTTTGGAGGTGGAAATAGGCAGTCTTAGTAATGGTGGGGATATGTAGTCAGAAGCTCATCTCGGGGTCAAATACGACACCAAGGTTGTGAACAGTGTGGCTGAACCTCAGACAGTTGCCAGGGAGAAGGATGGAGGCCCTTTAGGTCGTAATTTATTTCTTCTTTGCACCCACACAACTTCATTCAACACATGATTCTCTTTTCATAAATAACAGCCATTCTTGTGTTCGGATACAAAGTGGAGGATTTACAAAGATTAGTACTGCACTGTGAATCTGAAAACATAATCTAAATAAATTATGTTTCTAAATTACATGATATGAGAAACCACTAGTTCTCTGACAGGTAATTCCTCTCTCCCTTCCACCCTCACTCTTTCTTTGTCTGTCACAATCTTTCTTTGTCTGTCTCGATTCTTTCCTACATTACAACAGTGACTACACTTCTAATGTACTTCATTGGCAGTGAAGTCATGAAAGGCCCCATATAAATGCAATTTCTTTCGTTCTTTCTATTATAATCAGTGATCCTCTGTACTTTCCTCTCTTGTTTGTCCTAAACTCTAAATACATAACTCTACTCACTGTTCCTCATTCTGTTGAACTCAAGACTCATCACACCTTCTCCTGCTCTAAATCATTCTTTCCCAGGACCTGCAGACCATCCTCACCTCCTTGAGCCTTCCCTTCCTTTGAGAATCTACAAGCCTTTGAAGCTCAAACTTGGTGTCACTTAATCGCTACTTCCTGGTTTACCCCAGTTTCTCTCCTATGGTGTCAGCCGTGGCTCAGTGGGTAGCACTCCCACCTCTGTTACGGGGCCTTGGTGGTGCCCTGTGTTACGGGGCCTTGGGGGTGTCCTGTGTTATGGGGCCTTGGTGGTGCCCTGTGTTACGAGCCCTTGGGGATGCCCTGTGTTACGGGGCCTTGGGGGTGTCCTGTGTTATGGGGCCTTGAGTGGTGCCCTGTGTTACGGGGCCTTGGGGGTGCCCTGTGTTATGGGGCCTTGGGGGTTCCCTGTGTTATGGGGCCTTGGCCCTTCACTCAGGCTTCACAATAATTAAAAAATCTGCCTACCCGAGTATAATTACTGTTTTCTAGCGAGGAAAGCTTTCTCATATGACTGTCTGCTCAGTATTGATTATGTGATATTCTTAGATATAAAAATCTAATAAAACAGTGGCAATTATTTAGATACAGCCATTACCATGCTGGAATAGTAAGTAATTTCATTAAAGTCCAGGGATATCATGGAATGTTAATAAGAGTCAGTGTGAAGGGAGCTGGTAGGTGGTCTACTAATTGTACAGTGAGTGAGTGGAGTATTTAGGCTCACTCGGCAGAGGTCTATGGTAATCTGCTTGATAATTCATTCTCAACTCAACTGTGTAAAACAACAGATACAGGCTCCATGTGCATCTTGGATTTGTAACTCATCTAGTTTGTTTTTCAAATCATTACCGAGAGCGTGAAAAAAAGAACATTTGAACGAAATCACTCGGGCTGAAGCCTCTGTGCCGTGCGTAAAGATTGCGTACGATTTTTAACACATACGGTACTTGGATTTAGTTTTCTTCCAGCTTAATTACGGTTATCAGAAGATAGAACTCACATTTATACAGCGCCTTTCAAGACCTCAGGACGTCCCAAGGCGCTTTACAGTCAATTAAGTACTTTTTGAAGTGTAGTCACTGTTGTAATGTAGGAAACGCAGCAGCCAATTTGTGCACAGCAAGCTCCCACAAATAGCAATGAAATAATGACCAAATAATCTGTTTTTTCGTGATGTTGGCTAAGGGATAAATATTGGGCAGGACACTGGGGAGAACTCCCTTGCTTTTCTTCGAAGTAATGCCCGAGAGGGCAGACCGTCGGTTTACCGTCTCATCCAAAAGACGGCACCTCCGACAGTGCAGCACTCCCTCAGTACTGCCCTTGAGTGTTAGTGCTCCAATCTCTGGAGTGGGACTTGAACCCACGACCTTCTGACTCAGAGGCGAGAACGCGATCCACTGAAACACAGCTGACACTTTTTGCTTATTCTGTTTGTAAAAGCTTCGACTTGCTGTTCACGAGATTAATCGAATAACCGTCGGTTTCAATTTATTTTATTCCACCTGAAATTAGATTTTAAAGGGTTATTTTTGGGTTCTGTTCTTCCAGAACCTGATAAACGCATCCAGGATTTGAAGCAGCTTGTCACCTGGCATCTGTTTGCAGGACTGTGAAAGGCAATGAAGTCAAAAAGGACTCACTGCTGCCTAATAAAGGCACCTCGAGTTGTTTCCTTGGCTCTCTCGCGAGCTTATTGTTTCTTTAATGACGGCGATTGAGGCCGCTGTTTGATGCAACTGCTATGGTGTTATGATATTTTTTTAAAATATAAATAAAATGTGTTATTTTTAAGAAACAGCTCAAAGAATGATGAGGTACTGAGAGTTGATTTAAACATCTACCATCCATCGGCAGCCTCCCACGCCTGCTACTCTGTTACAAGTGTTGAAACACTTGCGCAAAACCCACTTGCAAAGGTTTCTTTCAATGCAATAATTAAACTGTAACATCTGCTTTGAGCGCAGCTTATGAGGCAATAGACGTCAAACATATTTTGATAGAATGCCAAAGCACAAGAGGTTTCCTTTCCGTCCGGTTTCTCAGGTTTCTTGGTCTTGTCGGCATGGAAACTGCCGAGGATTAAAAGCCCTGGTTTTCTTTCAGCCATTAGCGCGCGTGGCCAAACCAGAGATCAACAGAAATGGGAAAGTTAAGACCAGGAGACAGGGAGTTCTGCAGACGGTTCAGTGGTATATGGGTGAGGCAGTCTTAGGACATCCTTCCTAAAGTGTGGTGCCCAGAATCAGCCACAATACTCCAGCTGGGGCCTAACAACTGTCAGCTGTGGCTCAGTTGGTAGCACCCTTACCTCTGAATCAGAAGGTTGTGGGTTCAAGTCCCAATCCAGAGACTTGAGCATGAAAATCTAGGCTGATACTCCCAGTGCAGTAGTGAAGGAGTGCTGCACTGTCGGAGGTGCCGTCTTTCGAATGAGATGTTAAACCGAGGCCCTGTCTGCCCTCTCAGGTGGATGTAAAAGATCCCATGGCACTATTTCAAAGAAGAGCAGGGGAGTTATCCCTGGTGTCCTGTTCAATATTTATCCCTCAATCAACATCACTAAAACAGATAATCTGGTCATTATCACATTGCTATTTGTGGGAGCTTGCTATGTGCAAATTGGCTGCTGCATTACACTTGACTACATGGATCCTGTATGCTTTTTTAACAGCCTTCTTAACTTGTCCTGCCACCTTCAAAGACTTGTGTAGATACACCCCCAGGTCTCTCTGTTCCTTTAAAATTGTACCATCTTGCCCGCAATTTCACGTTTGAATCCCTCCAATCAGGTTTCCGGCCCAGCCACAGTACTGAAATGGCCCTTATCAAAGTCACAAATTGCATTCTTTGTGACTGTGATCATGATAAACTATCCCTCCTCATCCTTCTCGACCTATCTGCACCCTTCGACACAGGTGACCTCACCATCCTCCTCCAACGTCTCTCCGCCGTTGTTCAGCTGGGTGGACCTGCACTCGCTTGGTTCCATTCTTATCTATCTAATCGTAGCCAGAGAATCACCTGCAATGGCTTCTCTTCCCTCTCCCACAACATTAGCTCTGGTGTCCCCCAAGGATCTATCCTTGGCCCCCTTCTATTTCTCATCTACATGCTGCCCCTTGGCGACATCATCCGAAAACACAGCGTCAGGTTCCACATGTCCGCTGAGGACACCCAGCTTTACCTCACCACCACTTCTCTCTGGACCTCTCCACTATCTCTGATTTGTCACACTGCTTGTCCGACATCCAATATTGGATGAGCAGAAATTCCCTCCAACTAAATATTGGTGAGACTGAAGCCATTGTCTTTGGTCCTCACCACAAGCGCCGTTCCCTGGCCACCGTTTCCATCCCTTTCCCTGGTAACTGTCTGAAGCTGAGCCAGGCCGTTCGCAACCTTGGTGTTGTGCTTGACCTCTGAGATGAGCTTCTGACCACATCCACTCCATCACCAAGACTACCTACTTCCACCTCTGTAATATCGTCCGACTCCGACCCTGCCTCAGCTCATCTGCTGCTGAAACCCTCATCTATGCTTTTGTTACCTCTAGACTTGACTATTTCAATGCTCTCTTGGCCAGCCTCCCATCTTCCACCCAACATAAATATCTGCTCATCCAAAACTCTGCTGCCCGCATCTTAACTTGCTCCAAGTCTTGTTCAACCATCTTTCCTGTGCTGGCTGACCTTCACTGGCTTCCGGTCCGACAATGCCTCAAGTTTAATATCCTCATCCTTGTTTTCAAATCCCTCCATGGCCTCGCCCCTCCCTATCTCTGTAACATCTTCCAGCCATACAAGCCTTCGGGATCTATGCGCTCCTCCAATTCTGGCTTCTCGTGCATCCTGGATTTTAATCATTCCACCATTGGCGGCCGTGTTTTCAGCTGTCTAGGCCCTAAGCTCTGGAATTCCCTCCCTATACCTCTCCGCCTCTCTTTCTCTCTCTCCTCCTTTAAGATGCTCCTTAAAACCCTCCTCTTTGATCAAACTTTTGGACATCTGTCCTGATATCTTCTTCTGTGACTCAGTGTCAAAAATATTTTGATTGATATCGCTCTTGTTAAGCGCCTTGGGATGTTTTGCTACGTTAAATGCGCTATATAAATGTAAGTTGTTGTTATATTGCCTCTCCTCATTCTTTCTTCCAAAATGCATCACTCCACACTTCTCTGCGTTAAATTTCATCTGCCATGTGCCTGCCCATTTTGCCAGTCTGTCTATGTCCTCCTGACGTCTGCTATTATCCTCCTCACTGTTGACTACATTTCCAAGTTTTGTGTCATCTGCAAACTTTGAAATTATGTCCTGTATACCCAAGTCCAGGTCATTAACATATATCAAAAAGAGCAGTGGTCCTGTTACCAATGTTCCCTCGAATTTTGTTTGGCCCAGCATGGCCCCTTTAAGGGGCTGCGCGGGCCATTCAAAATACCGCGCATACGCGGTTTTTGTATTGAAAAGCTGGCAAGCCAGCTGCCCGGGTTCCCTGGAACGCTGTACGGTCGTGCGACTTACAAGGAACATTACCTATTCCCGACCCCTGGGGAACACCACTGTATACCTCTCTCCAGTCTGAAAAACAACCGTTCACCTTCATGCCTTTGTGTCTACAGATTGTAAAGATTATTCATATTATTTAGCCATTTACCTGACAGACTGGCCTTCTAAGTACATGCCTGTGTTTCAAAGGTATTATAAGTATCTAAAAAAAATACATTTTGTGCATTAGCAGTTTGGTTTGTCTTGCTGTGGATCAATTAGACTCCTTAAATTTCCACTTATGTAATTCGTACAAAGACTGCATTCAGTTTTGGCTGGGGTACAAGATTGCATTTGGACCGGTTTGTTCGACTCACCCCTTGATTCTCCAGACTTCTAGTACCATTCAAAAAACTGCTTGAATCTATAAATAATTCTATTCACTATTAAACTTCTTTAAAAGTTTAGCCTGTTATGAAAGGTGTCTGGGTTGGCCGATAACAACTATTTTCTTAAGTAATATAAGACAAAGTAGAATCCCACATACCATTCAGCAGCAAGTTTATAAGAAGATTGTTTGCCCTGCGGCACATTATATCACCACCTTCTCAAGGGCAATTAGGGATGGGCAATAAATGCTGGCCTTGCCAGCGGCGCCCACATCCCAGGAGCGAATAAAAAATATACACTAAATACGTACGGTTATGTTTCTAGATACTGAGGATTGCAGACTGACCAGAGGAAACTGCTTCTACCGTGAGAACAAGTGTAAGATATTGGGAGCGATTCCGAATTCTAACAAGGCGTTCCACAGATTCAAAGTCCTGGGAAAGGATGAGTTTTGATTTCAACACAGGGACTTTGGTTATGTGGGGAGACTAGAGAAGTTGGGATTGTTCTCCTTAGAGCAGAGAAGGTTAATGTGAGATTTGATAGAGCTGTTCAAAATTATGAGGGGTTTTGATAAGAGTAAATAAGGAGAAACTGTTTCCACTGGTGGGACGGACACAGATTTAAGGTAATTGGCAAAAGAACCAGAGGGGGAGATGAGGAGAAATTTATATATGCAGCGAGTTGTTGTGATCTGAATGTGCTGCCTGAAAGGGTGGTGGAAGCAGATTCAATAGTAACTTTCAAAAAGGGAATTGAAAAGGAGAAAATTTGCAGGGCTATGGGGTAAGAGCAGGGGAGCTGGGACTAATTGGATAGTTCTTTCAAAGAGCCGGCACAGGCACGATGGGCCAAATGGCCTCCTTTTGTGTCCTATGATGCTAGGCAGGGAATTTAGTTTTACAATGCCAAACATTTACATTTAGCTTTCAACAATGTCACCGCTCACCTCAGTGAACAGGAACACAGAGGGAGGCTTGTGCTGACTCACTGTGTTGGAGTGACATTCACAGTGACAGTTGAAAGCAGATTCAACACCTACATTTAGAAATGATTCTAACCTAGCGATGGACTAAAATGAATAATACTAAATGTCACGCTAATTAAGCTCATCAAATTCTAATTATGTGCCTACTGATTAATTAGTTTTGCGCAAAGCTGACATTTACGGTCAATGATATGAGACAATATATAAATACAATCTTTGTCACAAGCTCTGCCAAACGTAAAGGAATTAGTTATGGGCTTTTTTTTTAGTTATTTAACAGGTTGCTTTATAAATATTGTTATAATTTAAATTCAAACAGAGTCAAACTATAATTTGATAAAACACTAACGAGGGCATCGATTAGGAAATCTGACAGAATATTGCAGAATTTTTAAAGTACCAGTAAACTGCCCGGGGCGCAGCCAGTTCATCGATATTAGTTTTTTTTTTAATTTAAAAGTTGCTGACAGATTTGGGATTGCTGTCAGAAACCTGCTCCACAGGGCCACCCATTGGCCAGAGCTTGCAACTACCACATGACAGTTGACATAGTGGCCAAGAGTTTCCGTTTTGGGCGCAATGGGCAACCCCGGCGCAACTTGCGCTCAAAATTGCGCTAGTTTTCAGAAGTTGTTTTTCTCTCAAGTTTCCGCTCAAACTCATTTGCATATCGCCGAACATAAAATCTGCCATGAACAACAACAACTTGTACTTATTAACCAGTGCAATCGGACAGCGTTTTAGAACGTAACTTTTAAAAAATATGTTTTTGCATTAAAAAATATTCCTTGATATATTTAAGAGTGGTAACCTGGTGCAGCGTTATTAGTACAGCTAAAAATGGGTTTATCACAAAAAATAAGCATTTTAATCAGTGAAAATTATTTTTTTTAAATATACAGAACCATTTACGAGTAACATTGGTCAGTTTCTTAGTAAATTAAAAAAAATCATATTCAAAAGCTTTTAAGACATGCCTATTAGCGTCCTTGCGCCTAAAATAAGCTTAACTTTTAGAGCCTCCTCGAAGACCCGCAGGCCCGCAAACGGGCGCGATTTTAATGTACTTGGTAGAAGGATTAGAGGGGATTTGAGGAGAAATTTTTTTACCCAAAGGGTGGTGGGGGTCTGCAACTCACTGCCTGAAAGGGTGGTAGAGGCAGAGACCCTCATCACATTTAAAAAGTACTTGGATATGCACTTGAAGTGCCGTAACCTACAGGGCTACAGACCATGAGCTGGAAGTGGGATTAGGCTGGATAGCTCTTTTTCGGCCGGCACAGACACAATGGGCCGATTTACAATGGTATATGTTGACACATAAATCTGACCCAAAAAATCGTGACAACAGGTTTATAGACAGGAAGAGTGCACCCTATGCAAGAATATATAGATACATAGCAGTACAGATTAATACCGATAATACAAATACAATTTTAAAAAATGTATGTTCCTTTATAAACTGTACACAACTATTCTAATTGTACATGCTGCATTATCTTTTTCCTTATTCTTTTTGCCCACCAATTTTCTTTCATTCCCTTTCTCGTCCCCTGAAGGCCCTGACTCTTGCTAGGGTACCACAGGCAATGGGCGCCCTCCAGTACATCCCCAAAGTGGTCATTCTTCAACAGTGAGCGTCAGCGGGCTATTCCACTGTGCAGAATGTCACACTCCACCCCGATCCTTGTCTCATGCCAGTGTCCGTGCGCACACACACTCTTTGGCAGGGTCACTGCACAGAGATAAGGGAACCCCGGTTGATTTTTTTTCCCTCCCTCCACAGTGCTGAACCCAACTGCGGCACTTCTAACCCCAGCTCAGATCAACTAACTCAGTGCAGGCTGGGGATTATCCTCGTTTTTAATTTAAATTTCCATTCCGTAAATCTCTAGTAAAATAAGTTTATAATCTGCCCAACATAGGAATTAACTGCTGTAGTTCACGATACCCAGGAAACTCCTGAGCAATCTGTCCCTGGACAGAGAGATAAGCACCGATATGGGCATTGCCACTTTCTATTATTTATGACATCGACTGTAAAGTGGCACAGACATAACTGTTGTGAAGAAGAATAGGGTGACATGGCCTACGGTGTGCCAGTTGGTTGTGTCACTGAGTGGTAGTACGTAGTAGCATATACGATGGCTTTGGTCTTCCCAATGCTTAGCTGGAGGAAATTGTGGCTCATCCAAGACTGGATGACAGATAAGCAGTCTGACAACTCATTGGCAGTAGAGGGACCGACACAGGTGATGGAGGGGTAGAGTTGGAGGTTGTCAGCGTACACGTGGAAGCCGACCCCATGTCTGTGGATGATGTTGCCAAGGGGCTGCGTGTCGATAAGGAAGGTGGGGAGGGGAAAGGGGATGTTGTAGCTCATCTTCTTCTTTATTAAATTATATCCTCACCGACCACCTTCATCTCCCTCCTGCCTTCCAACTGAATCAGGAATCAGTGCATTTCTTCTCTCTGCTATTTAAACCACTGTGTTACCCTGTTTATTTTAACTGGGTTTAAACCACTGTTAAAATAGCAGACAGAGGAATCTGCTATCACTACTATAAGTATTTGTGCAGAGGAGATTTACGAGAATGATACCAAGGATGAGGGACTTCAGTTATGTGGAGAGACTAGAGAAGCTGGGATTGTTCTCCTTAGAGCAGAGAAGGTTATGGAAAGATTTAGTAGAGGTGTTCAAAATTATGAAGGGTTTTGATAGAGTAAATAAGAAGAAACTGTTTCCACTGGCTGGAGGGTCAGTAACTAGAGGATTTAAAATATTGGCAAAAGAACCATGGCGGAGATGAGGAGAATTTCTTTTACACAGCAAGTTGTTATGACCTGGAATGCACTGCATGAAAGGGTGGTGGAAGCAGATTCAATAGTAACTTTCAAAATGTAATTGGCTATATACTTAAAAAGGAAAAATGTGCAGGGCTTTGGGGAAAGAGCAGGGGAGTGGGACTAATTGGAGAGCTCTTTCAAAGAGCTGGCACAGGCTCGATGGGTCGAATGGCCTCCTTCTGAGCTGTATGATTCTATGCATTGCAATTTTCTTCTTCCCACTTTAGGGTGGGTGTGAGTGGGTGTGAGTGTGTGTGCGTGTGTTTGGCTTCCTTCTGTGCTGTATGATTCGATGATTAATTTCCAGGCTACAGTTTATATTCTTATCTGGAGAGTGAACAAGACACTTAGGGAGGTGGGGGAGTTCAAAAATTATTGAGCTCCCTGGTGATCAAGGGCACCATTAGAGTACTTAGCCATACAGAGTAGAAGGATCCAAGTTCATTTCCCAAGTTAGCTGTGTCTCAGAACATAGGAACAGGAGGAGGCCATTCAGCCCGTCAAGCTTGTACCGCCATTCAATTAGATCATGGCCGATCTGCATTAACTCCATTTACCTGCCTTGGTTCCATATCCCGTAATACCCTTCGCCTAACAAAAATCGATCAATCTCAGTCTTGAAATTTTCAATTGACCCCCAGCCTCAGCAGCTTTTTGGGGGAGAGTTCCAGATTTCCACCACTCTTTGTGTGAAGAAGTCCTTCCTGACATCACCCCTGAACGGCCTAGCTCTAATTTTAAGGTTATGCCCTTGTTCTGGACTCCTCCCACCAGAGGAAATAGTTTCTCTCTATCTACCCTATCAACTCCAATGTGATCTAATTGAGGTGTTTAAGATGAT
Organism: Squalus acanthias; assembly: GCA_030390025.1. NCBI lineage: Eukaryota > Metazoa > Chordata > Chondrichthyes > Squaliformes > Squalidae > Squalus > Squalus acanthias. The sequence goes on from CM059440.1 coordinate 17,430,032, forward strand.
TAAAAGAGTTGTTAGGGAAGGGTATTAAAGGTTACGGAATCAAGGCGGGTGGATGGAGTTAAGATACAGATCAGCCATGATCTAATTGAATGGCGGAACAGGCACGAGGGGCTGAATGGCCTCCTCCTGTTCCTATGATCCTATGAGAAAACTGGAGGGAAAACAAACAATAAAGCATTAAAAAAATTCTAATATCACTGGTGAGAAAGATCTCTTCTTTCAGTGATGCCTACGCAGCCCATACATGTGAAATAAACGCAGACGCTCGCTGCAACCTGCTCAATATCCTCTACTGCTTTCATGGGTGATTTACCCAATCGATGAGGCATGAAAGCGTTTAAAAGCTGGCATTTCAAAGTCTTATCACGCACGGAGCAAGATCTATGAATAATCCCAGTCAAGTGCCCTCCTTTGTGGTCTGGTCGTCACCAACTCTCATCCCAGGGTATTTGGAAAGTTGACCTTAATTTGCAAGACGAAGCTTACAATTTAGAGCTAGCAAATGCTGTATTGAAGGCTCCTTTATAAATCCCCGTCTTGGTGTACAATGGCCAGCTATTCCATAATGACAACTCCTTAGACACCAGAGCAAAAGGAAGACACTTTGCCAATCAACCATCAACAGCTCCCAGCCCCACTGTATATAGAAGCCAATCAAACGCAAAGGAATGGCAGACTCTAATCTCAATGCTTGATATGATAATTGCCTGTGAATTGAACAAAGATACACAAGACATGAAACAAAACTGTCTCCCAAACACCACCCATTAACGCCTCAGCCTGTGCAGTCCAATATTGAAACCATCAAGGAATAGATTTGACACAAAATCCTGCTGTGAGCCCACTGCTGCCTCTTCGCAACTCAATCACCAGACTCTCGTTTGAAAAGCTTGCGGATGGTAACGGCCTCTTGTGCTATGAAAAATTCATGCATTTAGATTTATAACCCGTCTTGTTTACCCGTCTCTCTTTCACAGCAGCTCCTTTTAGATTCGCCCACTCAGAGTGACCTTCACTAAGAGTTGCGTATCCTGCCAGAAGCTTCAGGGTAGAACGAACTTGCTTTCAGTTCTACAATCGACAGGTCTGAAAAAATGAAAGTCTCCTTTGACTGCTGGCTGTGAGGGTTCTATCTGAAATTAGCTCGGGCAACAACAACAACTTGCATTTAACGGAGAATAACGTCCCAAGGCGCTTTGCAGGAGCATAAATCAGACAAAATTTTACACCGAGCCACATAAGGAGATATTAGGACAGGTGACTAAATACTTGGTCAAAGTGTTAGGTTTTAAGGAGCGTCTTAAAGGGAGAGGAGGAGACGTTTAGGGAGGGAATTCCAGAGCTTACGGGCCTAGGCAGCCGAAGGCACGGCTGCCAATGGTGGGGTGATGGAAATCGGGGATGTGCAAGAAGCCAAAATTTGAGGACCGCAGAGATCTTAGAGCGTTGTAGGGCCGGAGGAGGTTATAGAGATAGGGAGGGGCGAGGCCGTGGAGGGATTTAAACACAAGGATGAGAATTTTAAATTTGAGGCGTTGCTGGACGGGAGCCACTGTAGATCAATGAACACAATCCAGTTACATAAGAACATAAGAAATAGGAGCAGGAGTAGGCCAATCAGCCCCTCGAGCCTGCTCCGCCATTCAATAAGATCATGGCTGATCTGATCCTCACCTCAAATCTAAAGAACACAAGAAGTAGGAGCAGGACCCGGCCACTCAGCCCCTGGGCCCGCTCCGCCACCCACAGGGCCTTGACCGATCCGAACTCAGCCTCATGTCCAATTTCCTGCCCGCTCCCCGTAACCCCTAATTCCCTTTACTTCTAGGAAACTGTCTATTTCTGTTTTAAATTTATTTAATGATGTAGCTTCCACAGCTTCCTGGGGCAGCAAATTCCACAGACCTACTACCCTCTGAGTGAAGAAGTTTCTCCTCATCTCAGTTTTGAAAGAGCAGCCCCTTATTCTAAGATTATGCCCCCTAGTTCTAGTTTCACCCATCCTTGGGAACATCCTTACCGCATCCACCCGATCAAGCCCCTTCACAATCTTATATGTTTCAATAAGATCGCCTCTCATTCTTCTGAACTCCAATGAGTAGAGTCCCAATCTACTCAACCTCTCCTTGTATGTCCACCTCCTCATCCCGGAGATTAACCGAGTGAACCTTCTTTGTACTGCCTCGAGAGCAAGTATGTCTTTTCTTAAGTATGGACACCAAAACTGTATGCAGTATTCCAGATGCGGTCTCACCAATACCTTATATAACTGCAGCAATACCTCCCTGTTTTTATAATCTATCCCCCTAGCAATAAAAGCCAACATTCCGTTGGCCTTCTTGATCACCTGCTGCACCTGTATACTAACTTTTTGATTTTCTTGCACTAGGACCCCCAGATCCCTTTGTACTGCAGTACTTTCCAGTTTCTCGCCATTAAGATAATAACTTGCTCTCTGATTTTTCCTGCCAAAGTGCATAACCTCACATTTTCCAATATTGTATTGCATCTGCCAAATCTCTGCCCACTCACCCAGCCTGTCTATATCCCCTTGTAGGTTTTTTATGTCCTCCTCACTTTCTACTTTCCCTCCCATCTTTGTATCATCTGCAAACTTTGATATGTTACACTCGGTCCCCTCCTCCAAATCGTTAATATAGATTGTAAAGAGTTGGGGACCCAGCACCGACCCCTGCGGAACACCACTGGCTACTGGTTGCCAGTCCGAGATGGACATTAGCCAGCAGCACAGAAATGGCCCTTAAATGGCACTAGATTGACAAACTCAGTCAGAGGGCTGTAGGATATCTATGAATTGATTCCAGGGGACTAGGTGGTGCTGTGGGTTTCAGACACTGGCCTTTCACCTTTGGGACCTGTGTTCAAATCCAGCCCAGTCCGATAGGATGAAAGCTTCCTCTGTCTGTTGGCTGTAAGTAGGATTGCCAACCTTCCAGGATTATTCCTGGAGTCTCCAGGAATTAAAAGATTAATCTCCTAGACACTGCTGGGAGCAAAGCCGGGACACAAATCATTGGAGGTGGGGGAATAAAGGTTGTTTGACCGGGCGGGGCAGTTGGAGGCAGGAGGTCCTGTGATGAAACCTCCAGGAATACATCCAACCAGAGTGGGCAACACTAACTGTAAGGATCCTACATCAAATAAATCTAAGCAGTCTCAAGTTGCTAGTGGGCATGGGCCATTGCCTAACAACGGTCCCACAATTGGCAATCTCACTCAGAGCACAGAATGGCGAGTGGAAAAATGCCAGAATGGTGCTCTTAGGTGCTTTTCTGTGATCGGGATACATTGTTGGGACAGAGTAAGGGACTTGACATCTAAACCACCTGATCTGAGAGTAGCTGACGAGGTGGTGGAGGAAGAGCTTTACTCTTAAGTTGTGTTATAACTGACCTTGTGCTGATTGCCAATGGCACTGGATACAAAGATGGAAAATATTCCATTGTCCAACTTGGGAGGCAAAAATGTCACGAAATAACGTGAATTTAGAATCGGCACAAAAGGAGAGTGTTTCTCTCTGCAGATATAGTCTGGGGTCCAGCGTGGAGTGAAGCACAGAGCATGACTGAATCCAGCATTAGGACCATTGATTTTCTGCCCCGACAAAATAGCGTAGGAAAGGGCTCCTTCACTTGTGTAGGTATTTACAATTCTCGCGGGAGCATCGCATTAAAAAGTGAAAGGGGAAAAAAGAAAATCAATGCGGCCAACTATGATCTGCGATTAGAACAACATCTTAAAGCGCTTTTAGAAAAATTTATCACGAACAGAAGTCAGCTGATGATCTGAAACGCACGACACTTTGATGTCATTTTAATGGCACCAGCATCCATTAAGAGGCCTCGGTTGGGAGGGCCCAGGTCTAATCAATACCCAGCTCACGCAACAAAAGTATCAAAATCGCATCGATCAGCCCAGAGATGTGGCGGATATGGAACAGACACCCATGGTTTTTACTTTCACTAATCAGTTGCTCGATATCACTAACGTTTGGTGATCCACAGCGACAGCACAATACAGCTGAGTGATGCACCTAATGGCCACTCAGACTCGGCATTCTGCTTTCCTTTCCATCACTTTCTCCCCTTTGTGCATTGTAGCTTTGTCCCCTCCTCTCCTGAGGATACTGATTAAAAGCTGGGCTCCAGGTTTAAGGATGTCTGCTGCCCCAGTGGCCACTCCTCATGTGTGAGGTTCAAACATTTGGTCTTGGTGAGTCACTTTCATACCAGGGACTTCTAACCAAAGGGCCACATATACACAACTGAAATACAAAACATCAAAATCAAGGAACGAGCCAGCATAGATACGATGGGATCCTGCTGTGCTGGAAACCTCTATGGTTCCATGGAGTGCACACTACCTCCCCCATCTCCCCAAAACTAAGTTACAAACTGTTTCATTGTAGTTTGGCTGTAGGAGTGTGAATCAGTGGGGTTTTACAGGCCAGAGATTCAAGGTTTGTGGGCTGCATCTGGCCCATGGCCTCTGGGATAGACAATGAGAAACTGACAGGTTATTCAACTGTGGGCCCAATCCCGTTCTTATCCGATACATACACACATGCATGCACATGCTTGCGTGCACACACACAGGCGCACACATGCACACACATACACACACGCAAACACACATACGCACAAACGTTCTCCAACATGGGTTACTATATAGTGGTCATAAGTGAGGACCCTGGCTAATATTTCTCACCCTAATCCAAGGACAGGAGCCCTGACTGATTTCTCCTTCCCTGGACCAGGGGCACTGAGGCTAACTCTAGCACCTCTACCAGTGCCTCAACGGTGATTAGCTAACGCAGCACAACCCAGAGATGGAACCTGGGATCTTCCTAGCCTGTACGTCTCATTAATGGAGGCAATGCCTTTACGTAGTCATCGGAGCAGTTTACGATGAACTTTCTTTTAAGCTTTTACTACAGGAAAGTGGGGAGAGAGAGGGAGAAGAGAGAAAGAAAGAAATTATTGCATTTGTATAGCGCCGTTCATGCCCTCAAGACATCCCAAAGCACTTTACAGCCAATGAAGTACTTTTGAAGTGTAGTCACTGTTGTAATGTAGGAAACGCGGTACCCAATTTTCAGACTGCAAGGTCCCACAAATAACAATGTGATAATGACCAGATAATCTGTTTTTTAGTGCTGTTGATTGAGGGATAAATATTGGCCAGGACACCGGGCAGAACTCCCCTGCTCTTCTTTGAAATAGTGCCGTGGGATCTTTGCACCCATCTGAGAGGGCAGACGGGACCTCGATTTCACGTCTCATCCGAAAGACGGCACCTCCGACAGTGCACCACTGGAGTGTCAGCCTGGATTACGGGCTCAAGTCTCTGAACTGGGACTTGTTTACCACATGACTACTAGTGCAATGGAGACAGACAGCAAATTAGCCGAAAATCATGTTCTCTTTTTTTTCCTAGATCTTTCTTCTAGGAGAATTCCCATGCGAGGTTTATTTTAGTCACCAGACAATATTAAAGCAGAATTAATATCCAGTAGTTTAAAGGGCAGGCCCACTTATTACAAATGACTGCCGCTCCACTCTTCACTTCATACTCTTCTCTCAGTGTGCTCTTGGTTCTCTAATTTACACTTTACAAATAAGCTTTGCATTTTTAGTCAGCCTTAACCTTTCACAAATTGATGGTTTTCTGTGATTTTAATGCTGACTGAAAGGGTACGACTGGGTTTTCTTAGCCATGGCACGGCAAGTGCAGGGATTGCACGGAAGGAGCCAGCAAGCTCTTGTTCCCTCACAAAGTTGTTCACAGAATTGGTCTCCCGGGCAGAAGAAACAAAAATGACAACTTGGATAATGATGAGGACAGTTGTACTGAGGTATCGTGAGAGTTCCGCTAATTAGCAACTTTCAACTAGGGGCCTATGAACGTAGATAGCGGCACGGATTCCTAGAGGAGATACATAACAGTGCCCTCATGGATATCGGACAGCTTAAGGCTCCCCGGGCTATGTATTTTTTATGCAAGCCCAGATTGATGAGATTCCTGATTGGGGTTGTGAATTAAGTTGCAAATTCACTGAGTTTTTAGCTGTTTTTTATTGTGAGACACATGCTCATGGCATTGATGTCCTACACTGGGAGAGAGGGTGGGGGGGTGAGCGGGTGGGGAAGGAGGGGTGGAGGAGAGAGGGAGTGGGGGAGAGGAGGGTCCTCGTGTAGCCAGCTGCAACCCAGAGGTAAACTTGCTAGGACTCACTATGCCCAACGCCCAGAAAGACCCATTTTTACTGTCATGGGATTGGGTCCAATCTCAAGTGCACCTGAATTACTTGAACCCTCACGTTCACTCAGCTTAATTCAATTTTTTTTAGGTTCATTTCACCCTCGTAGCACAGCCCTTGAGGGGTGGGGAGGGGGGACAAGAATTTGTCTCATTGTACCGTGTGTTGCTGGTTACACCGTACATATCTGGTCCAGTAGCAGAGACTGAGCTGTAACTGAGAACCTTATGATAAAGCTGGTGAGTGAGCGCATGCACACCGATAAGGGTGATGGATGAATCTCTCAGAAACGCAACTTTAATTCCACTTTCCTCGTAGTGACAGCGTCAAGTACTCTCAAGTCAAGGATGACACAAAGGTCAGAAACACTGCAGAATATCTGCGTGTACAGCCTAAACAATGTACCTCAGAACAGCAGTCTGCTCTGTACCACTGTGACATTTCCAATTCCAGGTCTCTACCTTTTGCTCACAAGCAGGTTATCAGCTGTAAAGGACTGAGCCAGTCTGTAAGAAAGAATGAAACGAGAAAAGCCTACTTGGTCCATTTAGCCCTCCCTCCTACATTACAACAGTGACTACACTTCAAAAGTACTTCATTGGCTGTCAAGCGCTTTGGGATGTCCTGAGGTCGTGAAAGACGCTGTGCAAATGCAAGTCCTGTCTTTCTTTCTTCTTTCTTTCAAGATTTAAAACAAACTATTGCAAAATACCCACTGAGACATCTTAATCCCTCTCAGTCTCCTTCTAATTTAGAGGTTCTTAAGACACAAGCTTGGCACCTTCTTGATTTCTCTCGTCAACTGTCCTACTCTTTGAATCTTGGTGCTCACCTGCAGTACAGGTTTTGGCCCTTAAAAGGTTTGACAAGTACAAAAGCAAATGGAGTACTGGCGCAATCCTATTTGACCCACTTGGCCTAGCAGCCCTTCACTTGGCAATTGGGATATACAACAAAACTACCCATGTCATTATTGGATCCACTGCCCCCAATTAACCCAGAGCAAATTGATGAGAAATATAAAATGGCTGAGCATCCTCCCAGTACAGTGCAAATTGGTTAAGCGAATAATCATTTTGCCAAGTAATTTTATTCACTTAACCGTTCTATTCTATCATCCGTTGGACTGGCATTAGTGCTCATTGGATCGTCACCCCTGAATTTTTTTTAATTCATTCTCGGGATGTGGGCGTCGCTGGCAAGGTTGGCATGTACTGCTTAATCACATGACATTGATCATGTGACATTTGCCCACTGTTTGCAAATGTTATTGCATTTACTCTAGTTGAGTGTCTCAGTATCACCAAGCCCCGAATAAAATATCTGGCTTTTTGTTTTATAGTGAGATGAATAACATAATTTATGAATCAAAAAAACCCCACAAAAGAATAGAAAGATTTAAGGATAAGTTATGTTTAAATAAAAACTACGTCTGTGATGTTTCTACAGTATCGACTGCAATGAGAAACACCAAGTAAATACCACTGATTCAACAAAAACATCAGCGATATAAGTCACTTCTCACTAAAGATTTTGTACAATTTAATGATTTTTACAATACACAGCAAGTTATAAAAAAAAATAAAACCAAAACCAAACTTAATTCAATTCACTGACTCTCACACCCCACCACTGAAGCCCAGCGTCAGGGAGGTGAGGCTCAGTCCTCAGGGAGCAGCACCAAAGCTGCCTGACTCCCACAAGACAGCGCACATCACAGGCTGACATCAACTCTCCCTCCCCAGTTTGTGTTTCTCTCTCTCCTGCAGTTTGTGTTTCTCACTCTCTCCCTTCCCCAGATTGTTTTCCCCTCTCTCCCTCTCCAGTTTATTTCTCTCCCCCTCCCTCCCCAGTTTGTGTTTCTCGATAGCAAAATACTGCGGATGCTGGAAATCAGAAATAACAACAGAAAACGCTGGAAAAACTCAGCAGGCCAGGCAGCATCCGTGGAGAGAGAAACAGAGTTAACGTTTCAGGTCGAAGACCTTTCGTCTGACGAAAGGTCTTCGGCCTGAAACGTTAACTCTGTTTCTCTCTCCACGGATGCTGCCTGGCCTGCTGAGTTTTTCCAGCGTTTTCTGTTGTCAGTTTGTGTTTCTCTCTCTCCCTCCCCCAGTTTGTTTTCTCTCCCTCCCTCCTTCTCCCGTTTCTGTTTCTCTCCATCTCCAGTTTCTGTTTCTCTCCCAGTTTGTGTTGCTCTCTCTCTCCCCAGTTTGTGTTGCTCTCTCTCTCTCTCCCAGTTTGTGTTGCTCTCTCTCTCTCCCCAGTTTCTGTTGCTCTCTCTCTCTCCCCAGTTTGTGTTGCTCTCTCTCTCCCCAGTTTGTGTTGCTCTCTCTCTCTCTCCCAGTTTCTGTTGCTCTCTCTCTCTCTCCCCAGTTTGTGTTGCTCTCTCTCTCTCCCCAGTTTGTGTTGTTCTCTCTCTCTCTCCCCAGTGTGTGTTGCTCTCTCTCTCCCCAGTTTGTGTTGCTCTCTCTCTCTCTCTCCCCAGTTTGTGTTGCTCTCTCTCTCTCTCTCCCCAGTTTGTGTTTCTCTCTCTCTCTCTCCCCAGTGTGTGTTGCTCTCTCTCTCCCCAGTTTGTGTTGCTCTCTCTCTCTCTCTCCCCAGTTTGTGTTGCTCTCTCTCTCTCTCTCCCAGTTTGTGTTGCTCTCTCTCTCTCTCCCCAGTTTGTGTTTCTCTCTCTCTCTCCCCAGTTTGTGTTGCTCTCTCTCTCTCTCTCCCCAGTTTGTGTTGCTCTCTCTCTCTCTCTCCCAGTTTGTGTTGCTCTCTCTCTCGCAGTTTGTGTTGCTCTCTCTCTCTCTCCCCAGTTTGTGTTGCTCTCTCTCTCTCCCAGTTTGTGTTGCTCTCTCTCTCTCTCTCCACAGTTTGTGTTTCTCTCTCTCTCCCCCCACAGTTTCTGTTTCTCTCTCTCTCTCCCTCCCCAGTTTGTGTTGCTCTCTCTCTCTCTCCCCAGTTTGTGTTGCTCTCTCTCTCTCCCAGTTTGTGTTTCTCTCTCTCTCTCCTTCCCCCAGTTTGTGTTTCTCTCTCTCTCTCCCCAGTTTGTGTTTCTCTCTCTCTCCCCAGTTTGTGTTTCTCTCTCTCTCTCTCTCCCCAGTTTGTGTTGTTCTCTCTCTCTCCCCAGTTTGTGTTTCTCTCTCTCTCTCCAGTTTGTGTTTCTCTCTCTCTCTCCCCAGTTTGTGTTTTCTCTCTCTCTCTCTCCACAGTTTGTGTCTCTCTCTCTCTCCAATTTGTGTTTTCTCTCTCTCTCTCCCCACAGTTTGTGTTGCTCTCTCTCTCTCTCCACAGTTTGTGTTTCTCTCTCTCTCTCCACAGTTTGTGTTTCTCTCTCTCTCTCTCTCCAGTTTGTGTTTCTCTCTCTCTCTCCAGTTTGTTTCTCTCTCTCTCTCTCCAGTTTGTGTTTTCTCTCTCTCTCTCTCCCCAGTTTGTGTTTTCTCTCTCTCTCTCCACAGTTTGTTTTCTCTCTCTCTCTCTCCACAGTTTGTGTTTCTCTCTCTCTCTCCACAGTTTGTGTTTCTCTCTCTCTCTCTCCCCAGTTTGTGTTTCTCTCTCTCTCTCCAGTTTGTGTTTCTCTCTCTCTCTCCACAGTTTGTTTTCTCTCTCTCTCTCTCCACAGTTTGTGTTTCTCTCTCTCTCTCCACAGTTTGTTTTCTCTCTCTCTCTCTCCACAGTTTGTGTTTCTCTCTCTCTCCACAGTTTGTGTTTCTCTCTCTCTCTCTCCACAGTTTGTGTTTCTCTCTCTCTCTCTCTCCCCAGTTTGTGTTGTTCTCTCTCTCTCCCCAGTTTGTGTTTCTCTCTCTCTCTCCAGTTTGTGTTTCTCTCTCTCTCTCCCCAGTTTGTGTTTTCTCTCTCTCTCTCTCCACAGTTTGTGTCTCTCTCTCTCTCCAATTTGTGTTTTCTCTCTCTCTCTCCCCACAGTTTGTGTTGCTCTCTCTCTCTCTCCACAGTTTGTGTTTCTCTCTCTCTCTCCACAGTTTGTGTTTCTCTCTCTCTCTCTCTCCAGTTTGTGTTTCTCTCTCTCTCTCCAGTTTGTTTCTCTCTCTCTCTCTCCAGTTTGTGTTTTCTCTCTCTCTCTCTCCCCAGTTTGTGTTTTCTCTCTCTCTCTCCACAGTTTGTTTTCTCTCTCTCTCTCTCTCCACAGTTTGTGTTTCTCTCTCTCTCTCTCCCCAGTTTGTGTTTCTCTCTCTCTCTCTCCAGTTTGTTTCTCTCTCTCTCTCTCCAGTTTGTGTTTTCTCTCTCTCTCTCTCCCCAGTTTGTGTTTTCTCTCTCTCTCTCCACAGTTTGTGTTTCTCTCTCTCTCTCCACTGTTTGTTTTCTCTCTCTCTCTCTCCACAGTTTGTGTTTCTCTCTCTCTCTCCAGTTTGTGTTTCTCTCTCTCTCTCCACAGTTTGTTTTCTCTCTCTCTCTCTCCACAGTTTGTGTTTCTCTCTCTCTCCACAGTTTGTGTTTCTCTCTCTCTCCACAGTTTGTGTTTCTCTCTCTCTCTCTCCACAGTTTGTGTTTCTCTCTCTCTCTCTCCACAGTTTGTGTTGTTCTCTCTCTCTCTCCCCAGTTTGTGTTTCTCTCTCTCTCTCTCCCCAGTTTGTGTTGTTCTCTCTCTCTCTCCACAGTTTGTGTTGTTCTCTCTCTCTCTCCACAGTTTGTGTTGTTCTCTCTCTCTCTCTCTCTCTCCAGTTTGTGTTTTCTCTCTCTCTCTCTCCCCAGTTTGTGTTTTCTCTCTCTCTCTCCACAGTTTGTGTTTCTCTCTCTCTCTCCACTGTTTGTTTTCTCTCTCTCTCTCTCCACAGTTTGTGTTTCTCTCTCTCTCTCCAGTTTGTGTTTCTCTCTCTCTCTCCACAGTTTGTTTTCTCTCTCTCTCTCTCCACAGTTTGTGTTTCTCTCTCTCTCCACAGTTTGTGTTTCTCTCTCTCTCCACAGTTTGTGTTTCTCTCTCTCTCTCTCCACAGTTTGTGTTTCTCTCTCTCTCTCTCCACAGTTTGTGTTGTTCTCTCTCTCTCTCCCCAGTTTGTGTTTCTCTCTCTCTCTCTCCCCAGTTTGTGTTGTTCTCTCTCTCTCTCCACAGTTTGTGTTGTTCTCTCTCTCTCTCCACAGTTTGTGTTGTTCTCTCTCTCTCTCTCTCTCCACAGTTTGTGTTTCTCTCTCTCTCTCTCCCCAGTTTGTGTTGTTCTCTCTCTCTCTCCCCAGTTTGTGTTGTTCTCTCTCTCTCTCCACAGTTTGTGTTGTTCTCTCTCTCTCTCCACAGTTTGTGTTTCTCTCTCTCTCTCTCCCCAGTTTGTGTTGTTCTCTCTCTCTCTCCACAGTTTGTGTTGTTCTCTCTCTCTCTCTCTCTCCCCAGTTTGTGTTGTTCTCTCTCTCTCTCGCAGTTTGTGTTGTTCTCTCTCTCTCCCCAGTTTGTGTTTCTCTCTCTCTCTCCCCAGTTTGTGTTTCTCTCTCTCTCTCCACAGTTTGTGTTTCTCTCTCTCTCTCCCCAGTTTGTGTTGTTCTCTCTCTCTCCCCATAGTTTGTGTTTCTCTCTCTCTCTCCACAGTTTGTGTTTCTCTCTCTCTCTCCCCACAGTTTGTGTTTCTCTCTCTCTCTCTCTCCCCACAGTTTGTGTTTCTCTCTCTCTCTCCCCACAGTTTGTGTTTCTCTCTCTCTCTCTCTCCACAGTTTGTGTTTCTCTCTCTCTCTCTCTCTCTCTCCCCAGTTTGTGTTTCTCTCTCTCTCTCCCCAGTTTGTGTTTCTCTCTCTCTCTCCCCATAGTTTGTGTTTCTCTCTCTCTCTCCACAGTTTGTGTTTCTCTCTCTCTCTCTCTCCCCACAGTTTGTGTTTCTCTCTCTCTCTCGCTCCCCACAGTTTGTGTTTCTCTCTCTCTCTCTCCAGTTTGTGTTTCTCTCTCTCTCTCTCCAGTTTGTGTTTCTCTCTCTCTCTCTCTCTCTCCCCACAGTTTGTGTTTCTCTCTCTCTCCCTCCCCACAGTTTGTGTTTCTCTCTCTCTCTCGCTCCCTACAGTTTGTGTTGCTCTCTCTCTCTCTCCCCACAGTTTGTGTTGCTCTCTCTCTCTCGCTCCCTACAGTTTGTGTTGCTCTCTCTCTCTCTCCCCACAGTTTGTGTTGCTCTCTCTCTCTCTCCCCAGTTTGTGTTTCTCTCTCTCTCTCCCCACAGTTTGTGTTTCTGTCTCTCTCTCTCTCCCCACAGTTTGTGTTGCTCTCTCTTGCTCTCTCCCCACAGTTTGTGTTGCTCTCTCTTGCTCTCTCCCCACAGTTTGTGTTGCTCTCTCAGTACTCACCGAGTTTCCATGCGATTTTTGTTGGCCCCGATGCCGTCATCCTCACAACTAGCAATTATAGTGGTGTGTTTCCAAATAGTGGGGAGACCAGCAGGGCCCAGACAACATGGTTTGGTTGCTAGCCACAACAGCCGTGCACACATGAACCACGCATACAAGGACCTTTTCATCCTTGCCACAGTACCAAAACAGCTCTCATCAAAGTCACAAATGACATCTTTTGTGACTGTGACAAAGGTAAACTATCCCTCCTCGTCCTTCTTGACTTGTCTGCAGCCTTTGACACGGTTGACCACTCCATCCTTCTCCAACGCCTCTCCACTGTCGTCCAGCTGGGGGGACTGCACTCGCCTGGTTCCATTCTTATCTATCTAATCGTAACCAGAGAAGCACCTGCAACGGCTTCTCTTCCCACTCCCGCATCGTTACCTCTGGGGTCCCCCAAGGATCTATCCTTGGCCCCCTCCTATTTCTCATCTACATGTTGCCCCTTGGTGACATCATCCGAAAACACAGCGTCAGTTTCCACATGTACGCTGACGACACCCAGCTCTACCTCACCACCACTTCTCGACCCCTCCACGGTGTCTAAATTGTCAGACAACTTGTCCAACATACAGTTCTGGATGAGCAAAAATTTTCTCCAATTAAATATTGGGAAGACCGAAGCCATTATTTTCGGTCCCCACTACAAACTCCATTCCCTAGCCACTGACTCCATCCCTCTCCCTAACATCTGTCTCAGGCTGAACCACACTGTTCGCAACCTTGGTGTCATATTTGACCCTGATCCACGGCATAACAAAGACCGCCTATTTCCACCTCCGTAACATCGCCCGTCTCCGCCCTTGCCTCAGCTCATCCGTTGCTGAAACCCTCATCCATGCCTTCGTTACCTCTAGACTTGACTATGCCAACGCACTCCTGGCTGGCCTCCCACATTCCACCCTACGTAAACTTGAGGTCATCCAAAACTCACACCTAACTCGCACCAAGTCCCGTTCGCCCATCTCCCCTGTGCTCGCTGACCTACATTGGCTCCCAGTTAAGCACTGCTTCAATTTCAAAATTCTCATCCTTGTCTTCAAATCCCTCGCCCCTTCCTATCTCTGTAATCTCCTTCAGCCCCACAACCCCCCGAGATATCTGCGCTCCTCTAATTCTGCCCTCTTGAGCATCCCTGATTATAATCGCTCAACCATTGGTGGCCGTGCCTTCTGTTGCCTAGGCCCTAAGCTCTGGAATTCCCTCCCTAAACCTCTCCGCCTCTCTACCTCTCTTTCCTCCTTTAAGATGCTCCTTAAAACTTACCTCTTTGACCAAGCTTTTGGTCACCTGCCCTAATTTATCCTTATGTGGCTTGGTGTCAAATTTTTTGTCTTAAAATACTCCTGTGCAGCGCCTTGGGATGTTTTACTACGTTAAAGGCGCTATATAAATACAAGTTGTTGTTGTTGAGTCGCTAGTAGCAGCACCCGGGACACCAATTGCTCATTCCGGTAGACACCTGCCAAAGCAGTAGGGTTGGGAACCCTACTAGTTGTCCTGAGAAGGTGGTGATGGGCCTTCTTCTTGAACCTTTTTTTTTAGTGGTTTGATACAACTGAGTGGTTTGCTAGGCAACTTCAGAGGGTAGTTAAGAGTCAACCACATTGGTGTAGAACTGGAGTCACATATAGGCCCAGACCGGGTAAGGACGGCAGGTTTCCTTCATGAAAGGACATTAGTGGACCAGTTGGGTTTGTATGATAATCCGATAGTTTTATGGCCACTTTTACATATAGTTACATCGAGTCTACAGCACAGAATAGGCCATTTGGCGAAACTGGTCCATGCCAGCTTTTATGCTCCACACGAGCCTCTTAATGATTCAGGCTTTTTATTTCCAGATCTTGATCTTATCTTCACGCGATGTCCGGACGCATGTATTTTTCTGGAGGGATCAATGGAGCATGATGCAGAAGAGGGAAGCCCAGCTGAATTCTATTTTTCTTTGTAGCCCAGGGGTGCTGCGATCAACCGTAGGATCCTTATTGCCACCCAGCTGAGATCAGCCAACTGAGTGAGGGGAACTGCACCTGGGACTTCCCTAGTCTGTATGACTCAGTACCACAATAGGCAGCGCATGTACCAGTCGAGCTACTGAGGGTTGGGAGGGTGGGGCGGAGTCCTCCATGCGGAGCATGTAGTGTCTTCCCTACACTGGAAACTATTTTAATCCACATTTACTCCTGGTTCAAAGCAAATTCACATTCAGTAAGGGAGAAATATTAAGATCTATGGCAGCAAAAATATTATTACAAAAAGACATTTTAAAATAAGACTGCACAGCTCTTCCCTATTTAAAGGCATAAACTGTAAAAGGAAGCATTTATTCGTACTGTTCCGACTTGCGGACACTAAATCTTAAAGGATTGCAGCCAAGGTTAAACAGTAACCGAGGGGCAAACTGAGCTAAAGGAGATGATTGAGAATCTTTTGCGATTAAGCTCTGCTAGTGCACGAGTGCCCATCTACACACAAAGAGCTGTCTGTGTGTGTGCATATCAATGCCCTTCAGGGATGACAGCCCTGTGCTACATCATCTGCACGTTGGCAACTACTGTTTCATCACTGTGGCACTTGCCTTGGGACATGCTGGGGTGATGGAGAACTGAGCTGACAGGACTCACCCACCGCCACCCTCCCGCCCCAATATCTTCCCAATTCCAAGGAGCGATTCGCAATCCCACTCCTTGATTATTAGCATCGCACTCACATGTTACTTAAACCTCAGTGTTCTGAAGGAGCTTTCAAGGCATGATTAGGCTCCCCATTGGCTAAATGCACTGCTTGGCGA
Organism: Squalus acanthias; assembly: GCA_030390025.1. Taxonomy (NCBI): domain Eukaryota; kingdom Metazoa; phylum Chordata; class Chondrichthyes; order Squaliformes; family Squalidae; genus Squalus; species Squalus acanthias. The sequence continues at coordinate 17,445,412 of CM059440.1, forward strand.
GTCATACAGACCAGGGAGGTCCAAGGTTCAATTCCTGGTCTGTAAAGAAATGACTTTCATTTCTATAGCGCCTTTCACATCCTCAGGATGACCCCAAAGCACTTTACAGCCAATGAAGTACTTTTCTAAAGTGTAGTCGCTGTAGGAAACCACAGCCAATTTGGCCACAGCAAGGTCCCATACATAGCAACGTGATAATGACCAGCACCTCTGACAGTGCAGCACTCCCTCAGTACTGCACTGAAGTGTCGGCCTAGATTATGAGCTCAAGACTCTGGAGTGGGGCCTGAACCCACAACCTTCTGACTCAGAGGCGAGAGTGCTACCCGCTGAGCCACGACTGAGTTGGCTGACATAAACTGGAGAAACGGTCAGGCGTTACATTTGACCTCACTGTCCTGGACCAGGGGATAGGAAGATGACATGCATCTCAGGTTCCCTGCTGACCAGCAATCCCTCCTCGAAGGAAGTACGTGTGTGGCTGTTGGGTGAGAGCAGAACTGGGCTCTGCAGTGACCCCAATCCTCAATCAAACACTCTGCTGACATTCACAGTTCAAGCTCAGACATGAAGAATGATCAATTGGAGGAGGTACCGAAGGGGCCCTGACAAGAGTTGACATCTTCGGAGGGTGTAGGGGAGTAAAGTGGAATTAAAAAATTGGATTAATTACCAGCGGAACCAAATTAAGAAATTCTCGCAATCCAGGTTTGAGAAAGATACAGAGAGCTTGTGCAAATTCTAACCGCTCCAAATGCTTAAAGGGTTAATTATCATAATTATAACAGATGGTCTTCTCTACTGTGAGACAGAAGATCTTGAATTTACGACTGTTTGATGAAAGCTAGGGCTGGCTCCGGGGGTTGGGGGGTGGGGGGGGGGGGGGGGGGGTCCCTCAGCGAGAAGCTAACAGCAGGAGCTGGAAGCAAGGGTCATTTAGGAATTTTGTTTTCTCAGGATAAACATCCATTAAATTGGTAAAATAATAGATAGGTGGACCAGCATCTGAGACTGAAAGGTAGCTTATTGTTTTGTGTGGGATCCTTCATCCATAGTAGTGGTTGGCCCATTTGTTCATTCAACTCTGAGACCCTGGTACAATTCCAGCCCAAGCACAAGGGGATGCAAGTCTCCTCTCCCGCCTGGTTGCAAGGATCTTTAATGAAATTACATTAACCAGTTTCAAACACTTCCCGTAGGATGCAGGTTAAGATATAAGAGCCTAGATTTTATAGAATTACATAGAATGTACAGCACAGAAACAGGCCATTCGGCCCAACTGATCTATGCTGGTGTTTATGCTCCACACAAGCCTCTTTATCTAAACCCATCAACATATCCTTTCTCCCTCGTGTTTGTCTAGCTTCCCCTTAAATGCATCTATACTATTCACCTCAACTACTCCCTGTGGTAGCGAGTTCCACATTCTAACCACTCTCTGGGTAACAAAGTTTCTCCTGAATTCCTTATTGGATTTATTAGTGACTATCTTATATTTATGGCCCCTAGTTCTGGTCTCCCCCACAAGTGGAAACATCTTCGCTATGTCTACCCTATCAAACACTTTCATAATTTTAAAGACCCTTCGGTCACCCCTCAGCCTTCTACCTTCTGGAGAAAATTTTCATAATATTGCCATTATTTATTCCAGAAATGCCTTTGGAGGGTTTTATGAAGAATATCCATGATGATCTTGTGACAAAAGGGACACAGGTTCAAAATAGGAAAAAGCAAATTTAGGACTGATACTGGGAGGTGTCAACACATGAAATGAACTCTTGGGAAGAGTACTGGAGGCAAATGCCCTGCAGTTACTTAAAAGACAGTTGGGTACTGCCATGGGGGAAGGGGTGTAGAATCTTTCGAGATGGACGAGCTCAGATAGGCCAAATAGCCTCACTCATCTGTATCTCTCTGTTGACATGTGGTGTTAACAGAATATTGTTGACAGCTCCTGAAAAGAATTTACACGTACAGATAATAAGAACAGATTTGTTTTACAGTTATTCCGCCCCCTCCCCCCAGCTCCTTGACCTCTGCCATTCACTTTTTCGTTTAAAAATAAATTAGCCTGACACCATGGTGCCATCTTTCATTTCATGCTCTTCAAGATTACAAATTATTTATAGCACAGAAACAGGCCATTCGGCCCAAAAGGTCTATGCTGGTGTTTATGCTCCACACGAGCTCCCTCCCACCCTACTTCATCTAACCTCATTAACATATCCTTGTATTTCTTTCTCCCTCATGTGTTTATCTAGCCTCCCCTTAAATGCATCTATGCTATTAGCCTCAACTACTCCCTGTGGTCGCAAGTTCCACATTCTCACCACTCTCTGGGTAAGGGAGCTTCTCCTGAATTCCCTACTGAGTTTATTAATGACTATCTAATATTTATGGCCCCTAGTTCTGGTCTTGCCCGCAAGTGGATACATCTTCTCTACATCTACCCTATCAAACCCTTTCCAAGATGAGAGATGTTAGTGCTGGAGAATGGGACAATTTCCACCTTGGACACCCAGTTTCAGCATCAACACACTCGCAGGTCAGGCACAGTATGGGTAAGGAACCTCTATACTGTCACATCATGTATTCCTAGGTTAGGTACAGAACAGATTAGAATACAGATCGCTCTACGCTGTCCCATCAAACACTCGCAGGCCAGACACATTATGGGTTGGAGTAAAGTTCCCTCTATACTGACCAATCAAGCAGTCCATGTCAAGCATACACAGTTAACACTGTCCCATCAAGCACTCCTGGTCAGGTACAACAGAGTAAAGCTCCCTCAATAGAGTGCCTCATCTTGGCATATGACCTACCTTAGCACAGTGGCTCAAATTCTCTATTCTATTTTTTCCTGGATTTTTCAGTATTTGTTGACATAGTAGCATATTATTTGTTATGTATATTTATTAACACATAAAGAACAGTACATCTACCATGTGCAGATGTCATTTTCTAGAAATAACACTGGTTAACAGATGCACTTGTTAAAATGCTGGGTGCTTCTAAGCTGCAATCTGAAACTGATGTGTACACTTCAATCTGCACAGGTTCCTGATCAAACAACAGTTAAACTCTGAATGACCCAAGCCTCGGTTTACTTAACAACAATTAGACATTGCTGTCTCAAAGAGACACACCTTACCTTACAGAATAAGGCATAAAAAACCTAGACTTAAAAATGTGTCATTGAATTTATCACAAGCAACCTCACAGGAGATCTGCTGGTATTAATAAAATATTTTCGGATATAACAGCACTGTTTTTCTTTGGTAGTTGACGATATTGCCTGACTCCCCCCACCTCAGCTCACCTGCTGCTGAAACGCTCATTGTAACCTCCAGACTTGACTATTCCAATGCTTTCCTGGCCGGCCTCCCATCTTCCACCCGCCATAAATTTGAGCTCATCCAAAACTCTGGTGCCCGTGTCCTAACTCGCACCCGTTGACCCAACACCCCTGTGCTCGCTGACATACATTTGCTCTTGGTCCGGCAACAACTTGATTTTAAAATCCCTCCATGGCCTTGTCCCTCCCCATCTCTGTAATCTCCTCCAAACCTACAATCCTCCTAAATCTCTGCGTTCCTCCAATTCTGTCTTCTTGCGCTCCATCGCTTCTGATTTCAAGCGCTCCACCATTGGCAGCCGTTGCCTCTCCTCGTTCTTCCTACCAAAATGTATCACATAACCAAAGGTGACATCAGAAAAAACTTTTTTATGCAGCGAGTGGTTAGGATCTGGAATGCACTGCCTGAAAGGGTGGTGGAGGCAGATTCAATTGTGGATTTCAAAAGGGAATTGGATAAGTACCTGAAGGAAAACAATTTGCAGGGCTATGGGGAAAGGGTGGGGGCGTGGGACTAGCTGAGGTGCTCTTGCAGAGAGCTGGCACGGGCTTGATGGGCCGAATGGCCTCCTTCTGTGCTGTAACCATTCTATGATTCTATGACACTCCCTAGTATGTTTTACCACGTTAAAGGTGCTATATAAATGCAAGTTGTTGTTGTTGTCTTTTGGAAGTTCACATTGGTGGTTAGGACACGGGTGTGTCAATCGCAGAGAAAACCACTGCCTCATTGCATTAGCCATTCTGTGGCCTCCCTGTGTGAGATTGCAAATATAGTGTCAAAATAAGATCTAACCTTATATATATATGTTTATAGCACAGAAGGAGGCCGTTAGGCCCATTGTGTCTGTGCCAGCTTTTCGCTAAAATGGTTTGTGCCTTAGGCCCTTGCCCAATAAGAATTTGAGGCTACTCAAACTATTTCACACGCAGAGCAGATCTAGATCGTCCTCACATCAGTCTGGATTGGATTAGAGCTTAGGTACCAGGGCGAAAGGTCAGTGCTTTAACTCACTGCACCATCTGGTCCATAAGATGCAGTTTATATGTAAACACACCTTACAGCTACAGGAGAAAATTGTTTGACAGGAGAAACAAACTTTGGCATTTCATATAAATGGCATTCATTTTATATTTTATTGCCCTGTCATATCTCTTTTGGACCCAGTACAACAGAAAGCTTTTAGTGTCAAAATCTTAAAGTACACGGCATCAATAATGTGAAGCTGGTGTGAAAATTATGCCTTATGCTCTTCAAAAGACTTAGAGCAAAGCATGTGAGGAAGCTTTGTCTATTCTTCTATTCCTTAAAAAATATATATCAAATGGCTGATTTCAGAAGTAATAACAAAGCAATTTGCAAAGTAGCAAAACTACTTTATAATCCGTTTATTCCTATGGAAACAAGGAGTGGAAGATGTACACTGAACTGGAATCGGTCGATAGTTTGAGTACCAGGGCAGAGGGAGTCACGTAATGCAGGAAATGCAGTGCGATGAGCCTCTGGAGAGGTGCATCCCGACGGCCCCCTCACCCCTCTGTTGTTCCACCGGCCCCCACAACGGCCCAGAAGGTAAAGATATCGGCCAGTGTAGTACTGGAGGTGGCTAAATAGAATGAAAATCGGTCAAGTTCTACAATGGGCAGGTGTTCCGCTCCGCTACCCCACATTACTGCTCGGTGGTGAAGAAGAAAATTACCCCCTTTCTGTCCACAAAGCTTACTTCTTCCTGTCACGATTTTTTGGTCACACCTTTTTTTGTTAGCATTTACCATTGTAAATTGCTACGTCAACATTCCCCATTCAATTTTCCTATGTCAACAGTCACAATGTAATTGCAGGCTCTGGCCAGAAGGTGGCTCAGTGGAGCAAGTTTCTGAAGTTTCGCTCCCGACTCTGTTGCCATCTTGTATAGATATAAACAAACTTCTTTTCATCAATTGATTATGGGCAGCAACACAAGCAATTTACTTGCATTTAAAATGATAAATATCTCCATGATATCAGTGGCTTCGTCACTTGCATACGATTTGTTACTTAAGCCATTTTTAGATTAGAGCTGTTTTAGTTGGGATTCCGGGAGACTAGCATCTGTGGAGCTGATTCCTGATGTTTACACAACTAAATTTGCCTCCCGTATCCCAATGGCAGAACTGTAGGCCCAGGAAACATTGGGTCCATGAGTCTACCGTTGGGAGCAAGATTTAACAGCATCTACACGGGGATTAACAACAACAACAACAACTTGCATTTATGTAGCGCCTTTAATGTAGTAAAACGTCCCAAGGTGCTTCACAGGAGCGTAATCAGACAAAATTTGACACCAAGCCACATAAAGAGATATTAGGACAGATGGAGGTGTGTTTTAAGGAGGAGAGAGAGGTAGAGAGGCAGAGAGGTTTAGAGAAGGAATTTCAGAGCTTAGGGCCTAGGCAGCTGAAGGCATGGCCGGCAATGGTGGAGCTAAGGAAATCGGGGATTTGTAGCAGTCCAGAATTGGAGGAGTGCAGAGATCTCGGAGGGTTGTAGGGCTGGAGGAGGTTACAAAGATAGGGAGGGGGGCGAGGCCATGGAGGGATCTGAATATAAGTATGTGAATTTTAAAATCGAGGCGTTGCCGGGCCGGGAGCCAATGTAGGTCAGCAAGCACAGGGGTGATGGGTGAACGGGACATGGTGCGAGTTAGGATACGGGCAGCAGAGTTTTGGATGAGCTCAAGTTTACAGAGGGTGGTAGGTGGGAGGCCGGCCAGGAGAGCGTTGGAATAGTCGATCAGCTCAAGGATGCCTATCTGCTGGAATCCAAACTACATTAATGGCAATAGAGAACAGCTTATCATACAAAATGGTTTTAGCTGAGATTAAAGCCCTCAAATTGCAAGACATTACCCTTGTGCACATTCTTGCTTAATGGGAACACGGTTCAGAGAATCCAGCGCTGAAGTCAGAGCACCAAGCTTCATTATTTTATTTTGGTCGTCGATTTTAACGATCGCAGAATCAGGAGGTCCGTGAGTTGGGCGGGACACAACCTCCACACACGATTCTCCGACTCGCGCTGCCGTGGAGCGATAATCCACAGCGGGTCTGTAAACTCACAATTTGGGGCTTTTGGAGCCAGAATGAGCATCACTGGGACTGAGGCACAAATCTGCCTATTTGTCACCAGGATGAAAACAGAAGACGAAAGCATGGAACAGAAATCCTGAGCCAAGAAGAGCGTTTCTTGTTAAACCAGCCAGGCGCTTTAATCAGGGTTCAACCACATTCATTGCCATTCGCCAACTGAGGAGCCAGCAACAGTCTCGGAACGTTAAATATTTACAGATCCCACTCCAGCACTCCTGGGCGTGTGTGTGCATCCACGTGTGTCTGTCTCTGTGTATACAAGCCTCTCGAGGCCATTAGTGCCTGTCTGCATACCTATGTTTGTGTGTGCGTGTGCGTGACTGCATTATATCATGTACTTCACAAGTGTGTGTCACAAAGTTAAGTACCGTGCCTATACATCACCCTTCCATAGAATCCTACAGTCTCTCATCTCAGCCTCTAACTGCCTCGAGTGACTCCTGAGTTTTTCCCTCTAATCCCCCAGGTATTATCTATGTATGTGTTTGTGTGTGTGTGTTTGTTTGTCTATGTGTGCGAGTGCATGCGAGTGTGTTTGCGCGTGTATGTTTGTCTGTGTGCTTGTGCGTGTGTCTGTTCGTCTGTGTGTGGGTTTGTGTGTGTGTGTTGCTGCGTGTGTTTGTGTGTATTTGTGCGTGTGTTTGCCTGTGTGTGTTTGTGTGTGTATTTGTGCATCTGTTTGCGTGTGTTTGTGTGTGTATTTGTGCGTGTGTTTGCCTGTGTGTGTTTGTGTGTATTTGTGCAACTGTTTGCGTGTGTGTATTTGTGCGTGCATTTGCCTGTGTGTGTTTGTGTGTGTGTGTGTATTTGTGCGTGTGTTTGCCTGTGTGTGTTTGTGTGTATTTGTGCAACTGTTTGCGTGTGTGTATTTGTGCGTGCATTTGCCTGTGTGTGTTTGTGTGTGTGTGTGTATTTGTGCGTGCATTTGCCTGTGTGTGTTTGTGTGTGTGTGTGTATTTGTGCGTGTGTTTGCCTGTGTGTGTTTGTGTGTATTTGTGCAACTGTTTGCGTGTGTGTATTTGTGCGTGCATTTGCCTGTGTGTGTTTGCGTGTGTGTGTGTATTTGTGCGTGTGTTTGCCTGTGTGTGTGTTTGCCTGTGTGTTTGTGTGTGTGTGTTTGTCTGTGTGTGTGAATGGCAAATTTTCTCGCCTGCTCTCCCAAAGGCATTGATTCTTGCCATGTACCCACAGCCCTCTGGTACCTTGCCTGATTGGCCATCCTTCTTGAGTGAGCCTGGACTTTGAGAGTCGGCAGCACTGCCCAGTCCGATCCTTACCTCCACACGTCTGCGTGTTCCAGCAGCAATCACTGGTTAGTGATCAGGGGCAAAAGTATTGGCTGTTTCTTCATTTCTGTAGAACGGAGGGCCCTGAGGATAATTTAGTGCCCATACAACAAGCTGCATTTATATAGTGCCTTAACGTAGAAAAAACGTCCCGTGGCGCTTCACAGGAGCGTGAGGAATAAAACAAAGGCAGAGCCAAAGAAGGAGATATTAGGAGGGGTGATCAAAAGATTGGGTGAAGAGGGTGGTTTTAAGGAAGGTCTTAAAGGAGGATAAAAAAGTGGCGAGGCTTAAGGAAGGATTCCAGAGCATGGAACCTAGGTGGTTGAAGGCACGGCCGCCAATGGTGGGGCGAAGGGAGGGAGGTGGATGCAGAGGCCAGATTCAAAGGAATGGAGAACAAAATGGGGGGTTGGGGGAGGGGAGGGAGCAGAGCTCAGCAAACACTGGAGGTCAAACTAGAACCTTGCCCCCACCCCTGCATGGTAAAGCACCACTCGGGACTAGAGGCTTACCAACTGAGCGATTGGTACAGTTTAAGAGAAAGCAGTTTCATTTATTTATTTATTTTTGTAAAAATGATTCCAGTCTGCTGGCTATTAAAGTCAATGCTTCAAAGCCTGTGCAAATTGATTTTCCAGAATGTTCTTCACATACTTTCTCTAAACTTAGTCCCATATCAATAATAAAAGCTGTCACTTTTAATCAGCTGCATTCTCCTCGCAATTCTCTCCTATCTGATTATTGTTAACGACTCACTGAAGTCTCCCTTTTCGACGATCTGCCAAATAAAATTTGAGGAACAGCCAACAAAGCAGATGCTGTAAAAGCAGGTGAGAAGTTCTGCCTCCCCTCACAGCTGACCTCCGACCTCTGAACAGCCATCTTCAAATTCCATTTTCTTCGCTCCATGATTGAATTTCTTTTCTCCTGCTGAAAGGGTTTGGTTAAAGACATTGGTCGAAGTGTGTGGCGTTCAAATCAGGTGTTGGCCCTGATATTAAGGAGCCAGTCAGCCGGTCAGACTTAGATTTGGGGTACTGCCCACTTTTCGCAGCAGGTGGGCCAGGTCATTGGCTGAAAAGTGTCCACAAACGCCCAACTCCCAGGCACTGACATGTCTTAGGGAATAGACTGCGGCTCGATTTTAACCCGAGGGAACCAGGCGGGTCAGCAGTTAAAATCAACCGGCAGATCTATCCTCCGATATCGGGCCTGCATCCAGCCGTCTTCAATTTTAACCTGGTCTTCTGAGGCCAGGCCTGAAGCTGGCAAGGATGGAAGGATGGGGTTGGGGGTTGGGGGTGGGGAGTGGTGTGTGTGTCCTTTTCTTATTGTAGTCTGATGATATCACTGAGCCCCGACCGTTGCAGCTTTAACCGGCAGTAAAAGTGAAGTCGGAAGAGGTTCGGTAGCAGACAAGGCAATTTCAAGGTAAGCTTTCCTTTGTGGGGTCAGAGGGAGCAGGAGTGCTCCTTCGGGCCTCACAAGGAAAGTTTAGACCTCCCCGTCCCATACCTCCCTGCCCACCCCCCCACCGCCCCCACCACCCCCCCCCACCCACGCCGCATACTCCGAGGACCCTGCCTCCCTCCCTCCCTCTCCCCACACTAACCTGCAATTTCCCCAGACCAGCAGCCACCTCTGGGCGGGAAGTCATCTGGCGGTCAAAATCACCGCAACCTCATTCTACCACGGGAATCTAACTGACAGCGGAAACCCGCTGACAGTTAAAATCCTCATTGTTTGCATCTATGTCTCATGCTGTAGCGGTCTTGGTTATTAGTTATTAAGTTAGTTACTATCAAACTTCATGAGCAGCAAAGCAAACAGCAGAACCTGACCCCTGATCCCACCTCGCCCCCTCCATCCCGCTCCCCCTCGCTTCCCCTGCGTTCATACGGATTTGGCATTACGAACAGACAACTTTGCTCCAAGATTGAACAAATCACCTCGGCCTATTACTCACGCTTCATAGCACAAGGTTATCTCCATGAAGATTTTTGCATCATGTTCTGACGCCTCCCTCACAAACCTCAGCAGAATGCAGGGGAAACTTGCTGTCTCTCGCATCTCGCCCCCAGTTCCACTTGCCTTCGCGAGGGGTCTCTCGCATCTCGATGTGATCGGTACCACGACAGCCAGTACGTTGGTGAACGTTCGTTCCCCTCTTGTTTCTTCCAGTCTCGAGCGCACCCTTCCTCCTTCCTCACCACGTTGAAGTCAGGATCCGTTTCCTCCTCTGGCTCACCTGACCTTTGCGCGCACATGATTGCATTCGCGTGTCCGCTTTCTCGCGGGATGGCGATCAAGGGTTGGGGGGGGCGGGGGGGGGGAGCGCGTGACCTTTACCCCCTCCCGAACCCATGCCGAGGGCAACTGCAGAACTCCTCACTGTTCCCCTGACTGAGGAGCGGCTAACTCGGGAATTAAACCAGCAATCTTCGTCGGCTTAGTGGCTCAGTACCAGGGCATTTACCCACTGGACCAACAGAGGGGAGCTTGCTAAGTCTGGTAAAGCTGGCACCAGTACGTTGGGCACAGACTGTTCCTCAACATCCCACTGAAACACAACTTGAATCTAAATGATGGCAAATCGATCTTTTGCCTTTTTATCTCTTGCTGACAATTTCATAGAATCATAGAATAGTGCAGCACAGTTTGTCGGGCAGATTGGTCTGTCTGAGAGCCTCAGATAGATGTCTGTGGTGAGACCAGTTGCTCAGACAGACGTCTGTGATGAGTTGAGGAATGGAATTCAAAACCCAGATCCTCTGCAGAGAAGAACTCCACACCGGTTAACGGAAGCGGCCTGATTTTGCCATCCATTTAAATGAATGGGGGGAAGATCAGGCGGGTTCTGTAACAGGCGTGAGATGTTCCCCAACCGCAATTCCTCTCTGAGCTCAGCCCGGGCCATATTTAACGCCCGAGCGGTAAAGACGAATATCGACTCCGTCAGCCCGAAGCTGTGCAATGGGCCGTACAGTGCCAGTCAGCACCCAAGCTGACCACAGCCCCGACAGTGAGTGCTGGAACGCCATTTGATTCCAGAGATCATCACAGCCGGGCCTGTCCCTGTCTACACCCGGCATCTATGCACATAGAATCGTAGAATAGTACAGCACAGAAGGAGGCCATTCGGCCCATCGAGTCAGGGTCGGCTCTTTCGAAGAACAATCCAGTTAGTTCCATTCCCCCGCTCTTTCCCCATATCCCTGCAATGTTTTTCTCCTTCAAGTATTTATCCAATTCCCTTTTGAAGGCTACTATTGAATCTGTATCCACTACCCTTCCAAATCCAAATCCTAACCACTTGTTCCTTAAAAAAAATGTCCTCATGTTTGGCAATCACTTTAAATCTGTGCCCTCTGGTTATCGACCCTTGCAGCGTGTCCGCAGATACCGAGCAATTATCAGCATTATCCCCAGGATGGCTTCTCCCTGTTAAATATGTCTCTAAGCCGGGCTGCTTTATTTGCACTTATTCTTATTGTGAGACCATTTACTCTGCTGCATTATTTATTTTCTTTGTTTGTCACAGTTTGTATTATTTTATTGTTGCTGCCTTCGTTATTGATCACGCCCTTCCTGATCGTGCCAACAGGGCCTCATTATAAACTAGCTGTTTTCATCTAAATTGATCTACCGTGTGCAAATATTTGAAACGCATATAACATGCCAATGTGGCAGGGAAACCGCAGGCTGTCCTGAAGAAAGAGAAAGCCCCTTTATTCACAAACAAAGCTTGGAAGTCCCGCTGAGATAGAATGGTTAATGGCTGACACGGGCTGTGTCTGGTGCACTGCTTCCTCGACAGATCGAAAGTCGGGCAGGAAAGGGATCAAATCACCAATCCCACCAATTCACCCCCATAAATCGACAGGCTGTTGTCGCATTGAAGTCATGTTCTTGGGTATTCCGAACTCAACAAAGGGAGAGCAAATGGGCACTGGTACAGGGAAGGAGGGGAGGGGAGGGGAGAGGAGGGGAGAGATAAAGGGAGGGGAGAGGGGAGGGGAGAGGGGAGAAGGGAGAGAAGGGGAGAAGGGAGAGAAGGGGTGAGGAGAGAGGGGAGAGGAGGGGAGAGCAGGAGAGCGGAGGGGAAAGGAGGGGAGAGAGGGGAGAGGGGAGGGGAGGGAAGAGGAGAGAGGGAAGAGGAGAGAGGGGAGAGCAGGGGAGGGGAGGGGAGAGAGGGGAGACAAGAGGGGAGACGAGAGCAGGGGAGAGGAGGGGAGGGGTCGGGGAGAGTAGGGGAGGGGAGGGGAGAGGAGAGAGGGGAGGAGAGGGGAGAGTAGGGGAGGTGAGAGGAGATTATGGGAGGGAAGAGGAGGGGTGGAGAGGAGAGCAGGGGAGAGGAGGGGAGGGGAGATTAGGGGAGGGGGGAGGAGGGGAGGGGAGATTAGGGGAGGGGATAGGAGATTATGGGAGGGAAGAGGAGGGGTGGAGGGGAGAGGAGGGGAGGGGAGATTAGGGGAGGGGAGAGGAGGGGAGGGGAGATTAGGGGAGGGGAGAAGAGAGGAGGGGAGTGGGGAGAGGAGAGAGGAGAGGAGGGTAGGGAGGAGGAGAGAGGAGGCGAGGGGAGGGGAGAGGAGGGTCGGGGAGTCGTGGGAAGGAGAGTAGAGGGGAGAGGAAAGAGGGGAGAGGAGAGAGGGGGAGAGGAGAGAGGAGGAGAGGAGGGGAGCAGAGGGGGACTATTACCCGATATACACCCCGCCCGATTTACAACCCCCATTATACACCCCGCCCGATATACACCCTGCCCGATATACACCCCGCCCGAATTACACCCCCGATATACACCCCACCCGAATTACACTCACCGATATACACCCCGCCCGAATTACGCCCCCCAATATACACCCCGCCCGATTATTACCCCCGATATACACCCCCCCACAATCTCCCCCCCACCCGATTTACACCCCATTGAAAGTGTCTGAAGTCCACATTCTGTAGCTAATAAGTAATTTCACACAGGCCGTGGGAAGAACAGCTGTTAGATTTATTGTCCAATGTCCCCAGTGTACCTCCTTCTGTTCTCTTTTATCTGTTGACATTTTTGCAGAGTTAAAAGAAGTTTTCACTGTCACTAACTCTAGCATAGAAAACCTCTAATAAGTAATGGAAAATGTGTGGGACTAGGGAGCTGTAGAACTCAAAAGCCAATGTGTCAGATTGGTACATTGTGTAAGAGAGATGTCAGAACGGTAAGGAACCAAGGACAGGCAGGAACTTTATGTATCCTGGAAAACTGAAGTTTTTAAGTTGATGGGTTGAGCAGCAGTTACTGCCAAGCCTTAAAAAAAACAAATCGTGATTCATTGACTAGTTTGGTAGCTCTGCTATTTCACCACTGGCCTCCCAATTACGAAGAGGATGTGTTTGGCTTCAGCCTCCCAGTGCAGATGTGGATGTGTTGGCCCTTGACCTCCCAATACAGATGTGGATGTGTTAGGCCTTGACGTCCCAGTGCAGATGTGGATGCGTTAGGCCTCAGCCTCCCAGTGCAGATGTGGATGTTGTTTGTCATTGGCCTCCCAGAGAAGCATGTTTGGCCATTGATCTTCTGCCCCAGTGGAAGATGTGTTGCCCACTGTGCTCCCAACCCAAAAGAAGAGGAGTTCAAAACTCAGATTTGACAGGCAGCTGAACGAACGCATCTTCACTGGGCAAAAGTCATCAGTGCATGGCTGATTCATTAGCTGTGGTAGACAATTGGAAAGTAGCTCTGATGAAGAGCTCCAACGCAAATAGGGTGAAAGAGGAAACATGACAATAGGAGGCAGCAGAAGGTGACAGAAATACATTGAATAGTATCTTGCAATGTTGTACGAGTTAGTTTTTGTACCAGTTATCTCCCAGTGCTTTATAATACAATATCAAATCATCTCTTACCTGAAGAAGCCAATAGCACCTCCGGTGGAAAGTGGGGATAATAGAAGAATGGACATAGCAGCCATAAAGACACTGTGAAGACAAAAAGGTAAAGAAATGACTGAGCTTTTTCGAGGTCAGATTCAGTGCTGTGCTGTTTTCAGATGTTTGCCTCCTCTCTTTCAGGCGCTGACTTATGCTGAGGTGCGGTTCCACAGGAACTGGCCCACCTCCAGCACCACGTCTAAGTGACTATTCTTTACGGGAGGTAATTCCGTGATGGTTCCTTTCCAGCAGGGAATGAGGCCTGGAATGTTGTCGCCCGATCTCTGAGCCATGCTCCCTGTGAGGGCAGCTCCCTACTGGGTGCACGAGATTGTGGAAGTACCCCTTATATGTGAGACATGAATGTTACAGACTATTTGACTGTGAGGGCATCACAGCCAAGCCCAATCCTGTCCTCATCCAACATGGGTATTTCCCTGGATAGCGATCGGGAGTGGCAACTCTGCCCAATATTTCTTTCCCTTCCGAGGCTAATTGTGAAGCTCAAGAGGCGCCCCAGCTCACGTAGCAGCAAGAGTGTGGGTAGACAGCCTCTCGTGACTTCCAGAACTTACATGAGAATAGCAACTAAGGGGGTGAATTGAAGGAGATTAGCGACTCAGGGGTGAGGCCATTAGAGGGGGAAGGGGTCATGCCTTACCTGGCACGCAGAGCCAACACACTCTCCCCAAAAAACAACGCCTAATTCTTAACACAGCAGTTAGTATTGATTCAGTCAAATGCAAACAAGATAGATTTCTTGCAGAAATAGTATTTTGGGATACAGTATACGAGTAATTTGAGTCATGACATGTGGTGAGTGTAGCATGCTTGGGAGGAACAGGTGACTTTGGGCCTAAGGTTCCCAAAACCACTGGGGGTTTTCCTCACCTCATGTCTGGGTCTTTTGTAGACTAATCGATAGAGATCGATTGCTATGATAAGTCAACAACTCCCTTATTGTTGTATCATGCAACTACCAGGGTGGTAGAAGGCGAACCAGATGGACCTTGGTCTTTTCTCGCCCACCAATTCCTGTGTTCCTTTGATGTTACTTGGGAATAGCTGGTACACATTTCTCAAAACTTAACTGGCCTCCCCAGGACGGTTGGCATCATACTTAAGCCATTTTTACATTCAGATGCAATAAATCACTCCTGCTAAAAAAAACACCACCAAGATCTCAGAAACTGAAACACAAATCATTCAAATCTGCAGGAAAGGAAATCAGCTCATTTTTAAATCTCCAGTAAAGACTTTTAAACTGAGGCAGAGATTTCTCTGTCATCAGGCGGTATTCCTGGACTACCAAGACAAGTCAGATCCTAGAAATAGAAGCATTTAAAGAGCTGCCGCCTTTTTCTCTGATTTTCTTCCTGTCCTCCTGCAGTTACAATGTCTGTTTGCTCCTGGACCAGTGGGGCTTTTACAACCTGGCAGTTTCATGGTCAATTTGACCCCCACATAGTACCTGAGTTATTGAATTCAATTTCACAACTAGCCGTGGTGGGATTTGAACTTGCAAATCATTACATTATGTGGAAATTGCAGCACAGAAACAGGCCATTCAGCCCAACAGGTCTATGCCGGTGTTTACGCTCCACACGAGCCTCCTCCCGCCTTACTTCATCTCACCCTACCACCAAGTCCTCAGGATTGTTAGCCCGGTTACATAACCCCTGTGCTATCACACCCACATGGTAAATGACAATGTGGGTGAGATACCAGAGAGCAGCTGCCGACTGTGAATCTGTTAACCACAAGAGTCAGCAAACTGGGAATGATAAAGTTGTACACTTGCAAACAAATGAAAAAAAAGTTTATCGAACGAAGGTGTGGTCCCCTTTAAATCCAGGACGCAATGGAAGCTATAATTCACTCTGAATGCTTTGAAGTGTAATAGCTTATAGTTTAGGTACTGTCAGTGTCAAAATAGGCAGATGATTACTGCCCGCTGTACCATATCTGTGGACATCTTTCATTGCTGTCAGTGTGTAACCTGTCTGTGTGTAACACCATGTTTCAGTCAGGTCACTCTAGGGCCTTTGTCGAAACATGCATTAAAGTCCGAGGAGGTTATTCTGCTGAAGTATTATTCCTTCAGAAATAAATTTGTTGCACGGAAAAAGACTAGTTTTCCGTTGTTGCGCTTTAAACGCCTCATGCTGTTGAGTGAATTTCACTGTGCACATACGCACAGCCTTTTAAAATAATGCAGGGATCTCCATGGGTCAGCCTCGCCCCTGCCCCCCGCACCCCCATCCCCCACCCACACCCAGCTCGAAATCCTGTCCCACCCCCATCTGGTTTTGGACTGGAAATGGTGGCAGCCACAGGTAGCATTCCATAGGCTATGCCAGTTGCATGATGCCACGTGTAAGTGCCCTTAAAGAAAGGTGAAAATTTAGCGGGAGGATTATTATTTCAGTCCAAATCCTTTGAACCTTTAACAAAGATATATTTTGTGATGCAGTATCATTTGAATTTAATTACAATGAAATGTTGGGAATTCTGCACTGTTGTAAATGACGTTGGGAATAATGTCGGGAATCCCACACTGTTATAAATGATGTTGGGAATCCCACACTGTTATAAATGATGTTGGGAATCCCACACTGTTATAAATGACGTTGGGAATCCCACACTGTTGCTGAATTGGTAGCACCCTTGCCTCTGAGTCGGAAGATTGTGGGTTCAAGTCCCACTCCAGAGACGAGCACATAATCCAGGCTGACACTCCAGTGCAGTACTGAGGGAGTGCTGCACTGTCGGAGGTGCCATCTTTTGGATGAGACGTTAAACCGAGGCCCCGTCTGCCATCTCAGGTGGACATAAAAGATCCCGCGGCACTATTTCAAAGAAGAACAGGGGAGTTCTCCCCGATATCCTGATCAATATTTATCCCTCAATCAACATCACTATAAACAGATTATCTGGTCATTATCACATTGCTGTTTGTGGGATCCTGCTGTGCGCAAATTGGTTGCCGCGTTTCCTACATTTCAACAGTGACTACACTTCAAAAGTACTTCATTGACTGTAAAGTGTTTTGGGACATCCTGAGGTAGTGAAAGGTGCTGTATAAATGCGAGTCTTTCTTCTTCTATAACCATTAGGTTACTTACCCATAAACATTAGGACGGTAGGATAGGAAGGGAACCAAAGAGTGATCAAATTGTTGAATAATAAGTTAGCAGCGAAGTCCATTGAATCAGATAGTATACGTGTGGGGGTGGGTGCGGGTCAAGAGGCGATTAGAAATGTTTCTGCGGAGAGACTGGGAGAAGGAATTGAGGGATATAATGAGAAGGTGGATCGGTGAAGTTGTGGTCAATGAAAAAGGCAAATGTTTGTTGGGGCTAATGTGCCTCCGAGCAATTCTCGTGCTCCTATCACAGTTTGATGTTAAACTGTCCTGCTTTTGGATGCACGACTTAACTTAGAATTGGTACCTGTCAACCATGAGCATCCATCCAATCGTGTCAAATCACAAACAGCAAAGAGGAGAGACCGTAGCCAGTGACTATGGAGACAGGTTTTAATTTGCTATCAATCACTGTCCACTGGCTCCCAAGCTTTTTCTGTTACTCACTTTTCATGTTAACTTTATTTGATTCCTCTTTATTTGCATTTTAGCCCACTTCGGAAGCAACTGGTTAACACAGGCCAAATTAATTTGGTTAAGAATTTAAAGTTTGCTACATTTTCTTTAAAGGGGAAAGCAGCGGGAGATATTTATTAATGAACGAGATTTAACAGTCTGCCTGATTAGCAGAGTAAGTGCGAAGCAGCTCCTGGGGTGGCAGCACGTCTGTTCTCCCAGATGCCTGTGGTTTCTCACCTTCTTTCTGCTGGGAAACTCTACCACACTTGCAGCCAAACAGGGGGTTTCCTCCTGCTCGAAATCCGACGGGCTCGGCGCAAACCGTCGAACCATCCATGGGACAAACAGCCACTGCGTGACTCAATGGTGCCGCGGATCAGAGAATGCCAGGGCCTAGCTGTCGCAATCGTTACCCTCGTCAGGGTAACGCGCAAGTAGAATAATAGATCATAGAAACTAACAGCACAGAAGGAGACCATTCGGCCTGTCGTGCCTATGCCGACTCTTTTAAAGAGCAGTCGTGCTTAGTCCCACCCCCATCCCCTCCCCCCCAACCCCGGCTTTTTGTCAGTAACCCTGTAAGTTCCTTATCCTGAAGTACCTGCCCAACTCCCTTTTAAAATTATTTATGGAATCAGCTTCCACCACCTTTTCAGGTAGAGCGGTCCAGATCCTGACAACTCTCTGAGTGAAAAGATTTCTCCTCATCATGGTCAGACAATTCTGGACAAAACCTAACAAAACCTCACATCCCAACACAGCACCGCAGAGGCCAAGAGCAGAACGTTACCCGGGTGCAATTTAACTATAAGGGTCCAACACCCAAGGGTGCAGTATCGAGGAGTACAATATAACTACAGGGTACAGTACCTGGGGTACAACAGCACTACAGGGATATAACATTCTAACCTCTAGGTAAGAGGTCATGGGTTCAAGCCCCTGCTCCAGAGACTTGAGAACATAATCCAGGCTGACATTCCAGTGCTAGTACTGAGGAAGTGCTGCACTGTCGGAGGTGCCGTCTTTCAGATTAGACATTAAACCGAGGCCCCGTCTGCCCCTCGGGTGGATGTAAAAGATCCCGTGGCACTATTTTGAAGAAGAGCAGGGGAGTTCTCTCCTGTGTCCTGGCCAATATTTATCCCTCAAGCAACATCACTAAAACAGATTATCTGGTCATTGTCTCAATGTTGTATGTAAGACCATGCTGTGCGTAAATTGGCTGCTACCTTTCCTACATTACAACAGTACTTCATTGGCTGTAAAGCACTTTGGTAGGTCCTGAAGTTGTGAAAGGCGTGATATAAATGAAAGTTTGTTCTTTCTTTCTTCTTACAGGGTAAAGTACCCAGGTACAATATAAATATAGAGGGTTATAGTACCCAGGGGTACCACATGAGTATAAGGCTACAGCTTCTGGGTACAACATAACTACAGGGTACAGTATCCGGGATACTATATAACCACAGATACAGCACGGGTTAGATACAGAGTAAAGCTCCCTCTGCACTGTCCCATCAAACACTCCCAGGACAGGTACAGCACGGGTTAGATACAGAGTAAAGCTGCCTCTACACTGTCCCATCAAACACTCCCAGGACAGGTACAGCACGGGTTAGATACAGAGTAAAGCTCCCTCTACAATGTCCCATCAAACACTCCCAGGGGAGCTACAGCACGGGTTAGATACAGAGTAAGGCTCCCTCTACACTGCCCCATTGGGCTAATTTGTGTAACTCCAAGGTAGACACCGTTCTTAAATGTTTCCCCAGACTGTCACCCAGCAATGCAGCATCAGCATCATTTAAGAAATTTTGGAAGCAAGCCAAGGAATGAGGGGGATGAAAATGATTAAAGTGGGTTCTGTACATTACTCTAATTAACTGAGCAAGGGAGATGTTTACGTGACCAATTCTTGTACCACACTGATACATCCTAAGGTACAGTTCCACAGTTGGTGGCCACCATCTGGTACTTCACTTCATGTGTGAGGCGAGACAGTGAGTGCCAAAAGACTATTTAACTATTGGGGTTACACAAATGAGCCCAATCCCGCCCTCCGCCGACATCCAGACACACGGATATTTTCTAGCAGAGATCAGTGGATAGCGACGAGGTCCTTCTGGGAATCCTGACTGTGATTTTACCCCTCTCTAGCTCAAGGGCACTGAGGCTAATTGCAGGAGGCCAAGTTCTGCCTCAGGCAAGATCAGCCAACTGATCCCACACCAGTGTCTGTATGGCTCAGTTCCACACGAGGCAGTCACCAGCTGAATGTAGAAGGAACCTCCCTTTTGTTGCCAAGTTCTATGAGAGTCAGGTTAAACGGAAGCTTAATGTCACACTGAATCTACTTCATGTAACTGGGTTCTTTGACAATGCGTTGCGACATTTCACTTTGTTACACTTTTCCGTTCTTCGACCGTTTTTGTTCCACGTTTAATTATTTTAATAATGGTTAGCAGCCTTGGGTTGGAAGGAAGAAAAAAGCACAAAGCGATTACAATTCTGGTGTGACATTCTGTCATATCACAGCATAACATCTTGTGACATATGTCATATTAAAAAAAGGCACATCCTGTTCGCTGTCATGGTGTGATAACACATTAGGAGGCATCAAAAAAATCTGGATGTTATTTTAAACACTCCCATTTGGCTTATACCAAGAATACTTTCATTACGATGACAATTATTGAAGTGATAGATGCTCTCGTAAGGTCTCAAGTTACTCATACCTTTATTACCAATTCAAAATAGTGCCTGCGTGTCCATCAAATTTACTGAGTATTAGCATAATGCAAAAAAAACCTTTGAGTTATTCACAGAAAAGCGTTGTATTTTCATCAGGACTATATTCGGCTTGAAACAGGGGAGTTAACTGGGTGAAGGTCCAAAGCTTCCAGTGCTGGTCAGTCAAAGGACTGAAAACAGCAAGAGAAAGGATAAGGCAATTGAAGGAGCCACGGTTAGGTGACGCCAAACTTGGGTTTTCAAAAGCCTGAAGGTCGCGGGAAGAACTCAGTGTTCTGATGAAGGGTACATATGCGAAACAGTACCCTGACTTCCATGGCTCAGTGGGTAGCACTCTCGCTTCTGAGTCAGAAGGTTGTGGGTTCAAGCCCCACTCCAAGAGACTTGAGCACATAATCCAGGCTGCCACTCCAGTGCAGTGTTGAGGGAGGGCTGCACTGTCAGAGGTGTTGTCTATCAGATGAGATGTTAAACCGAGGCCCTGTCTGCTTTCTCAGGTGGACACAAATGATACCATGGCACTATTCGAAGAAGAGCAGGGAGTTCCCCTTGGGGTCCTGGCCAATATTTATCCCTGACAGATTAAATGTTCATTTATCTCTTTGTGTTTTGCATTTTGGCTGCAGCGTTTCCTACATTACACAGTGACTACCCTTCAAAAGAATTTAATTGGCTGTAAAGTGCTTTGGGATGCCCTGAAAGGTGCTATACAAAGGCACGATCTTGTGTTCTTTTTCACTTTACAGCTCTGACTGTGCTGTGTACTTTCAGCATTTTCTGTCTATATTTCAGATTGACATAGTTGTTTTTTTTATTTTTTCTTGTAAAATGCTGGCGAGGGGTACAAGGAAGGAGAGCTCTTCTGAGCCAGGGGCTGAGGCAACTGATTGGGGCACAGTGGAAGGATCTTTACTCTGTATCTAACCCGTGCTGTACCTGCGCTGGGAGTGTTTGATGGGACAGTGTAGAGGGAGCATTACTCTGTATCTAACCTGTGCTGTACCTGCCCTGGGAGTGTTTGATGGGACAGTGTAGAGGGATATTTACTCTGTATCTAACCCGTGCTGTACCTGTGCTGGGAGTGTTTGATGGGACAGTGTAGAGGGAGCTTTACTCTGTATCTAACCCGTGCTGTACCTGCCCTGGGAGTGTTTGATGGGACAGTGTAGAGGGATCTTTACTCTGTATCTAACCTGTGCTGTACCTGCCCTGGGAGTGTTTGATGGGACAGTGTAGAGGAAGCTTTACTCTGTATCTAACCCGTGCTGTACCTGCCCTAGGAGTATTTGATGGGACAGTGCAGAGGGAGCTTTACTCTGTATCGAACCTGTGCTGTACCTGTCCTGGGAACGTTCGATGTGGAAGAGCGGAAGGAGATTTACTCTATCCCTAACCTTGAGTGCTTGATGCTGACGTCAGGAGCTGAAAATAGAAATTGTTCCATTCCCCAGCATTAACATTGCTAACCTTGATGAGCACAAAATTCACACAAAAAGGAGTCGTAAAAAACCCATGCGAGTGGTGCCAGAAGCATGCAGCTTGACAGGTCTGCAACTCAAGCACAAATTGAGAGCACTCGCAATTTTAATATTTAATACTCTCTGTAAGAGCCAGGCTGGGCGGTACAGAACTCTCTTTTTAGATCGCAAATCTCCAGACACGTGCCAGGATCGCTCATTTTGATTATTCAAGGGGATCCTATCAATCAATGCAATGGATTTTTTACACAGCCATTGTGAGAATGAAGTTGTTGTGAGGAGTCGCACTTCATTCCTGTCCTTCCTCCCACCACTATAAAAAAGTCCCCTCCCAAATTAGGAATTGATATTAAAATTTTTATTTTGAAGAGCATTTCGATGGTTTTTCCCAAAGCCCAAAATAGTCTGAAGCTGTTCGGTGATGTTGCTGTGATGTTAAAATTTTATTGGATTTTTGAAGTAAACATTCATGGTTTGATTATAGAATAATGGACACCCAGGAGTGAGTAACAGGCTGGAATCTAATCGAGGGGTTCAGGTGGTTTATATATAGAATAACAAATGCCCGGGAGTGAGTTGCAGCCTGGAATCTAATCAAGGGGTTCGGGTGGTTTATATATAGAATAACAAACAATGGATGTACAACATGCCCTGGGAAAAAAAAGAAGAAATTCAGGTTTTACTCCAACCCATGCAATATATGTATTGCAGACGGAAAAATAGCAACACCTGGTAGCATCAAGCATGTAGCAATCACCCAGCATACACCCCTCAACCCTTTTTCTAAAGACTGAGGGATGTCAGTGCTGGGAATGTAGGCCTACAGGATGAGGCTCCGTCAATTCAGCCCCAGAATGCAGATCAACTCCAATCTCAGAACTGCGCCCTCCCTACTGTATCCGTGTGGGCCCACACCCACTGAGAACTGGATGGAGAGTGTCCAAATTCCTCCTGTCCTGCCCCACTTGCTACTGAACTGTTGCCCATTCGGTGGCTCAGAATTCCTTGCACTCTGATTGTCTCATTCATCTTGGAGAATGAAAGCCCAGTGTCAATATAGACGTTTCAAGGGACTTCTGAAGGAATTCAAATCAATTCTGCCACAAGTACTGTAGTCAAAAGGCATCAAAAGAAGGCTGACATTGATTTCTCTCTCTCCACACTCCTACGCTGAACTCATTTGTTAAACCAATCTTAAACCACTTCCAGAATCATTTCAAAAGAATGACTTGAATTCGTTTCTGCCTGAGGTATTTATTGCTAAACCTAATTCTGATTATTTTACATTTTCAATAGGCAAGCCTTCACAAAGCTTTAATCAATAGTAACACCTTGAAGAGAAAAGGGAAAGCTGAAGATGGAGACAAAATGAATGCACAGTACAAAGCGCAGTCCATAGAGTGATTTAATGCTCGTGCACGTGACGTGAATATTATGGAAATGTGCTTCCCCTAGCAGTCGTTCTGTGGTACCAAGGATGTGTCCATCACACCAACTGATGACAAGGGTTTTGAATTATGAAAGAAACTCAAGAATTACGATTTTTTTTTAAAAAGCACCTTTCACGACCTCAGGACAACCCAAAGCGTTTTACAACCAATGAAGTACTTTTTTAAAAGTACAGTCACTGTCGTAATGTAAGAAATGATAATGATAAAGCATAGCAAAACAACCCTAAGGAGACATCTATAATATAGTAAAAGTCTTTCGCATCTGGAGTACTGCGTTCTATTCTGGGCACCGCATCTCAGGAAGGATATATTGGCCTTGGAGGGGGTGCAGCGGAGATTCACCAGAATGATACCGGGGTTAAAAGGGTTAAAATATGAGGACAGGTTGCATAGACTAGGCTTGTATTCCCTTGAGTATAGAAGATTAAGGGGTGATCTAACTGAGGTGTTAAGATGAGTTAAGGATCTGATAAGGTAGATAGAGAGAAACTATTTCCTCTGGTGGTGGGGGAGAGTCCAGGACAAGGGGGCATAACCTTAAAATTAGAGCTAGGTCGTTTAGGGCTGATGTCAGGAAGCACTTCTTCACACAAAGGGTGGTGGAAATCAGGAACTCTCGCCCCCAAAAAGCTGTTGAGGCTGGGGGACAATTGAAAATTTTAAAACTGAGCTTGATAGATATTTGTTAGGCAAGGGTATTAAGGGTTATGGAACCAAGGCGGGTAGATGGAGTTAAGATACAGATCAGCCATGATCTAATTGAATGGGCGGAATCAGTAACTAGTGGTGTTCCACAGGGGTCAGTGCTGGGTCCCCAACTCTTCACAATCTATATTAACGATTTGGAGGAAGGGACCAAGTGTAACATATCAAAATTTGCAGATGATACAAAGATGGGAGGGAAAGTAGTGAGTGAGGAGGACATAAAAAACCTGCAAGGGGACATAGACAGGCTAAGTAAGTGGGCAGAGATTTGGCAGATGGAATACAACACTGGAAAGTGTGAGGTGATGCACTTTGGCAGGAAAAATCCTAGAGCAATTTATTATCTTAATGGCAAGAAACTGGAGAGTACTGAAGTGCAAAGGGATCTGGGGGTCCTGGTGCACGAAACTCAAAAGGTTAGTATGCAGGTGCAGCAAGTGATTAAGAAGGCAAATGGAATGTTGGCTTTCATTGCTAGGGGGATAGAATATAAAAATAGGGAGGTATTGCTTCAGTTGTACAAGGTATTGGTGAGACCGCACCTGGAATACTGCATACAGTTTTGGTGTCCTTACTTAAGGAAAGACATCCTTGCTCTCGAGGCAGTGCAAAAAAGGTTCACTCGGTTAATCCCGGGGATGAGGGGGTGGTCATATGAGGAGAGGTTGGGCAGATTGGGACTCTACTCATTGGAGTTCAGAAGAATGAGAGGCGATCTTATTGAAACATATAAGATTGTGAAGGGGTTGGATCGGGTGGATGCGGGGAGGATGTTCCCGATGACGGGTGAGACGAGAACTAGGGGACATAGTCTTAGAATAAGGGGCTGCTCTTTCAAAACTGAGATGAGGAGGAACTACTTCACTCAGAGGGTGGTAGGTCCATGGAATATGCTGCCACAAAAAGCTGTAGAAGCTACAACATTAATTAAATTTAAAACAGAAATAGACAGTTTCCTAGAAGTAAAGGGCATTAAGGGTTACGGGGAGCGGGCAGGAATTTGGACATGAGTCTAGGTTCGGATCGGTCATGGCCCTGTGGGTAGTGGAGCGGGCCCAGGGACTGTGTAGCTCGAGAGGCTGAATAGCCTCCTCCTGTATTCCTATAATGCACACTTCGTATAAGTGCCACACTTACTCCTTGTAGTATTTCCCCCTTCACAACTTGCACATTGGGTTTTGGTTATAACACACCAACTGTATCCTGAAATTCACAGTGAGCAACACCACCTGAGATCTGCTCCTATATGTATACAGTACTGACCGCATGCAATAATATAACTAATAAACAACTTGTAAACAGATGAACACCACAGCGCAGCAAACAACTCGACCACTAGGGAAAAATGTGCACAAAGAAAGAAAAAGAAGAACTTGCATTTATATAGCGCCTTTCACAACCTCAGGATGTCCCAAAGCGCTTCACAGCCAATTAAGTACTTTTGCAGTGTAGTCACTGTTGTAATGTAGGATACGCAGCAGCCAATTTGCGCACAGCAAGGTCTCACAAACAGCAATGTGATAATGGCCAGATAATCTGTTTCAGTGATGATGGTTGAGGGATAAATATTGGTCAGGACACCAGGGAGAACTCCCATGCTCTTCTTCGAAATAGTGCCATGGGATCTGTTACGCCCACCTGAGAGGGCAGATGGGGCCTCGGTTTAACGTCTCGGCCTATTACACAGCACAGGAGCTGGGCAATAATATGAGTAATGTCAGCTAACATTGAGATAGATCAACGTCAAAATATGTTACAGGGAGATTTGTCTCTTTTCTGATTGCCCCACAGCAATGTGCAGCTGAAACTGCTCTACGAGCCCCCATTGATAGCACAGAAGTTCCTATATAAATGAGGCAGCCGGATGAGACGTTAAGCCAAGGCCACATCTGCCCTCTCGGGTGGATGTAAAAGATCCCACGGCACTATTTCAAAGAGCAGAGGAGATCTCCCCGGTGTCCTGGCCAATATTTATCCCTCAACCAACATCACTAAAACAGATAATCGCACCATTTATCTCAGCACTGTTTGTGGGACTTTGCTGTGCGCAAATTAGCTGCCACGTTTGCTACATTATAACAGTGGAATGGCGCATCTTGTGCGTGAACAGTTATTCTTGCGTTGCTGAGTCCAATCTAATTCAGTGCAATGGGAGTCAGGCAATACTGCGGCAACTGGCTCCATCATATAACCAGACTGTAAGTTGCATACAGCAGTTTCATTGCCACTAAGGATTATGGGTGAGAAGTACCACCATTGTGATCTGTCAAAGACAAATTCCTCAGAAGACCACGGGTAAAAGCGCATTAAGCACAACTGTAGTAGCTCCAAGTCAATGTCCTCGTGTTGTCAGACCTCTGCTTTACATCAAATACTTGAACGAAAACAGAAGTCATGTTAGAACATCTGGGTCAGAACAAGGTTTGAGTTCATACATGATTAAACAGTTATCATCAGTCTCCATTATTTTCTATGGAACTGGTACATTAATCTTTGATTTTTGTTTTCATGCTTTAATAAATATTTTAGATTCTCACATTTCCTTCCTTGGGTCAAATATCTCTATATTCCACCAGTCGTATCAGTTTGGATCAGTTGGTAGCACTCTCACGTCTGAGTCAGAAGGCTGTAGCTTTGAGTTCCACACAAGGGCTTCAGTGCATAACACAGGTTGGCATTACAGGGCAGTACTGAGGGAGTGCTGCATTGTCGAAGGTGTTATCCTTTGGATGAGATGTTAAACCGAGACACTTGTCCGCCTGCTCAGGTGGACATAAAAGGAGTAACCAGCCCTACACCCTCCAAGGTTTCTCGAGATCTCTGTGCTCCTCCAATTCTGGCCTCTTGCGCATTCCTGATTTTCATCGCCCCACCACTGGCGGCCATGCTTTCAGCTGCCTAGACCCCAAGTACTGGAATTCCCTCCCTAAACCTCTTCGTCTCTCTCTCTCCTCCTTTAAGATGCTCCCTAAAACCTAGCTTTTGGTCACCTGTCCTAATCATAGAATCATAGAATAGTACAGCGCAGAAGGAGGCCATTCGGCCCATCCAGTCTATGCCGGCTCTTTCGAAGAGCAAGCCAGTTAGTCCCACTCCCCCCGGCTCTTTCCCCGTATCTCCTTATGTGGCTCGGTGTCAAATTTTGTCTGATCTATACTCCTGTGAACTGCCTTGGGAACGTTTTACTAGGTTAAAGATGTTGCATAAATGCAAGTTGTTGTTGTATCAGGAAGATTGCAGGATTCAGGAAGCATGAGAGGAAATAATGGGCTGAAGAGGCTTCTTCAATGAAATTGTATTTTGTAAACTTCTGTTTTTTTCAAACTGGCTAAATTTCCTCTTTTGTGCCACATCCCAGCCCTGGAGGATAACTGACAGATCCGCTCAGCACGGTATTGGGAAAGGGCGCAGGGTGATTCACTTTGGTTTTGCCTCCCTTCCCCCCTCCCCATGTGGGCATGCTGCATACTTTGCCTGTACCGCCCTCTGCTACCCCGCCCAAGTGACCATCCTTTAGGTTTTGGCCGGGACAGCTATTCACTCATAAGCAAAGCAACAAAGCTAAGCTGAAATAACAACAGAAAACACTGGAAAAACTCAGCAGGCCAGGCAGCATCCGTGGAGAGAGAAACAGAGTTAACGTTTCAGGTCGAAGACCTTTTGTCAGAACAGCTAAGCTGACCCCTGACCTCGGCTGATGTCCACACACACACACACTTTCCAGAAGTGTCCCTGGATGGTTATCGGGAGCTGGTACGTTGGCCGATTCTTACCCTCCATAGCCAAGAGACACTGAAGACAATTATACTGTCCTTACCATCACACTAGCTGAGATCAAAGAAAGACTTGCATTTACATAGCGCTTTTCACAACCTCAGGACGTTCCAAAGTGCTTTACAGCCAATTAAGTACATTTGAAATGTAGTCACTGTTGTAATGTAGGGATAAAAAGGATGGGATTGAAACTTCTTCTTCAATATGGCTCAGTTCCTCAGCACTTACCAACTGAGCCACCATGTCTTGAGGGGCTCAACATACTATTAAGTTAAGGAAAGATTTGCATCACTAAAATCTCTGATTCCCATCTCCCTCAAATTCCTCAAAGCACTTCACACACCATGAATTATTTTGAAGTGCCGTCTGTTGTTATGTAGGGAAATGCGGTAGCCATTTTGCACACAGCAAGATTCGGCAAACAGCAATAAGGTGAATGGCCAGTTGGTTTATTTTTGGTGATGGTGAACGCGGGCCAGGACACCAGGAAAGGTGCCCGCTCTCTGTGAGATCTTTAACACCATCTGACAGGCAGCTGGAGTCTCGGTTTAACATCTCAATCAAAAGTCTACACTTCCGACAATTCAGCACACCCTCAGCACCAGCGTGCGAAAGTACTCACTTGGAGTAAATCTTGGAGTGGGGCTTGAACCCACAACCTCCTGACTGAGAGGTTAGCGTGATCCAAGCTGACACCTGAGTGCTGGTGTTTCGGTGGACTGATGTAGGGTGGGATGGGGTAAGACCTGCCATTTCAGGTCTCCTTCCCTCCGTTTTAAAATTCTGAACCTTGTTTTCAAATCCCTCCATGGCCTCGCCCCTCCCTATCTCTGTAACCTCCTCCAGCCCGACAACCCCCCGCGATCTCTGCGCTCCTCCAATTCTGGCCTCTTGTGCATCCCCGATTTTCTTTGCCCCACCATTGGTGGCCGTGCCTTCAGCCGTCTAGGCCCTAAGCTCTGGAATTCCTTCCCTAAATCTCTCCCCCTCTCCTTTCAGACGCTCCTTAAAACCTACCTCTTTGACTAAGCTTTTGTTCACCTGTCCTTATGTGGCTTGGTGTCAAATTTTGTCTGATAACGCTTCTGTGAAGCGCCTTGGGATGTTTTACTACATTAAAGGTGCTATATAAATGCAGGTTGCTGATTCCATTCTGGTGACACCACTGATGAGGGGACGCTGTGTGTGAAACATAGAAAAAAATAGGAGCAAGAGTAGGCCATTTGGCCCTTCGAGCCTGTCCTAGGGCAGCTCTTATTTTGTTGTAATGGGGGTTGAAACATAGGGACAAGTCATCATCCTGACCAAAGGAAAACTCGCTATGGGGTAGGGACACTGTAGTGCTCCACCGGTTATGACTAAACCACAGGCAGGCAGGCTGCTCCTGATGGAAGGAAGATGTAGCCCAGTGACCTTGACCAGGCTAGTGGCACTGCATTGCTGTCAAGCACAAGAGACAGATCTGTGCAGAGAGATGCAGTCAGCCATTTGAGGCCTAGCGATCAAGACAAATAAGCAGCAAAGTCAGGCAAGGGGTGGGTGAGCGGCTGTGTCCTGCCGGCCTGCTCTGTGATCACCTGTGAGTTGAAGCATGAAGTACAATTGATTTCCATTCAGGCAAAGTTCAATTTACTGGAACAAAAAGAAGGCTTGCTTCTATCAGACTGTTCTAAACAGGAATTCTCCTCTGATGTTATTGATGTCAGCAGGGATAGACTGCACTCAAACTATACACTTCTAATGGCTACTTTGCAATACAGCACTGGTGCTGATGGCAGCTCCATGGCATAACTCTACCAGCCTTCTCCACTCCACTTTAGAATGTGGAACTCGCTAGGGTTAGCACTGTTGCCTCACAGCGCCAGGGACCCGGGTTCGAATCCGGCCTCGGATGACTGTCTGTGTGGAGTTTGCACATTCTCCCCGTGTCTGCGTGGGTTTCCTCCGGGTGCTCCGGTTTCCTCCCACAGTCCAAAGATGTGCGGGTTAGGTTGATTTGGCTATGATAAATTGACCCTTAGTGTTAGGGGGATTAAATACGTGGGGTTACGGGGATAGGGTGGGATATGTGTCGGTGCAGGCTCGATGGGCCGAAATTGCCTCTATCTGCACTGTGGGGATTCTGGGATTCTGAGATGAAGTAGGGTGGGAGGAGGTTCACGTGGAGCATAAACACCAGCATATATCTGATGGGCCAAATGGCCTGTTTCTGCGCTGTACATTCTGTGTCATTCTAAGTGAGCCACCTCAAGCGCTGGTCCTTGTTATGTGTTTCTGGTGTTAATTTGGTTAGCCACCTCTATGTATTTGGAGTCTTATGTTTACAATGCCCAGGACGGAAAAAAAATAGGCTATCAGCTTCATCCTTGGCTGATTTCATCCCCAAATACCAACCCTCCCTTCCGTTCACCTCCTGGAAGAGGTAACATTCCAGCGACATGTAGCCAAATCAAGAGCCCTCTGTCAAAAATTCCTCAAAATGAATCAGCCTCCTAATATTTCCTTCTTTGGCTCAGTGTTGAGTTTTGTCTGATTACGCTTCCGTTAAAGGCACTATATAAATGCAAGTTGCTGTTGTTGTACAGAGAAGCAATGGCAATACAAAGTAAGTCATTGTGTCCAAAGGACTTTAGAAACATAGAAGATAGGAGCAGGAGTAGGCCATTCGGCCCCTCAAGCCTGTTCCGCCATTTAATGATATCATGGTTGATCATCCAAATTCAGTACCCTGTCCCTGCTTTCTCCCCATATCCCTTGATCCCTTTAGCCTTAAGAAATATATCTAACTCCTTCTTGAATATATTTAATGAATTGGCCTCAACTGCCTTCTGTGGTAGAGAATTCCACAGGTTCACCACTCTCTGGGTGAAGAAATTCCTCCTCATCTCAGTCCTAAATGGCTTACCCCTTATCCTTAGACTGTGACCCCTGGTTCTGGACTCCCCTGCCATCGGGAACATCTTTCCTGCATCTAGTCTGTCTAGTCCTGGTAGAATTTTATAAGTTTCAATGAGATCCCCTGTCATTCTTCTAAACTCTAGCGAATATAAGCCTAATCGACCCAATCTCTCTTCATACGTCATTCCTGTCATCCCAGGTATCAGCCTGGTGAATCTTCGCTGCACTCCCTCCATGGCAAGAACATCCTTCCTCAGATAAGGTGACCAAAACTGCACACAATACTCAAGGTGTGGTCTCACCAAGGCCCTGTACAACTGCAGCAAGACATCCTTGCTCCTGTACTCGAATCCTCTCGCTATGAAGGCCAACATACCATTTGCCTTCTTAACCGCCTGCTGCACCTGCATGCTTACCTTCAGCGACTGGTACACAAGGACACCCAGGTCTCGTTGCACTTCCCCTTTTCCCAATCTATTGCCGTTCAGATAATAATCTGCCTTCCTGTTTTTGCCACCAAAGTGGATAACCTCGCATTTATCCACATTATACTGCATCTGCCATGCATCTGCCCAATCACCCAACCTGTCCAAATCATACTGGAGTTTCTCTGCATCCTCCTCACAGCACACACGCCCACCCAGCTTTGTGTCGTCTGCAAACTTGGAGATATTACATCTAGTTCCCTCGTCTAGATCATTAATATATATTGTGAATATCTGGGGTCCTAGCACCGATCCCTGCGGTACCCCACTAGTCACTGCCTGCCACTCGGAAAAAGACCCGTTTATTCCAACTCTTTGCTTCCTGTCTGCCAACCAGTTCTCTATCCAAGTCAGTACCTTACCCCCAATCCCATGTGCTTTAACTTTGCACGCTAACCTCTTATGCGGGACCTTATCGAAAGCCTTCTGAAAGTCCAAATACACCACATCCACTGGTTCTCCCTGATCTATTCTACCAGTTACATCCTCAAAAAATTCCAGTAGATTAGTCAAGCATGATTTACCTTTTGTAAATCCATGTTGACTTTGTCCGATCCTGTCACTGTTTTCCAAGTGCTCTGCTATTACATCTTTTATAATGGACTCTAGCATTTTCACCACTACCGATGTCAATTCCCCATTTTCTCTCTACCACCTTTTTTAAATAGTGGGGTTACATTAGCTACCCTCCAATCCATGGGAACTGTTCCAGAGTCTATAGAGTCTATTGAGGTGTATCTGAGGGAGGTGATGAGGCACTGTGGGTTTCCCTTTCCGTATTGGTGATATTGCTAATTTTCAGAATAACTAGGTTGTTTGATCGTAGTGTATCGGGGAACAGCTCAGGTCGGTGTTGCGATGTGGACTCAAGTACCCTTAGAGCTCGATGAAGGCTGCTGGAGCCTCATTTACCTTATGAACCGTAACAGCTAAGGGGTAATAAAAGAAGACCTCCGCCATTAGTCCCTAGGGTATTGAATCAAGATGACAATACACTGCTGCAGAAATGGTGTTCAACTGAACTGTGCCTTCCGAGGAACTGAAACTCTGGTATCTAATAACGACAATCAATCAACAAGATAAAGGAAAATAGACTCAATGAACTAAGGAAATTGCTGGGGGCTCAACTTTCCTTAACCATTTTCTTGATGAATCATTCAGTCAGTTCCCATTGAAAATGGAAAGGGAACAGCTGATCCTACTCCGTAGCAGACTGTTGTACCTTCTGACACTGGGACTCTCTCCATTTGTGTCACCAGATTGTGTATAGATTCTTGGCTCGCTCTCCTCTACAGATTTTTGGCTCGCTCTGCTCCATAGACCCTTCATTCACCTCGTACTCAGTAGCTTCTGACTTGATCTGCATTCTGCACATTGTTTGTTTCGTGACCAATAGACGCAGATGAAGATCCAAGGCTCATAGTGCTGGACCAAGGTTACAAACAGCACATCAATCTATTTCCTAATGAGCTTGGATCCGCAGCACAAAACTGCCTCTCCAATACGGCACCAAAATCAACAGGCGTACTCAGAGAGGCCTCTGGATGGCTGGTGTGGGAAGTGGTAAAATTACTGATGCAGTAAAGAGCACTGTTTGGATTGTGGGGGAATCCAAAACTAGGGGACATAAATATAAGATAGTCACTAATAAATCCAATAGGGAATTCAGGGGAAACATCTTTACCCAGAGAGTGGTAAGAATGTGGAACTTGCTACCACATGGAGTAGCTGAGGCGGTTAGCATAGATGCATTTAAGGGGAACCTAGTTAAGTACATCAGGGAGAAAGGAATAGAAAAATATGTTGATGGGGGTTAGATGAAGTAGGGAGGGAGGAGGCTTGTGTGGAGCATAAAGACCAGTATAGATCTGTTGGGCCGAATGGCCTATTTCTGTGCTGTACATTCTATGCAATTCTATGTTGTGAGTTTGGGACATAGCTTCATTGATACGGTAGTGCAGCGGGAGCTTTACTCTGTTCCTAATTAGTACTGCACTTGAACTGGGAGTGATTGACAGAAAAGTGTAGAGGGAACTTTACTCTGCATCTAATCAATGCTGCATTTGACCCGGGGCTGCCTGATGGGTACGGAAAATGGAAAGTGTCCAATTCCCCAGGGCATCCCTCACATTGATGAACAAGAAATTTCCCACAAGAATATGGAAAGCAAAAAAGGAGAGGAGAGAAGATGCGGTGAATCAGGAAGAAATGGTTCTAACAACGGCAACTTTGGGTTTTAAAAGCCTGTAGATTGGAGGGGGAAGGGAAGATTGAGGGGCGTGTGAATTTAGCAATATGGCACTCATCCAACTTCCTTCAACAAAAATGCCTCCTGGACATGGAGGTGTTGAGGGGCTCACACTGAATAGGAATTAAATACCCAAACAGCAAGCTCCCACAAACAGCAGTGTGATAATGACCAGATAATCTGCTTTAGTGATGTTGGTTGAGGGATAAATATTGGCCACGACACTGGGAAATAGTGCCGTGGGATCTTTTGCGTCCACCTGAGAGGGCAGATGGGGCCTCGGTTTAATGTCTCATCCGAAAGACAGCACAGCACTGGAGTGTCAGCCTGGATTACAGGAGTAGGACTTGAACCCACGACCTTTGGACTCAGAGGGGAGAGTGCTACCCACTGAGCCACAGCTGAGGAGTGGAGAAAATCTGGGGGCAGGGAGAGATGGGGAAAGAGAGGAACACAAGTCTTCTTTCCACTGTTGCAAGTATTAAACGTTGTTGGACGATACGGGGAATAGAAAGAGCAATACCAACATCAAATATTAAAACAAAAAACTGGGATATTGGAAGCAGGAAAGAATTATGAATTACAGATGTAGCGACATGTGTGTTTACCAGTCTGTCTTGCAAGGAGATTTCATTAGTGAACTGTTTCTCCTTGCTCAGTGGCATGCTGGGAGAGCTGTGTATCTGTGGCACAAAGTTAATGCAAGGCTGGGCATTTGGCCAAGACATTAAGTCAAATCGAATTCTGAAAGAAGAGCTGGGATCAGCACATTTTTTTTCTTCCTGGGTTAGAATTACTTTCTCTCGTGGACTGCCAGCCAAGGAGAAATCTGCCGTTAGGAATTACAGAATTAATGGGGCTGAGGCTGGGATTATTTCTCTTGCCAAAGTTTTTTTTAAGATATCAGCGTGTGAGTG
The DNA here is from genome assembly GCA_030390025.1 of Squalus acanthias. Taxonomy (NCBI): domain Eukaryota; kingdom Metazoa; phylum Chordata; class Chondrichthyes; order Squaliformes; family Squalidae; genus Squalus; species Squalus acanthias. The sequence goes on from CM059440.1 coordinate 17,479,415, forward strand.
AGCTTGCCCTTAATCGCAGCTTGTTTTCGCTTCTCCGAGAATTTCCTACAGGTTATTTTGCTCCATCGCGACGCAAAATTAACAGAGGATGAAGCAAGAGTATCTGGGGCACCGCATCTGCACCTCACCATCCCTTTGTTAGAGAGCAGGAAGTCAGCCAGGGTTCCTGCTTCTGATCACTACCTAGTGACTATTACTGGTGCGCGTTTATGGGTGTTGGATGCGGACAGGATTGAGCTCAGCTGTGATGGCCTTCAAGGTGGATCAGCCTGCCAACGCTCATGGCCAGCGTCGAGCTGAACCATACAGATCGGAAAGGGGTGGCAGTTTTTGATTCCTGGTCTGTGCTGCGATGCTGATAGAGAAGCTAGAAATGAGCAAACTGCTCCTGGGCTGGGGAGGAGGAAATAAAATCAGCCAGGGTCCCTGCATCTGATTGCTGTCTATGATTCTTGCTGCACAGTGCATGTGCGTGCGTGTGTGGTGTGTGCGCATCCATGCATTCACGTGTGTGTGAGAGAGAGCATACGTGTGTGTGTGTGTGTGTGTACATATGCATGAGTGCGTGTGTGTGTGTGTGCGCGTGTGGGCGTGAGAAAGTGTGTCTGTGTGTGTGCATGCATGTGTGCATGTGCGTGAGAGAGCGCATGCAGTGTGTGTACACGTGTGTGTGTGTATGTGAGTGCGTGTGAATGAGAAAGTGTGACTGTGTGTGCATGCATGTCTGCACGTGTGAGAGAGTGCGTGCGTGTGTGTGAGGGAGTGCATGTGTGAGGGAGCGTGTGTAAATGAGGGAGCGCGTGTGTGTACGGGTGTGTGTGCGTGTGGCACATCGGGTGAGAACAGGATTAGGTTTGGCAGTGATGCCCTTCACAGTCAAATATCCTGGTGCCACGCAGTGTCTATGTTCATACATGAAGACTGGTCACCGGGGGGGGATGTGCTCAGGTGAGCATGGAACCGGTTCCCAGTGAGGAGAGTCCATGTCCTAATGAGTGGAGGGGAGATATCGAGATAAATGACAATCCCAGAAAGAACTGTTCAAAGGCTATTTCCTATCCTCTGATGTGTCCAGCCAGAAGTTTCAATTGATTTTTTTCTTGCAGATTCTTTGCAACTGCTGCCCAATAAAAAGGAAATGGAACTCCTGATTCAAATGATTGCAGAAGGTTGTTGTTTTTGGAGGATGAAAAGGCACTAGGAGTTTAGCTTGCTGCCTTTTCTCCTTTTATCGACATTTACCCTTGTGCCTGTTCCAGTGAAGGCCGCCCTACAAATCAAAGTCGATTTCTGCTTTTCTTTTTAGTATTTTTACGATCTAGTTTCCTTTTCCTTGTTAAATGTTTTATTGAGGGTTTTTTTTCTGTCCTTGCCCTGCTGGGTGACGGCTCCATGGAGGGCAAGCTCACCAGAGTGGGCATCATTCGTGTGCGACCTCAGGCAGCAAGTGTCAACAGCCGAGCCCAAATCTGTTGTCACCCAAAGATTATCTGGTCATTATCACATTGCTGTTTGTGGGAGCTTGCTGTGCGCAAATTGGCTGCCGCGTTTCCTACATTACAACAGTGACTACACTTCAAAAGTACTTCATTGGCTGTGAATATAAATGGAAGTCTTCCTTCCTTCCCGTCTTCCTTCCTGCCTGTCTTCCTTCCTTCCTTTCTCTTTGTCTTCCTTCCTGTTTGTCTTCCTTCCTTCTTTCTCTCTTTCTCTCCTCATATTTACAGTTAAAAGGGAGCATGTAAGAGGAAACATGTAAGTGCGGAATGGGTGGGCTCCAAGGATGGCATCTTGGGACATGCCAGAGTTGACCGTACATGGGAGTGGGGTGGGGTGGCGGGTGGACAAACAGCGCAGGAAATGCACTGGCTACATGTAGGAGCCATGAATGGACAGTGCTATGGAGGCATCCAATGAAGGGAGGGGGCGATGGAAGAGGAGGCTGTCGAGTGAATGAGTCGGGACAACATGCCACACCATCCACTCGCACACATTTCCAGGAGGGTTTTCCTCTCCTCCTCCTTGCTAAGCCAGGGGTGCTAGGCCGTTTGCTGCTCCCTCAGATGAGATCAGGCTGCAACTCAACATGCAAATCCCAGGATTGAAGCTGGGCCCTGTTCTAGGCTGTATGACCGAGTTAATCACTGTATAAACTCAGTGATACATCAAGCGAGTCCGTTTTATTGAACTTTAAGTACTAAAAGCTTTTAAAACAATGGCACATACAAGGTTAAAAGCAACAGGAGGGGTGTGGGGTGGGGGAGTTCTTCACGACACATACCTTATTGTACAATAAACGGAGTGTAGCTCCCAGCCAGAGATGCTGCCTCTTGAGGGAAAGCATCAGTGAATCGGGGCTGCGTTATAGGGTGTTTTGGGGTGTTTGTCATGGACGAGGGTTTATACCAATGGTCCCTTTAAGCTGCACGCGTGCGCGGCAATCTGCAACATGGCGCGCAGGCCGCTCACAAGCTTTCCCATTTGAAATTTAAAGGGACGCGCATTGAAATAAACAGGCCGCGCACAACAAAGACAATTTAGAGGGAACATTGGTTTATACTCAGGCTGACTGCCCACTCCCCTCCAACACACACAAGGCGAGTCCCTGATCGTGCTGCCCTGCTGAGGGGAGAGTCACCAGCAGAGGTTGAGGGCTTCACTCACACTGAGGAAGGGGACCATCATGGAGAGGAGCCCATGGACCTGTGGAACTGGTCACTGGCTTGTCACCTTGCCAGGAGAATGGTGCATGAAGCAGTAGCTCATCTCAGCAGGGGATCGTGATTAGCCTCAGTACCCCAGGTGTAGGAAGAGAATATTCAGGATCGATCTCCCTACCTCCCCCCCCCCCCGCCCCCCTTCGTCTGATTACTTTCCAGAAAATTCTGGGGGAAAGGACATGTTGGGAGAGAACAAAATGCCTTCCATGGTCAAAGAGCCTGCTGAGACTCACACACGAATAATCGTCACATCTGCAAGGTACTGAAAGGCTGTGGGAAACTGGGAAATGAATCCCACTAAGAGTCAGCACCTTTGGGGTGGAGAACATTTAAAAAAAAACCAGAACACTTGTGTAATGTTCTGTTATGTTTGGAGGTAAAAGTCAGCAGATCCTGTACAATAAGGGTCAAAACTACGTTTCTGGTTCCCACATCTTATTTGGAGAGAATCCCAGCAGCAAAGACTGAAATACAGGAATGTCATTATCTTCCGTATAAAGCATTCGCTGTGGTCGGGTCAAAGGCCAAAGGGGCAGCGTGCATGGGTCTGAAAATTGTGGAAAAGGAGGAAGCGGCTCACACTAAAGTGTCGTCCTGTGAAAGCTGAAATCCAAAGCAATACAGTTCCACACAAGTGCACCATTTTGTCAGCACATGCAGCAGATGTGCTGTGCAGTATTCCATTCTCAGAATTAATGGGCAGCCAAGACTAAAAGCAGGCCCATCATTCCCTTCATTGCGTGAGAGAACACTGGATTGGGTACTGGGGGACTGCATGGGGTTGGAGCACTTGACAGGGGTTTGGAGCACTGGAGAGGGCTTTGGAGCACTGGATGGAGTGTTGGTGCACTGGAGAGGTTGTTGGAGCACTGGAGAGCGTGTTGGAGCACTGGAGTGGGGTTTGGAGCACTGGAGAGGGTGTTGGAGCACTGGCTGGAGTGTTGGAGCACTGGAGTAGGGGTTGGAGCACTGGATTGGGGGTTGGAGCACTGGAATGGGGGTTGGAGCACTGGAGTGGGGTTTGGAGCACTGGAGTGGGGGTTGGAGCACTGGAGTGGGGTTTGGAGCACTGGAGAGGGTGTTGGAGCACTGGAGTGGGGTTTGGAGCACTGGATGGCGTGTTGGAGCACTGGAGTGGGGTTTGGAGCACTGGAGAGGGTGTTGGAGCACTAGAGTGGGGTTTGGAGCACTGGAGTGGGGGTTGGAGCACTGGAGTGGGTGTTGGAGCACTGGAGTGGGGTTTGGAGCACTGGATGGCGTGTTGGAGCACTGGAGTGGGGTTTAGAGCACTGGATGGCGTGTTGGAGCACTAGAGTGGGGTTTGGAGCACTGGAGTGGGGGTTGGAGGATTGGATGGAGTGTTGGTGCACTGGAGAATGTGTTGGAGCACTGGATGGAGTGTTGGTGCACTGGAGTGGGGGGTTGGAGCACTGGAGATGGTGTTGGAGCACTGGTTGGAGTGTTGGAACACTGGAGAGGGGGTTGGAGCACTGGAGTGGGGATTGGAGCACTAGAGAGGGTGTTGGAGCACTGGATGGAGTGTTGGAGCAATGGAGAAGGTGTTGGAACACTGGATGGAATGTTGGAGCACTGGACTGGGGGTTGGAGCACTGGAGAGGGTGTTGGAGCACTGGAGTAGGTGTTGGAGCACTGGATGGAGTGTTGGAGCACTGGAGTGGGGGGTTGGAGCACTGGAGAGGGTGCTGGAGCACTGGATGGAGTGTTGGAGCACTGGAGTGGCTGTTGGAGGACTGGAGTGGCTGTTGGAGGACTGGATGGAGTGTTGGAGCACGGTATGGAGTGTTGGAGCACTGGAGAGGGTGCTGGAGCACTGGATGGAGTGTTGGAGCACTGGATGGAGTGTTGGAGCACGGGATGGAGTGTTGGAGCACTGGATGGAGTGTTGGAGCACTGGATGGAGTGTTGGAGCACGGTATGGAGTGTTGGAGCACTGGAGAGGGTGCTGGAGCACTGGATGGAGTGTTGGAGCACTGGATGGAGTGTTGGAGCACTGGATGGAATGTGGAGCACTGGATGGAGTGTTGGAGCACTGGAGTGAGTGTTGAGCACTGAAGTGAGTGTTGAGCACTGGATGGCGTGTTGGAGCACTGGAGAGGGTGTTGGAGCACTGGATGGAGTGTTGGAGCACTGGATGGAGTGTTGGAGCACTGCGATGGAGTGTTGGAGCACTGGATGGCGTGTTGGAGCACTGGATGGCGTGTTGGAGCACTGGATGGCGTGTTGGAGCACTGGATGGAGTGTTGGAGCACTGGATGGAGTGTTGGAGCACTGGATGGCGTGTTGGAGCACTGGATGGAGTGTTGGAGCACTGGAGAGGATGTTGGAGCACTGGATGGAGTGTTGGAGCACTGGATGGAGTGTTGGAGCACTGGAGTGAGGGTTGAAGCACTGGATGGAGTGTTGGAGCACTGGAGTGGGTGTTGGAGCACGGGATGGAGTGTTGGAGCACTGGATGGAGTGTTGGAGCACTGGAGTGGGGGTTGGAGCACTGGAGAGAGTGTTGGAGCACTGGAGAGGGTGTTGGAGCACTGGAGAGGGTGTTGGAGTACTGGAGTGGGGGTTGGAGCACTGGAGAGGGTGTTGGAGCACTGGATGGAGTGTTGGAGCACTGGATGGAGTGTTGGAGCACTGGATGGCGTGTTGGAGCACTGGAGAGGGTGTTGGAGCACTGGATGGAGTGTTGGAGCACTGGATGGAGTGTTGGAGCACTGGATGGCGTGTTGGAGCACTGGATGGAGTGTTGGAGCACTGGATGGCGTGTTGGAGCACTGGATGGAGTGTTGGAGCACTGGATGGAGTGTTGGAGCACTGGATGGCGTGTTGGAGCACTGGATGGAGTGTTGGAGCACTGGAGAGGGTGTTGGAGCACTGGATGGAGTGTTGGAGCACTGGATGGAGTGTTGGAGCACTGGAGTGAGGGTTGAAGCACTGGATGGAGTGTTGGAGCACTGGATGGAGTGTTGGAGCACTGGATGGAGTGTTGGAGCACTGGAGTGGGTGTTGGAGCACGGGATGGAGTGTTGGAGCACTGGATGGAGTGTTGGAGCACTGGAGAGAGTGTTGGAGCACTGGAGAGGGTGTTGGAGCACTGGAGAGGGCGTTGGAGCACTGGAGTGGGGGTTGGAGCACTGGAGAGGGTGTTGGAGCACTGGATGGAGTGTTGGAGCACTGGATGGAGTGTTGGAGCACTGGATGGAGTGTTGGAGCACTGGAGTGCGTTTGGAGCACTGGAGTGGGTTTGGAGCACTGGAGAGAGTGTTGGAGCACTGGAGAGGGTGTTGGAGCACTGGAGAGGGTGTTGGAGCACAGGAGAGAGTGTTGGAGCACTGGAGTGGGTGTTGGAGCACGGGATGGAGTGTTGGAGCACTGGATGGAGTGTTGGAGCACTGGATGGAGTGTTGGAGCACTGGAGTGGGTGTTGGAGCACGGGATGGAGCGTTGGAGCACTGGATGGAGCGTTGGAGCACTGGAGTGGGGGTTGGAGCACTGGAGAGGGTGTTGGAGCACTGGAGAGGGTGTTGGAGTACTGGAGTGGGGGTTGGAGCACTGGAGTGGGTGTTGGAGCACTGGATGGAGTGTTGGAGCACTGGATGGAGTGTTGGAGCACTGGAGTGAGGGCTGAAGCACTGGATGGAATGTTGGAGCACTGGATGGCGTGTTGGAGCACTGGAGAGGGTGTTGGAGCACTGGATGGAGTGTTGGAGCACTGGATGGAGTGTTGGAGCACTGGATGGCGTGTTGGAGCACTGGATGGAGTGTTGGAGCACTGGATGGCGTGTTGGAGCACTGGATGGAGTGTTGGAGCACTGGATGGAGTGTTGGAGCACTGGATGGCGTGTTGGAGCACTGGATGGAGTGTTGGAGCACTGGATGGAGTGTTGGAGCACTGCGATGGAGTGTTGGAGCACTGGATGGCGTGTTGGAGCACTGGATGGAGTGTTGGAGCACTGGATGGCGTGTTGGAGCACTGGATGGAGTGTTGGAGCACTGGATGGAGTGTTGGAGCACTGGATGGCGTGTTGGAGCACTGGATGGAGTGTTGGAGCACTGGAGAGGATGTTGGAGCACTGGATGGAGTGTTGGAGCACTGGATGGAGTGTTGCAGCACTGGAGTGAGGGTTGAAGCACTGGATGGAGTGTTGGAGCACTGGAGTGGGTGTTGGAGCACGGGATGGAGTGTTGGAGCACTGGATGGAGTGTTGGAGCACTGGAGTGGGGGTTGGAGCACTGGAGAGAGTGTTGGTGCACTGGAGAGGGTGTTGGAGCACTGGAGAGGGTGTTGGAGTACTGGAGTGGGGGTTGGAGCACTGGAGTGGGTGTTGGAGCACTGGATGGAGTGTTGGAGCACTGGATGGAGTGTTGGAGCACTGGAGTGAGGGCTGAAGCACTGGATGGAATGTTGGAGCACTGGATGGCGTGTTGGAGCACTGGAGAGGGTGTTGGAGCACTGGATGGAGTGTTGGAGCACTGGATGGAGTGTTGGAGCACTGGATGGCGTGTTGGAGCACTGGATGGAGTGTTGGAGCACTGGATGGCGTGTTGGAGCACTGGATGGAGTGTTGGAGCACTGGATGGAGTGTTGGAGCACTGGATGGCGTGTTGGAGCACTGGATGGAGTGTTGGAGCACTGGAGAGGGTGTTGGAGCACTGGATGGAGTGTTGGAGCACTGGATGGAGTGTTGGAGCACTGGAGTGAGGGTTGAAGCACTGGATGGAGTGTTGGAGCACTGGATGGAGTGTTGGAGCACTGGATGGAGTGTTGGAGCACTGGAGTGGGTGTTGGAGCACGGGATGGAGTGTTGGAGCACTGGATGGAGTGTTGGAGCACTGGAGAGAGTGTTGGAGCACTGGAGAGGGTGTTGGAGCACTGGAGAGGGCGTTGGAGCACTGGAGTGGGGGTTGGAGCACTGGAGAGGGTGTTGGAGCACTGGATGGAGTGTTGGAGCACTGGATGGAGTGTTGGAGCACTGGATGGAGTGTTGGAGCACTGGAGTGCGTTTGGAGCACTGGAGTGGGTTTGGAGCACTGGAGAGAGTGTTGGAGCACTGGAGAGGGTGTTGGAGCACTGGAGAGGGTGTTGGAGCACTGGAGAGAGTGTTGGAGCACTAGAGTGGGTGTTGGAGCACGGGATGGAGTGTTGGAGCACTGGATGGAGTGTTGGAGCACTGGATGGAGTGTTGGAGCACTGGAGTGGGTGTTGGAGCACGGGATGGAGCGTTGGAGCACTGGATGGAGCGTTGGAGCACTGGAGTGGGGGTTGGAGCACTGGAGAGGGTGTTGGAGCACTGGATGGAGTGTTGGAGCACTGGAGTGGGGGTTGGAGCACTGGATGGAGTGTTGGAGCACTGGAGTGGGTGTTGGAGCACGGGATGGAGCGTTGGAGCACTGGAGTGGGGGTGGAGCACTGGAGAGGGTGTTGGAGCACTGGATGGAGTGTTGGAGCACTGGAGTGGGGGTTGGAGCACTGGATGGAGTGTTGGAGCACTGGATGGAGTGTTGGAGCACTGGAGAGGGTGTTGGAGCACTGGATGGAGTGTTGGAGCACTGGAGAGGGTGTTGGAGCACTGGATGGAGTGTTGGAGCACTGGAGCGGCGGTTGGGATGATTTGCATCAAATGGTTATGGACACTACGTGATTTATATGGGCAAGCAGGTTAGGATTAGAAAAAATTACAAAAACTCTGAACACTTAATTTTAAGTGACTCTCATAAATCAGTTCATAATGTTTAACAAATGAGTAACACACTAACTATAAAAATCCCTGTTGTTTAATAACACTGTAATAACAGTGTTATAAATTATTAATATGTATTTAATTAAAAAGCTCTTAGGAAACACTAATTAATAGTAATATATATCACTAATCCTGTAAATAGACAGATAGAACTGGCTCCTACATTTTTTATAATATTCTGTAATATATGGCATTAATTTGTAATATATACAGTAGAATTAAGCTTCAGTAAACGATGATATTATATAACCTTGGACACATCCAAAGCCTTTGACAGGCTCTGGCACTTTGTACTTTTATACAAGTTCCCATTAAAATAGCCTGTACAACAATCTCTCTCTATCTATTTCATCAGTATTACAATTGTTAATGTGCCTCCTAACTTTCCTCACTCGTACCTCCAAATACTCCAATCTTCACACTCTTCCTATTCCCTGCCTCCTCACTGTGTTGAAATCAAGACTCATCACATTGTTTCCTACTCAAGCTCTTTTTCTCCCAGAAATTTAAACTGTAGACGAAAGACCTTATATTTATATATCGTTACAATTCTCAGGATGCCTCAAAGCTCTTGGCCGACAACGAGTTACTTTTTCAAGTGGCATCGCTGTTGTTATGTGGGTTAACGTGACACCCAACTTGCTTCTTCAGGGATCGCCAACCTTCCAGGATTGTCTTGGAGTCTCCAGGAATTGAATATTAATCTCCAGCACACCCAGGAGGAAAACAACTTTCGTTTATTAGTTATAAAAATGTTGGAGTTGGGAAAGAAAAGGCTGTTTGACTGACAGTCAAGAATCATCCAATTGGGTAATGAAGAGTCCGTTTGCTTTCTGATGGGCCGTGGGAAGGTGGGGCGTCGCAAGGATGGCGACCAATGGGGGGGGGCAAGGCGGCGGGACGGTTGGAGGGAGGAGGTCACACGTGATGAAACTTCCAGGATTACATCCAGCCAGTGTTGGCAGCCCTAGTGAGGACTCTTGCGGGGGCCCAGGTTCCATGGACGAAGAACTGCCTTCCCTTGCCTCCCACAAGTGGCCCTTCTTTATTTGTGAACCTTGACATTAAGTGTTGGAAGGCTATTCAGATACAATGGGAGGAGGCCTCACCACCAAGGCCCATCCTGAAACTTCTCAAATGTCCACCGACACAACCTCTCCTGGAGGGAAAATTGAACAAAGATCAGCCGCATAAACAGCAAATGAGATGAACAACCAGGTGACCTGTTTTTGGTGGTGTTGGTTGGTCAGGGCACGGGAGAACTTCCTGTTTATCTTTGAGTAGCGCCATAGGAACTTTTCTGAGCATTGCATCCCTAGGGCAACAGTGCCGCACTCCCATCGCTACGCACTCAAGTCCTGGGCTGAGGCTTGAACCCACAACCTCCTGACTAAGAGGCAACAGTGCTACCAACTGAGCTGAGCTGCTATTTAAGAGTCCTTACCTTCCTCAGTCTTCCCTTCATCCAATAAGCTTTTAAAACACAAACTAGTCATTGCCTAATTTGTCAGGGGGAGATCATGTCTAACCAATTTGATTGAATTTTTCGAGGGGGTGACTAGGTGTGTGGATGAGGGTAGTGCAGTTGATGTAGTCTACATGGACTTCAGTAAGGCTTTTGACAAAGTCCCGCATGGGAGACTGGTCAAGAAGGTAAGAGCCCATGGGATCCAGGGCAATTTGGCACATTGGATCCAAAATTGGCTTAGTGGCAGGAGGCAGAGGGTGATGGTCGAATGTTGTTTTTGTGACTGGAAGCCTGTGTCCAGTGGTGTACCGCAGGGATCGGTGCTGGGTCCCTTGCTGTTTGTAGTGTACATTAATGATTTAGATATGAATGTAGGAGGTATGATCAGTAAGTTCGCAGATGACACGAAAATTGGTGGAGTGGTAAATAGCAAGGAGGGAAGCCTCAGGCTACAGGACAATATAGACGGGATGGTCAGATGGGCAGAACAGTGGCAAATGGAATTTAACCCTGAAAAGTGTGAGGTGATGCATTTTGGGAGGACTAACAAGGCAAGGGAATACACAATGAATGGTAGGTCCCTAGGAAGGACAGAGGATCAAAGGGACCTTGGTGTGCATGTTCATAGATCCCTGAAGGCAGCAGGACAGGTAGATAAGGTGGTTAAGAAGGCATATGGGATACTTGCCTTCATTAGCCGAGGCATAGAATATAAAAGCAGGGAGGTTATGATGGAGCTGTACAAAATGCTAGTTAGGCCACAGCTGGAATACTGTGTGCAGTTCTGGTCGCCACATTATAGGAAGGATGTGATTGCATTAGAGAGGGTGCAGAGGAGATTCACCAGGATGTTACCTGGGCTGGAGCGTTTCAGCTATGAAGAGAGACTGGACAGGCTGGAGTTGTTTTCCTTAGAGCAGAGAAGGCTGAGGGGGGACCTGATTGAGGTGTACAAAATTATGAGGGGCATAGATAGGGTAGATAGAAAGGAACTTTTCCCCTTAGTAGAGGGGTCAATAAGCAGGGGGCATAGTTTCAAGGTAAGGGGCAGGAGGTTTAGAGGGGATTTGAGGAAAAACTTTTTTACCCAGAGGGTGGTTGGAATCCGGAACTCACTGCCTGAAAGGGTGGTAGAGGCAGGAACCCTCACAACATTCAAGAAGCATTTAGATGAGCACTTGAAACGCCATAGCATACAAGGCTACGGACCAAGTGCTGGAAAATGGGATTAGAATAGATAGGGCTTGATGGCCGGCGCGGACACGATGGGCTGAATGGCCTCTTTCTGTGCTGTATAACTCTATGACTAATTGCTACTTCCTCACTTACATCACCTTCTCTCCTACTCCTTTCGTCCCGGTGCTGTCCTGTATTATAGGGCTTGGCTCTTCATCTTGATTTTACAAAATAAAAACAATAATATACATAATACTGCACCCAGTAACACACAGCATGATATTATATAATAGTGGTTTACCCTAGTAACAGGGAGTGTAGTACATGATATATACAGAATGCTACAGAGTACCAGAATATCCTTCAATGTTCAAATAATCTGCTGAAATTTAGGGGGCAATTTTAAGCTAAGCTGCCCTGTTGGGGGTTTTACACCCAGCCCGATTTTACTCTCCACTGAGGGTTAGGTTAAAATTGCTCCCTCACTGTCTAAACTCACATATGACAACTTCCAGTTGAGGAAAGGTCCCAGAGGGACTCCAGCGCCCACTGACTAGCATCCCTGCATGAGTCAGTGTATTCAGGAGAGGGAATGGAGAACACAGGATGGGCAAGGAGGAACTAAAGGCTTCTAATGACCCAAGTGGCCACTAAGAACAAAGTGATGGTCACTTTGCATGGTCTGAGGTGTGCTTATGCACTCACTGAGAATGTCACAGGGTCCTGGACAAAGCAATGAGCTTTCGGCAGGAGGAAACACAAATGTGCAGTGACACATTTTAGCATTTTTCTGTTGGCTGATCTGATGGCCTAGTGAGTAAAAGGAAGGCACTGAGTTAGCTAATGGCAGCCAGGGCAGCTGTAACAGCTGCATAATTGGCCTCAGTACCCCTGGATTGGGCCCTGGAAAATCAGTCAGAGTTCTCGCTCCTGATCTCTGTTCACTTTCCCCTCCAGGTGAGGCTGTGTCGGTGGATATTTGATCAGTACAGGATGGGCCTTGGTGGTGAGGCCTTCTCCCATCATCAACAACAACTTGCATTTATATGGACGTGTCTATTCGCAACACCAAAGTTCTGATTGGTCACCTTGGATGACAAGACCTGATTTCTGATTGGTCCCCTTGGAGGACAAGGCACACCCAGTAGTTTCTCTGGAATGTGCAATTAGATCCTGCCTGCCTACGTAATCGGATACTTTGCAAAGTGTAATTCAAGCCATTCTGACTGCCAGGCTCCAGACAGAACAGAGCTCACATAGAACAGGGCTCACCCTCGCAGGTTAAGACCTTCTCCTCCCACCCCGCCCAAGTTCCTGACCTCCTCCCCCCCGCCCAAGTTCCTGACCTCCTCCCCTGCCCGAGTTCCTGACCTTCTCTCCCCCCCTCCCCCCCGAGTTCCTGACCTCTTCTCTCCCCTCCGAGTTCCTGACCTTCTCTCCCCCCCGAGTTCCTGGCCTCTTCTCCCCCCGCCGAATTCCTGACCTACTCTTCCTCCCCCCCACCCCAAGGACTTGATGTCCTCTCCCCTCCGATTCCCTCTCTATCTCTCTCTCCCTCCGATCCTCTCTTCTCCCCCTGGCCAGCACAGGTCCAGTGACGGGCCTTCTCCCACGGAGCTTAAGGAAAGCGTGGCCCACGCTGCACTGCAGACTGCAACTGTTGGGTACTACGCATGTGCGGCCTTGGTAAATAGCGCGCATGCGCAGGAAGAGATCAGGTGCACATGCGCAGAAGGCCACAAAAATGATTGTGCAGATAATCACTCTGCATTTATATAGCGCTTTTAACATTGTAAAACGCCCCAAGGCACTTCATAGGAGCGTTTTCAAACAAAAACTGACACCGAGTCACATAAGGAGATATTAGGCTAGGTCAACAAAAGCTTGCTCAAAGAGGTAGGTTTCAAGGAGCATTTTAAAGGCGGAGAGAGAGACAGAGAGGTTTAGGGAGGGAATTCCAGAGCTTAAGGCCTAGGCAGCTGAAGGCACGGCCACCAATGGTGGAGCAATGGATAGCAGGGCTGTGCAAGAAGCCAGAATTGGAGGAGCGCCGAGATCTCGGAGGGTTGTAGGGCTGGAGGAGGTTACAGAGATAGGGAATGGGTGAGGCCGTGGAATGATTTGAAAACAAGGGTGAGAATTTTTAAATTGAGTCGTTGCCAGACCAGGAGCCAATGTAGGTCAGCGAGCACAGCGGGTGATGGGTGAACGGGACCGGGTGAGAGTTAGGATACAGGCAGCAGAGTTTAGTTGAGCTCAAGTTTACGGAGAATACAAGGTGGGAGGCCGGCCAGGAGAGGGTTGGAATGTCTTCCAACGTTCATTGTCATGGTTCACAAATATAGAAAGGCCACTTGGGAGGTAAGGAAGGGCAGCCCTGCGTCCATGGAACCTGGACCCCGGCAAGAGTCAGTGCCTTCACAAGAGGAGAGGAGAAAAACATTCTTTTTAATTCCCTTTATTACACTGCAAACCCTCGTCTGACATTTAAGAATTGGCTTACATATTTTATAAAAATATTGCCAATTAATTATTATATTGTTGTAACAGCTTCTTTTTAATTAAATATGTGTTAATTATTCACAGTAAAGTTATTAGACAACTGTTGATTTGTTTTAATGGCTGGTAGCCTACAGGCTTGTTAAGTCGAGTGCCCACCTCTATAAAATTGCTGATAGCTTACAGCTCCCTTGTTAAAAGCCCCATATTCAAAAGTTACAGATCTTGAACACATGGGGGTGCTGTGGCTCCAGGCCGTGTTGCCAGGCAGGGCTCGGGCCCTGGATGTATCACATCCCTGGTCCCAGCCTGTAATCTCGGTGAGCTGCCTTCCTACAGTGAGAGGGAAGGAAAAATAATAGGGGGATTGTCACCTTCACCCACACCATTCAGTGGTTGGCGGGGGGGGGGGGAGCAATTAAAGAAAAACACAGTCTGCAAGTGCCCCAAAATGGGTCTGCTCACTGAAGCGGAAAGCTGGGTCTGATAGCTATCTGAAGCGGGAATTCTTAGCTGACTTTTCCCCTCTCTGATTGAAAGCCAATTGCAATGTTCCTACTGTTGCCCCGGTTGGGATCAGCTAACTCAACAGAGGCCAGGAATCACATCACATCTCAGGCCTTCAGGTGCTCTGTATGGCTCAGTGATCTGGCACAAAGCGCCTTTACCTTTTACCTACTGAGTCATCAAGTCAATTCCTTAATAATAATCTATAGCACCAACATTTTTCATCCTATAGTCCCCCCCGGCACCCCAGAAAATCACTAAGATGAATATATATGTACTCACACCACAACTACAAGTTCATAAAGGAATAGAAAGGTTTTGAGGGTCATTGTCTGGCTATGTCGGAATCAAGGATCTGTGCTTCATTTAAAAAATATATATCCAGTCAAACATCATATTAGTGCCTCCTCAATGACTCAGCAAGTTTATCCAGTGAGCAGCTGGAGTAGTAAATAGATACATTTAAGGGGAAGCTGTATAAGTACATGAGGGAGAAAGGAATAGAAAGATATGCTGATAGAGTGAGATGAGGTGGGGTGGGAGGAAGCTTGTGTGGAGCATAAAGACCGGCATGGACCTGTTGGGCCGAATGGCCTGTTTCTGTGCTGTAAAATTCTATGTTATTCCATGTAGATGTACCACACAGAGCAGGAAGGTCTCAACTTCAATTCCCAGTCTGTGCTCAGTTAGTTGATCTTAGACGGGTGGTTATAAAGATATTACAATTAACCCCATAATAAGGAAGGAAAAAAAGATCAGCCAGCGTTTTGAGTTCTAGTGATCCCTGCTTGAAAGTAGACATGTATCGGCATCCGGTGAGGGCAGGGCTGAACTCAGAAGTGTTCCTCCCCATGGTCGAATAACCTGCTGCCTCTCAACTACCTGGGCTCTCACATGACCACCTGGGTAAGGCAGCAGAGAGCGACCGCCCCTCCACCTGTGGAACAGGGTTCCAGCAAGGGGTTGACGCTCTCAAAAGACGAGGGGGAAAGGATGATCCGAAATTTACAAAGACTTCAAAAGGGGGCTGATTCCCCAACCGTGTCTGCTCCTGGTGCAGGACAGCACCAGCAGGGATGGCTGATGGGGAAACCCTTCGGCCCGCATCCATCTGAAGTAATTGCAGACTCACCCTCTCTGTGAGCTCCTCTCCGCAACAGGAACACCCGTTTATGGAGTCAGCCCAACGTGCCTAGGGTTGCCAACTCTGGCTGGATGTATTCCTGGAGGTTTCATCACATGACTTCCTGTCTCCAATGGCCCTGCACAGTCAAACAGCCATTTTTACCCATCTCCAATATTTCTATAACTAATAAACGGAAGTGGTTAAAAATAAAATGAAAAAAAAAAAATTTTTTTTAATGCTCCCTTTGATTTTTCTCCCGGGTTTGCCATCAGCAGTGTCCAGGAGATTAATCTTCAATTCCTGGAGACTCTAGGGCAATCCTGGAGAGTTGGCAACCCTAAACGAGGCCCAAGCACAGACAGGAGTAGAACAGGAGGGTTTAGACAAGTCGCCATCAAGAGTTTCGCATCCTTGCTTGCGCTAAAAAAAAAACCCAGTCAAACAACGGATTAGCTTTATGTCTTGTCAACCAAAGTCATTGAACGACATCAGTAATTCCAGTCATCTCCATTAATCAAATTCGTACAAGAGCAGAAACTGCCAGCGGTAAAATCCCTTGACTCCCAACAGCAGGCAAACACAATACAGCACAATCAGTCTTTGCTTCCGAGAGTTTTGCCCCTTCTGCAAATCGGAGGGACCCTCACATCAGGCTATTTGCTCTCTGCAGATAGGAGTTAGAAACCTAGTGTGCTGACATCCAACCACCTCCCAGTCTGTCTCATTATACCCAGCGTCCCATCTGCTATTAAATCTTGGCTGCGAGCTTCTGGTGTGAATTTAAAATAAGTTTATTCTGGAAAAAAAAATGTCTCACAGCCCTGCTATCAACTGTCACAATATCAATCAGGGTAAAACATTCTCTCTCAGTAAACGTCTTCATTGTTGTCTATTTGCACTGAGGTATGCTTTACCTTGAGGACATTTTTGTAGCAGCTTCATATCGCTGGACAGAGAGGGAGAGTGAAAAAAAATATTTATTTTATTCACTGCAAATACTTTGGCGAAGAAGCAGAAGGAATAGCTCGGGGACTACTTAGGCAAGGAATGCATCAGCACGATCGGACAATGATCACGATTCAGGCAGGTGAAAATCAACCGCAGCGGGTAACATTAGCACAAGAGGCACTGGAATAATGAGCTAGTTAAAGCCCCATTACTACCCCTGCCTCACAACAGCACAGAATATCCCTGCCACTATCTATATCTACTATTTCATACATTAAAAAAAAACTTAATAGCCGCCCCCACTTCCTCTCAACTTTTTCCATTAGAAATTCCTGTGCCCACATGTATAAAGGTAACTTCCTATGTCAACTTGTCACGCTGTAATTGCACCCTCCTGCCGGTGAGGGCATTACACTACCACACTGTGGGAAGGTGTCATTACAGCGTGACTCATTTACGTAAGCAATTTCCATTATAATTGTGGACATTGGAATTTATAATGGAAAATAAAACTGAGGACAGAATGCTTGCGTTTAAAATGGGGACTGAATTCTACCTGCATGCCCTGGTTGAATAGTCCCATTGCCTTCTAACTTCATTTCATCTGAAAACTACTCTTGGTCTTCACTCCCTTGTGTGCAACCCCATAGGAAATTGCCTAGTAATATATCAAATTTGCTGTCTATGTCACACACTCCATATTTGGGCATCACCAAACTGTGACACACAGTCACACCTGCAACTGCACATTTCTACCACTAGATGTTGCTTCATCCCAATCCCAACAACATTAGGAATGCATCCTGAATGAAATTCACTCAGTCCTGACTTTCTCAGGGCAGATCCTCAGGAGAGCCATTTCTTCTCTCTCTTCCATGCCTAGCAGTAAGTGAGACAACCTGTGTCTTCCGGTGCCTTACGTCTGGGCTTTTTTCTGTAGCGAATCTATATGGACAGTCAGGTTAGCCTGACTTAAGACCCCTTCCCAGGTGGACCGACTGGAAACGATGGGATGGGGGAGTCGTTCCACTGCCATCGGACCTGAGTACCCCGCTGGATGTCAACCCAGTATTCAGAGACCAGAACTCTCATCCTTGCTTGATGCGGCACAAGAGATCCAATCGTAGTGGATAATTCTGTAAGTCCACGCTGTTGGCTGGGAACCTTGGCTGTTGCCAGCGCCAATCCAAAGCTCGAGCAATGCCGGCAATATTCTGACCAGTGCTCACTCTTAAAATTACATCCCATGCTCTCAAATGTCGGGTCCCTGAGCTACGCACAACCAATTCCCAGTCTGTGCAATTTGCCTCAATGCCCCAGGCAATGGGGAAGTGAATAAATCGACATTGGTTCCCGCTCCTGATTATTGTCCAGTGAATCCTGCGAGTGGTGAACATGTGTGTACAACAGGTGAGTCCAAGATTGACTATGACAATAGCATTCTCCCCCTCCCCCACCACAGCCCCCAGTTGAAGATCCTGCTGAGACTGGGCTCACACTTGGTCACTTGGGTGAGGTAGCGAAGGAGCGGCCAATCTTTGTGTAGCATATTATCAGGGGAATGAAAATAACACATGCTGAGTGCAGCTCAGCAAACTGATTCAGAAACGCTTCAATGAACGACAAGACAATCAGAAATACTGAGCAGAATACACATTGGTGGGATGTCTCACCGGCAGCTGATTGAGTCGAAGCATTGAGCAGTCTACAGGAAGCAAGTTGAAGGCTCAGTGAGCTAGACCAGGAAGATCCCAGCTTTGATCACTGGTCTGCCCTGAGTTAGCAGGTGAAAGGGGCTCTACAACTCACATCAGTATCTTTCTACCAACTTTGTCGAGATAAACTAGGCTAAGGAGAAAAAAATTGGGTTAGGGCATTGCTTCTGGTCATAGTCTCGGGATAAGGGGTCGGCCTTTTAAGACTGAGATGAGGAGGAATTTATTTACTCAGAGGGCTGTGAATCTTTGGAATTCTCTACCCCAGAAGGTTGTGGTTGCAGAATCGTTGAGTATATTCAAGGCTGAGATAGATAGATTTTTGGACTCTAGGGGAATCAAGGGATATGGATATCAGGCGTGAAAGTGGAGTTGAGGTCAAAGATCAGCCATTACATTACATTACATAGGATATACGGCACAGAAACAGGCCATTCGGCCCAACCAGTCCATGCCAGCATTTATGTTCCACACGAGCCTCCTCCTGTCTTTCCTCATCAAAATCTATCAGCATAACCCTCTATTCCCTTTTCCCTCATATGTTTGTCTAGCCTTCCCTTAAATGCATCTATACTATTCGCTTCAACCACTCCCTGTGGTAGTGAGTTCCACATTCTCACCACTCTTTGGGTAAAGAAGTTTCTTCTGAATTCCATATTGGATTTCTTGGTGACTATCTTATATTGATGGCCTCTAGTTATGCTCTTCCTCACAAGTGGAAACATTGGGGGAAAAATTCAGTATCGCCCCGTTTGGGGCGCAATTATTGGCCGGGCGCAAAGATTAGCGCCTGACGCTAATTATCGCCTCCGACTGCAAACTTGACTTTTATCGCCCCTGGAGGTGATTGGAGCGCTAAATCAGGCGCTACACATCTGTCTTAAGGCGCAAAGGCCGAGGAGCGAGGCGCTAACTCAGAGCGCTGGCGAAGCTCATGTGATGTCAGTCAGCAATGGAACACAGACACAATGGCGCAGGCCAGTTCTTAAAGGGGAGGGTTGATCTTGCTTTCCATCCACATCCTGCTCATTGCAGCCTTGAATCTCGGCCTGGAGAGACCTGTACATCAAATCTGCTGGAAAGAACAATGGAGAGAACCAGGGAAAGAGCTCAGAGTGCAACCCCCACAGTCTGTTCTAAATCGATACAAGGAAGGGCAAATCAAAATGAACCTGCAAAGTGCTGCTCAGTACCCAAAACTCCTTAACACAGCGTTGAATCTCTCCAGAAGTCTCTCTCGCTCTCTCTCAGAATGCGTGGTTCAAAAATGTCACCAACAAAAAAAGGCAGGAAGCGGTCGCCTTTAAATAGCGCTCCCCCAGTCCCTTCCTGACTGCAAAACGCTCCCCTCAACCTGTCGTTGCTAGCGGCAGGCGGTAAGGCAGGGGGCGCCACTCAATATCCGCTCCGGGGCGCTACCGGGGCATTGCGCACTCGACTGACGTCACGATCTGCCGGCGCAGGAGATCGTGGCGGTAGTGTTTAGCGCCGCCGCAAAATGTCTAGTTCATTTCGCGAGCAGCGCAAACATCGCCGCGCCCGGGCGCTAGTTGCTTTGCGCCCCATTAGCTCCCTCTTAAGGCGCTAACGGGCGGTGCAACCAACTGAATTTTTCCCCCATTATCTCTGTATCCACTTTATCAAAATTTTTCATAATTTTAAAGACCTCTATTAGGTCACCCCTCAGCCTTCTTTTTTCAAGAGAAAAGAGACCCAGCCTGTTCATCCTTTCCTGATATGTATACCCTCGCATTTCTGGTATCATCCTTGTAAATCTTCTCTGCACCCTCTCCAGTGCCTCTATATCCTTTTTATAATATGGCGACCAGAACTGTACGCAGTATTCTTAAATGTGTCTAACCAAGGTTCGATACAGGTTTAGCATAACTTCCCTACTTTTCAATTCTATACCTCTAGAAATAAACCCTAGTGCTTGGTTTGCTTTTTTTATGGCCTTGCTAACCTGTGGCGCAACTTTTAGTGGTATTTGTACTCCGAGATCCCTTTGTTCCTCTACCCCACCTAGACCCTCCAAGTGATAAGTGACCTCCCTATTCTTCCTACCAAAATGTAATACCTCACATTTATCTGCGTTGAACTTCATTTGCCAATTACATGTCCATTCTGCAAGTTTATTAATGTCATCCTGTAACTTGTTGCAGTCCTCCTCAGCCATGACCTTATTGAATTGTGGAGCAGGCTTGAGGGGCCATATGGTCTACTCCTGCTCCTAATTCCTAGGTTCTTATTTTCTGATCACTATCAAGCAACTTATGCTTGCAGTGAATGCGGACTTACAACATTCAAAAGTGAACTGGACAGAATCTAAACTGAACTCGGAGTACACAATCATGGACTAAATAGCAGGATCCTACATTCTCCTGCTCATATCAACTCTTTTTTAAATTCAGACACCAGTGGTGAAGGATCACAGTGAAGGGCACCTAAGGTTGAAAAGACTGAAAGACAAAATAAATCAGTAAGTGGTGATTGGGTAAAGGTATCAAGGGGTATGGAGTAAAGACAGGTAAATGGAGTTGAGGTACAGATCAGCCATGATCTAATAAAATGGAAGAACAGACTCGAGGGGCTGAATGACCTGAATGGCACTAACCTTATTTTCAAAAGCTTGTGGGAAGAATGGAAGACTGAGGGGACTAAGGAGAGAGATTGGAGGCTAAGTGTGAGAAAATGACCCATCAAACCTCTCTTTAAGGAATCCCACTGAAAGCCCTGAAAATGTGCATCGCTGAACACAGGCCTGTTTCTTCAATCTCTCTTGCTCCCAGCTTACCTGTCCATCTCTTTGGAAATTTTCTCATGTTCACCCTATCCTTAAGAAAGATGCTCCCTCTTATTCTGCTATTTCCCACCCTAATGCCTCTACATTGGTATTTTCTAAGGTTATAGAAGATGCTGTTAACTCTCAAGTTATAGCACCACCTTGAAAGTTTGGGCCTAACCCATGATGGTAAATAGGGTTTCAGACTAGTTTTTCTGTTGTCCCCATCTCTGGCCACTGTCTGAGGCTGAACCAGACCGTTCGCAACCTCGGCGTCCTATTTGACCCTGAGCTGAGCTTCCGACCCCACATCCGCTCCATCACCAAGATGCCTACATCCATCTCTGTAACAGCACCCGTCTCTGTCCCTGCCTCAGCTCATCTGTTGCTGAAACCCTCATCCATGCTTTTGTTACCTCTAGATTTGACTATTCCACTGCTCTCCTGGCCGGCCTCCCACCTTGCACCCTCTGTAAACTTCAGATCATCTAAAACTCTACTGCCCGTATTGCTGACCTACATTAAATCCCAGTCCAGCAACGTCTCAAATTTAAAATTCTCATCCTTGTGTTCATATCCCTCCATAGCCTCGCCCCTCCCTATCTCTGTAACCTCCTCCAGCCTTACAACTCTCCGAGAACTCTGCGTTCCTCCAATTCTGACCTCTTGCACATCACCGATTTCCTTCACTCCACCATTGGCGGCCGTGCCTTCAGCTGTCTAGGCCCTAAAGTCTGGAATTCACTCCCTAAACCTCTCTGCCTCTCTACCTCTCCTCCTTTAAGACGCTCCTGAAAACCTGCATCTTCTGACCAAGCTTTTGGTCATCTGTCCTAATATCTCCTTATGTGGATCAGTGGCAAATTATGTTCCATAATGCTCCTGTGAAGTGCCTTGGGATATTTTATTACGTTAAAGGTGCTATATAAATGAAAATTGTTGTTGTTGCCCAAGTTACATAACTCTGTAGCTTTGTTCTTCAATAATTTAATGAATCATCATTGCCTTGGACAGTCAGAGTATCCTAAACAAGTTATCACATAGCTAGGCTCAAGGCTATCCAATTTCCATGAACATATCTGTGCTGTAGTTGATTGCTCATCCTCTGACTGTTATATACAGTCAACACCATGCATAGTACAACTTGCTATTAATCTAACTTGTGTGTCCCAGTCAAACAAGCAGATAGCAAAACCTCCTGAGTTGTTCAGCCGTGAGGCTAGAGACAAGTTTGCTATTGTTTTTTTTTTGTGATTCAGTTCCCAGTCTGAGATATGTTAGTCCTTTTTTTATACAGTTTGTGAATCTGTCAATCAGTAACTGCACCAAAACTGTACTTAAAGGTGAACTGCACTCCGTTGAATCACCACCATGGAATTGTTCGGAAGAGCAAAAGGCTCTTAAGTCCAACAAGCCTGTCTCCTTTTGATTAATCTCAACAATTTTTTCAGTTTCCCTCCTAATGCTAAATGTTATGAAGGATGATACCTAGGCAAACACTGCTATCTCTTAGTCATCAAAGTGCCGCTAAGAGACAGCCTGGGAACAGATACGTTGTGCAGAGCTCCCCCTAGCAGTGGCATCATGAAGTTCTGCTCCATGGTGATACCACAAGTAAAAGGAGAGCTCGGTACCAAATGTCTGCTGTCGGTCTGCCCCTCACCATCTGTTTCAAAGCATGAAACAGGATAAGAGGCAACTGAGAGATCTAGAAACATGCAGTTAGCCTTGGCATGTCCATTCTGTCCTTACATTCCCGATTTTAATTGCTCCACCATTGGCGGCCTAGGCCCTAAGCGCTAGAATTCCCTCCCTAAACGTCCCCGCCTCTCTACCACCCTCTCCTCCTTTAAGACGCTCCTTAAAACCTACCTCTTTGACCAAGCTTTTTGTCACTTGTCTGAATATCTCCTAATGTGGCTCGGTGTTAAATTTTATTTGATAGCGCCCCTGTGAAGCGCCTTGGGATGTTTTACTACTAAAAGTGCTATATAACTGTAAGTTGTTATAGATAAAACGTTATTAA
The DNA here is from genome assembly GCA_030390025.1 of Squalus acanthias. Lineage (NCBI taxonomy): Eukaryota > Metazoa > Chordata > Chondrichthyes > Squaliformes > Squalidae > Squalus > Squalus acanthias. Next base: position 17,502,138 of record CM059440.1, read on the forward strand.
AAAATTAAATTATAAGAAAGAAAAAACCTTTATTTATGTAGCATTTTTTTTAGGTCAGCCATTGAATTACTCTTTTTGGTGCAATCACCGTTACCCAGGCAAACGTGACAGTCAATGATGCGCACAGCAAGATCCCACAAGCAGCAAATGAGATGAGTGAACAGTTAATATGTTTTTAGTGCTGTTGGTTATGGGAAATATGTCAACCACAGGATCTTTTACGTGCACCTGAAGAGCAGAAAGGGCCTCGGTTTAACACCTCATCTGAAAGAGGGCGCCGCCAATAGCGTAGCACTGAATTGACAATCTAGATTGTGCGCTGAGTGGGACTTGAACCTATGACCTTCTGACTCAGAAGCAAGAGTGCTACCAACTGAGTCAAGCTGACACTACAGGCGCCAGACCAAGTGCATGATGGGGCTGGCTGGTAGCTTACAGTCCTGATTCCCAATGATGATGTTTGAAAAACAGATCAATAAAAGAATTCTCTGCTGGGGCCAAAGTTTAAAAGAACTCTTGTAAATAAAATCTTTCAGAAAAGATTAATCAAAGAAAGAAAGAACTTGCATTTATATAGCGCCTTTCACAACCTCAGGACATCCCAAAGTTCTTTACAGCCAATCAAGCAGGGTCTGACAATCAAATCAAATTTTACCGACTTTTAATGAAATCCTGGTGAAAAGTCAAGGCTCACAGTTCAGGACTCCAGCAAGGTTAAAGAGAGTAGGAGAGAAGATGAGGGAAATTAAGAAGCAGTGTTTGGATGACACCAAGCTTGGATTTTTAAAAGGATGACTGAGGCAGATGAGGGATTCCACAATACTGAGGTCCTGGGAAAGAATGAATTGAAGTCAGGGACAGTGCGAGGAGTCGCAAGATATTTCAGTCTAAAATACCTGTGCAATTCCCCCCCCAAAATACAGGGCTCGACAATTGAAGATTCTGATGGTTTTAAAAGCAATCCTATCTCCCTGTTTCTGGCAGATGTTGCCTGAAATTGGAGCTGGTCGTGAAGTACAATAGCATGATGTGTTTTCATGACTTTGGGTTAAGTGTCCACTCAGGGTGACTCGGCATATTAATGTATCTGTCACCTTCAATTAACCCGTAAAATCCATCTCTGCTTCCCTAATAGACACAAGTCCGAGCCGCTCCTAATTGCAATTTACAAGGCCCAGGCTTGTTTCCTTGTTTGCCTTTCATGAATCATGGCCTTGGTTGGATTAAAAGATTAAACATAAAAATGTGATTAATTAATCACAATAATTTTATTAATTGTTACAACTCCATTATAAAAAGGAATGTGAATTTGGCTTCAGCCATGACTCTTTTTCTGTCACTCTTTTTTTTAAGAGACAAACACATCTTGTGAAGTTACTGTGTAGTAATTACAGGTCAGTACATTAGCGCTGGTGATATAGTTGGGCATACGCTGGGATTGACACACCTTTGGGATTCAAGGTAGCTTGGTGACATCCCTTGGGTTGGGCCAGATTGAACATGCAGCTTACAAAGTGTGACAAATTATTTACAGCACAGAAACAGGCCATTCAGTCCAACAGGTCCATGCTGGTGTTTATGCTCCACACGAGAGTCCTCCCACCCTACTTCATTGAACCCAATCAACATATCCTTCTATTCCTTTCTCCCTCATGTGTTTATCTGGCTTCCCCTTAAATGCATCTATACTATTCGCCTCAACTACTCCATGTTGTAGCGAGTTCCACATTCTAACCACTCTCTGGGTAAAGAAGTTTCTCCTGAATTCCCTTTTGGATTTATTAGTGACTATCTTATATTTATGGCCCCTAGTTCTGGTCTCGCCCACAAGTGGAAACATCTTCTCTACGTCTACCCTATCAGGTCACCCCTCAGTCTTCCCTTTTCTAGAGCAAAGAGCCCGAGCCTGTTCAATCTTTCCCGATATGTATAACCTCTCAGTTCTGGTATCATTCTCGTATTTTTTTTCCCAACTTCTCCGGTGCCTCTATGTCCTTTTTATAATATTGAGACCAGAACTGTGCACAGTACTCCCAAGTGTGGTCTAATCAAGATTCTATACAAGTTTGACATAACTCCCTGCTTTTCAATTCTATCCCTCTAGAAATGAACTCCAGTGCTGTGTTTGCTTTTTTTATGGCTTTATTAACCTGCATCGCTACTTTTAATGATTTGTGTATCTGGTTTTTAGATGCATAGAAAGGGGTCTCATAGGTTTTCTAACAGAGTAAAGGTCCTTCCACACAGTGGGGATTAAGCAGCTCGGTGAAATGGAAGAAAGCCACTGTTGGATTTTGGTTCTGTTCAAAGCTGGAGGCAGATTAGGAGTGCTGCTGGGGTTGGGGGCAGGAGAGAATGTCTCGGTTGTGTAGACTTCTGGTAAACTGCCAGAATTTTTCGACAGACCTTAACAACCTGGAAATCCAGGAACAGCCACTTCCAGGAACTACAGCGCTGCCCAAAATTCAGCACTAAGTTGTCAGTCTTGTGCAGAATGAGGTTGGCTGCTACAGGGAAGGAAAGTGCTGCACCAGTGCAGTAAGGGCACTCTTTTAAAGTTGGGGTTAAGGTACAACATTGGAGAAGAGCAGAGGATTTGGCTAAGCTAAATCTGACCTGGAACAGCACAACAAGGCAGTGCAGAAGGAGATAGGAACATAGGAACAGGAGTAGGCCATTTAGCCCCTCGAGCCTGTTCCGCCATTCAATAAGATCATGGCTGATCTGTGACCTAACTCCATATACCCGCCTTTGCCCCATATCCCTTAATACCTGTGGTTAACAAAAATTGATCAATCTCAGATTTAAAATTAACAATTGACCTAGCATCAACTGCTGTTTGTGTGTAGAAGTGTTTGCTAACTTCACTCCTGAAAGTCCTGGCTCTAAATTTTAGGCTAAGTCCCCTAGTCCTAGACCCCCCAAACCAGCGGAATAGTTTCTCTCCGTCTACCTTATCAGTTCTCCTTAATATCTTGAAAACTTCGATCAAATCACCCCATAGCCTTCTAAACTCCAATGAAATACAACCATAGTACCCTAGATCTGCTCTGCATCTAATCCATATTGAACCAAGGAGTGCTCGATAAGACAATGGTAAGGGATCTTTACTCTGCATCGACTCAAGAAGAGCTCTATAGGACAGTGCAAAGGGAGTTTTACTCTACATCTAATTCCTGTCGTACTGACTTGGGAATGCTTGATGGAGCAGCACAGAGGGAGCTTTACCATTGTACGTAACCTATAGTAACACGGGCAGGTTGGAGCACTGTTTTCTTGTAGCCTGCAGTGACTCACAGTTACCCACACACCATTTATTCAGCAATGAGCCATCATTTAATTAAAAGCATTTTCTCTCAATGCTGCTCTTTGTAGTAAAGTATTTAAAAGCTGTCTCTACTGTGCCTTCATATTAAATAACAATAGTTAGAAAGATTGGGAGAATTGCAAAAAAAAAGTGTCAAAGTGTAATGCATGAAGACAGACTCCACGGGCTGGATTTTCTCAGCCCCGAGGAGGCAGGTATGGAGGCGGGACTGCCGGGAAAGTTGCAGAATTTGGGGGCGGGTGGCAAACCCGCCCACAACCCACCTCCATGCCCTCTTGCCAGGAGGCGGTAAGCCGTCCTGCCCCGGGTCCCGTCTCCTTGGAGGTGGGAAGGGATTAAAGCCTATTAACTGCCTGTTAACAGGTAGTTAACAGGCAGAAAATAGGATTATCCCCATTTTTCGTGCTGAAGTGCAGGCTTCCCGACCTGGGGGAACCCCGCCGGGGTGTAGGAGGTCTGCAGGGGTCGGAGGGGTCTGAAAGTGCGATGTAGAGGTGAGTGATGGGTGCAAGTGTGGAGTGGTAAGTATGTGAGGTGAGTGTAAAGTGTTAGAAAATGTTAACTTACCTTTGTTTCTCCCTATAGCCTTCAGCCGCTGTGGAGCCGTAGTCCCCGACATCTCCATTGTAGAGATCACAGACTGGCTTTGGATCCTCTGATCCAACAGCCAGCTGATTTCTGCAAAGTAGAAAGGTTTGATGAGTCCTGAACACAAGGACTCATCAAACTACACAGAATGTCAGTGTTTGACAGCTTCACAGAGCTGTCAAACGATGACATTTCTTCTTTCAAAAATTCTTGACAGATGACATGTCATACGTTGACGTGCTCTGTCACTGACTTCCCCCTAATTGTCCTGCTGAGCCCGCTGGGCGAGCTTAACAAGGTCAATCAGGGGAAAATCCCGCTGGTTGGCCAGAAGCTGATGGAGGCGGGACTGAAACCGGGCAAGCAGCAGTCCCGCCTCCAACACATCTCCATTCATAAAATCCAGCCCCACATCCGTAGAAGGAGCTTTACTCTGCTTCAGAGTCAAGCTGTACCTGAACTCCCTCAATACTGCACTGAAGTGTTTCGTCCACCCCTCCAAATCCAGAATCTCCCATTCAAAGCCAAACAGGTGTCCCCCTCCATCCTGCACTCCAACTGACAGCGGAAACAATTGGTACAAAGTTTGAGACACAAGCAAGCCAGGAGATGACACACAATGGCCATGGCAAGACACTGATGAGTAGGTCATCCTCCAATCAACAACAGAGCACAATTTAAATCAGAAGCTACTCCTCAATTCCCTATTGGATGTATTGGTTCGTTGACCAGTTACAGCAATTGGTTGGGCCAATATTTTTAAAAGACAAAATCTTCCCAGTGTATTGTACATCACAATCTATTTTTTTAGTGATGTTGGTTAAGGGATAAATTTGGCCAGGACACCAGGGAGAACTCCCCTGCTCTTCTTTGAATAGTGCCATGGAATCTTTTGCGTCCACCTGAGGAGGCAGATGGGGCCTCGGTTTAACATCTCATCTGAAAGACGGCACCTCTGACAGTGCAGCACTCCCTCGTTACTGCACTGGAGTGTCAGCCTGGATTTTGTACTCAAGTCTCTAGAGTGAGACTTGAAACCAAGACCTTCTGACTCAGAGGCAAACGTGCTACCAACCGAGCCAAGACTGACACAGTTCAATCTGGGACTAAATTTGGCACGTTTCTGGTCTGCGTGGCTCAGTGCCACACTGGACACTACATTTACCCAATGAGGTGCGAGGTTTGATTGTTGACCTGTGTTCAATCAGCTGATCTAAAGCAAGGCGACAGCTGGGCTGCTGCAACTGGCCTCAGTGCCTATGGACCAGTGCTCCCACCCCCGACTCCGACACATTGCACGTGTGCGGACATCGGGTGAGGACAGAATCTGGTTCAGTTATGCTGCCCCCACCACGGTCGATTAAACCTTGCCAACAGTTGCTATGTGGGCTCGCGTTTGAAGTATGGCCACTTGGTCGAGGTGCTAGCGGGCAAACCAGCACCTCTGGAACCTTGACCTCAGCAACAGAGATGCAGAAATCTCCCTAAGCTGTAAATTGCCCATCTCAGCCAAGATACTCCTCTACCCTGCAACTCCCTGGTCGGTTTATAGAGTGGCACCAAGGGAGATAGGGTGTTTCAGTCAGGAATAGTATGAAGAAATGGCAAAGCGGGTGAAATGGAGACAAATCAATTAAACAAAGCAAAATCCTTTCCTGGAAACCAGAAAGGTTTCACAGGGATATTTCTGGCAAAACTTTGGAGGACAGTCATCTGCTATTCCAGAGACGTCAGTGTTCCCTGCTGTGCAGCCTGATCAGCAATTCCATTCAGCTCAACTGTCAGTCTCAATGAGTAACACAAGTACACATTCAGAATATGTTTGAATATCCGCAAAGCTGCCTTCTGTTCCCTGACTGGCGTCTCTTGTTTATTTTCGTCCCTCTCTAAACTCTGACAGAAAACAGGCTCCGGAAGGTGGCCACTGGGAACAGACCCATGGCTGAACAACAAACGAGTGTTCGCTTGATTTGGGACACCGAGGCCGTGAACCCAAACAAATCCAGAAGGACGTGCAACATGGCAGAAGATGTATGTTGCCGAGGTAAAGACACATCGTGCAGTGAATGCTAGATGATCCATCACCGTATCCCATATGCCAGTGGCCAGCAACAAGGTTTGAATGGCCTCGCTTAGGTTGGGCAAGCTGCACATCCAAAATGTGAGACTCAGTGGCCCCACCCTACTTGCAAGAAGTGGTCAAGTTTCACTCTTTCCTCAGATGTGGCCCTTGTACAGTAATTGGCAGATACTCTCACTCAAACACAATTGTGGCAAAGCTGGGCAAAGTCCATTTGTCTCATCCACTCATGTGTTTTTCCTGTTTCCTGTGCAGAAAGTTGGTGTCCACAATTGCATCACCACAACTCCCTATTTTACCAATGCTACTGCGATTATTTCTCTCCTAAGCTTCGCCCTCTTGTTCCTCCTACAATGTCAATATGCTATCTCACTCCTTGCTGCAGCCTTGCTGTGTTGAAGACTAAGCCTCATTTGTACCATCTCTTACTCCAACTCATTGCTTCCCAGTCAGAACTTTGGAACTGCCCACCTTCCTCAATCTTCTCGTCCTTCTACAATCTTCAGGGTCTTGAAATCCAGGCTTGGTGTCACCTAATCACCGTTCCCTGATTTACCTTGTCTTCTCTTGCCCCTCTTTTGCTGAAATCCTGCTCTCTGGCCCTGGCATTTCACCTAGGTTTCTTAGCAAGAAAAAAATAACTGAAGCAACAAGGAGCCAACTATGACTTAGAAAGGCAATGAGAATATAGTTTGCTCACAATTCCTGGGACAGTCTGAAAGGAGAAAGAAAGAATTTGCATTTCTATAGCGCCTTTCACGACCTCAGGACTTTACAGTCAATGAAGTACTTTTGAAGTGTAGTCACTGTTTTAATAAGGGAAACGAGGCCGCCAATTTGCACACAGCAAGGTCCCACAGACAGCAATGTGATAATGACCAGATAATCTGTTTTAGTCATGTTGGTTGAGGGATAAAAATTGGCCCCAGGACACTGAGGAGAACTTCCCTGCTCTTCTTCAAAACAGTGCCAGGGGAACTTTTGTGTCCACCTGAGAGAATAGACAGGGCCTCAGTTTTACATCTCATCTGAAAGATGGCACCTCTGACAGTGCAGCACTCCCTCAGTATTGCACTGGAGTGTCATCCTAGATTTATGTGCTCAAGTCTCTGGGGTGGGATTTGAATTGAGAGGTCGCACAACACCAGGTTATAGTCCAACAGTTTTATTTTAAATAAAGTGATTTAAAATAAAACTGTTGGACTATAACCTGGTGTTGTGCGACCTCTCAATTTTGTCCACCCCAGTCCAACACCGGCATCTCCGCATCATGGGATTTGAACCCATAGCCTTCTGACTCAGAGGCAAGAATGCTACCCACTGAGCCACGACTGACACCAGTCTGCTTGATGTTGGTCAAGCACCATCTGAATTTGTCCTGTGAATTCATGTTTCTGTGAAGCGCCTTGGGACGTTTTACTACATTAAAGGCGCTATAGAAATGCAAGTTGTTGTTGTAGTTGGGTGTTTGCTTGGGTTAAGTGTACCGTGTAGTAAAAGTTGGAATGCTCCAGTATTTTTGTCAGAATTTTACCAACAACTCCTTCTATTTACAACTCAACACGGTTATTGTTAAATCGAGCTGTGTGAAGGGGGACAGTGTTTTCAACGTGTGAAGCTCAAGAAATAACCCGTGAACGAGGGGAGTGGGAGCCCTCCGTTCTTCACCAATCAGCCTGTGACGCCACCCTTGCCCGCTTCCCAGTACGGCGGGATCCCCTGCCCATCGAGCTTAATACCCACCAGCCTCTCCGATGCTCCAACATCTGTGATGAATTATTTTCAGCTGTGCATTCTGGCATTCACAAAATACCAGATAAGCAGAGAAAAGGTCAAAGAAATTGTTATCAATGGCTGTCAGGCCTGTTATCAGACATTCAGGATTCCCTGTTATCAGTCATTCAGCAACCCTGCAACAATCAGTGCAAAATAACCAGCATGGATTTTCTCATTCCTGTTTCTCCTCGAGTGACTCAATCATCATTGTAAATAATAAGTTACATGGAGGATTTGTCTGAGAGACCTTCTGGGAAAACGTGTCTGCGTTTACCACGTTGACACTCAGTAAGTCCGCCCAAGAACAGACTACTGCTCCTCTATTTCTCCTTAGAGCAGAGAAGGTTAAGAGCAGATTTGATAGAGCTGTTCACAATTAAGAAAGGTTCTGATAGAGTAAATAAGGAGGAACTGTTTCTACTGGGAGGAGGTCGGTAACCAGAGGACACAGATTTAAGGTAATTGGCAAAAGAACCAGAAGGGAAGATGATGAGAATTTTTTTTACTCAGTGAGTTGTTGTGATCTGGAACGCACGGCCTGAAAGGGTGCTGGAAGCAGATTCAATAGTAACTTTCAAAAGGGAATTGGATAAATACTTGAAAAGGAAACATTTGCAGGGCTATGGGGAAAGCTCTTTCAAAGAGCTGGCACAGGCACGATGGGCCAAATGGCCTCCTTCTGTGTAGTAAGACTCTATGATTCTATTTGAGACGCCTCTGCTATCTCTCTCACACTCCTGGACAGGATACAAAATGAGGTGATCCTTCTCTCCCCTCTAGTCCCCAACAAGTCTTTCCCCATTGCAACCTTCTATACCTCTATATATTTTACCAATACTGCTACTGTCAGTGCTCCTCTGAGCTTTACTTTCTTGTTCCTCTTAAGCTCTGCACTCTTTCTCCTCTTCCCAGCCTCACGATGTTCAAATATTCACACTGTTCCCTACTTGAACTCATTCTTTCCTAGAACCTCTGAACTGTGGAACTCTTCATCTCCCTCAGCCTTTCCTTATTCCGATAACGTACAGGGCTCTTAAAGCCCAAGGTTGGTGTCACTTATTCTCTCCTCAATTCATCTCATCCTCTTCTCCTACAATTTTCAACCTTGGTGGCATCATGCACTATGAATCTTGACCCTACTCCCAGGTTTCTCAACAAAGCAGCCATCAGTGCCAGTGTTTTGTCAGCTCTTCCAGCAGAGGGTTCCTGAGAGACTTAATTTTTGTATAATTTGTCACTGTTACTAAGTAAGTTTATCGGTATAATATTTCTTGATGGGCCGAATGACCTTTCTCACTCTGGTCTGTAGTGGTGCTAAGCCAAGGGTGATTAGCGAGCCCAGAATGGGAGTGAGAGGGAATCTGGAAGGATCTTCTCCCTCAGAGACACTGCATACCTGAAGTACGCTACACCTTTCAGTACCCAGACAGGGAAATCTCCCCTCATCTATTTAAAAGCACGCTGCACTCGCTCATGGTCCCCACCTTTATCTTACTCTGAATACAAATTAAGATGAATATTATAAAAAGTGTTGTTGCAGCAGTCTGTAGCACCTGATAAAGTATGATTATATCACCTGACTCAACATGGTTGGTGTGCCAAACCTGGCTGATCGCAGAAGCATTGTTCCCCAAGGCTCCCCAGAGAGGCTATTACTCCCCTTTAATTTGCGAGTTCTGTTAGGGACCCATTTGCAGTTAAGCTTAGACCTGCAGTTTCAAATCTCTGAGATTTGAATGCTTGCGGCTGTAGTCCTGCAGTGGACATGGGAGCATTGTGATCCAGTGCAGTTAGCAAGTTCCTGACTTGCTGGGAGTCCCGTGCGAGGTATGTGCCTGAGTATCTGGGGATTGTGAGGTGGGTAAGTATCGGCCACTCTGGTGGTATTGTGGTTGGCATCTGACTGCAGGGCAACATAAAGAAAGAGAAGGCGGGATATTTCAGTGGAAACCCCTCCCCAGATCTTTCAGTCCCTTGTTATTGAAATACTGTGTGAACCACTTCACAAAGCTGAAATATTCCCTTTACCATGACACACATCAGAAATTACCTTTAGATTTTTTTTTTGCTGAAGTAAATTTCAAAACTGAGATCAAAAATAGACGGTGATTTATTTTCTCGAGAGGAACGATAAAAGACAAGAGGGTTAACCCAGATTCTGGGCTCCTTTGAGAGGGCTTTGTAGTACAGTGAGGTTTGATGTTTTTACCCTTCAAACCTCCTTGTCTACTCAGGCTGATCGCATACAATTACACTGAAATTGGACATCCAATCCCTCAGTGATGCTCGGAGTTTCCTTGTGGTGTTTGTGTAGCACAGGATTAAATTGTATCCTGTATCTATGATTTTATAATGATTCAACCACTTAATCTTCATACTGACTGCCAGAGATGGAAATGGGGACAGGGGCAACTCCTCTTTTATGCAAATTAAAACATATAAAAAACCTTTTTCCTATTATTTTCTCCGAAAGGTGCTGACTCGTGCTGAGGTACAGTTGCTCAGGCACTCCAGCCCTCCAGTGCCTTGCTCAAGTGCTTACTGATTTTCTTTCAACCTCCTATTCTACCCCCACACGTGCACTTCTTCAGCAATGGTCACTGGGTGGCGATCGGGCATCCTGACCGACTGTCCTCTCTTCTCTAACCCAGGGGAGTGAGAATTAGCAAATGTATCCTTTTAAAGTGGGGTTAGAGGGTGAGGGATGATTGGTCCAGGGCGCACAGACGCAACTCAATGCCCACTTTAACATCATACGTTCTCTCCTTATTTTTACATTTTCAGTATAAATTCCTTTGCCTCTATAAACTTATCATGCTGCAATTACATCCTCCGGCCAGTGGTGGCAATGCAGCATCTCCACTCACGGGTAATTTACTGCGTGGCAATTTTACATGGACAGCTCCCATTATAAACGTAGACTCGGAAATTTATAATGGATAGGGTTTACAAGAAGTGCGTATAGTGATAACATTTTAATAGATAGATACATACATAGACTCATACATCTCTCCTTTAGCATCATATAAATCTGTTAAGATAACAACTTGCATTTATATAGCGCCTTTAAATGTAGTAAAATGTCCCAAGGTGCTTAATGACCTTTTCTTTTGAGGGGAGGGGGGAAGGGGTAGGGGTAATGGTTGGACTCGGACTCTGTGAAGATCATGGCTGAGTATATAGTTGAGTCTGTGTATCGGATGTTGGGAGTACGAGTGCCCCAAGTCTAATACTGAGCAAAGACAAAAAGTCCATTATATCTTTACTTCAATACTTAGGACATCCTCAAAGCTCCTAAAACAAATAACGTGTCTCCCACTTGGATCTTGTCTGTTCTTACAAGGACTCTAGCCTTTGGCTGGAGATTGATTCCATTATTTTCTTTCTACCTCCTCGTGTTTTACTCTGTTTTCACCACACCTCCACCCCCCGCCGCCTCCTCCCCCCACCCCCCCCCCCCCCACCCATTTCTCTTTTCAGATACCTCCTCCCCAAAAATAACTAGCACATCTTAGGCAGACAAGATAGGCAGACAGGCAGCTTGCGGTCCATCAATGCCAATCTGGAGCCGGTCACAAGGAGATGCCCGACAGTGGTCTGCACTGGTGTGCTCTCTCCTTGAGCTCTTTCTCTCCACAAAGTGGCTGAAATCGAGAACTCACTGCAGACCAATTGTGGCTTATGAGAGCCCACAGCCCTGCTGCCCTTAAACACACTCCAAGTTTCCTGTTCCCCCATACCGTTAAACTACTTCAACTGCAATGCCGTCTTTTATTCTGTTGCCAATTTTCACCCTTCCTCTTCTGAAGGTTTGACTCCTTGCTGGGTACAGGTTCCACAGGTGGCAGCTGGCCGCTGGCACTTCACCCAAATGGCCTTTCTTCATGTGTGAACCCAGACAATGAGAATCAGCGGGCTATTCAGCCCCAGGGGAGGGGGGGATCACCACTGAGTCTGATCCTGTTCTCACCCAAAGTCCACGGGGTAAAAATTCACTTGGTTGCGCCACCCGTTAGCGCCTTAAGAGGGCGCTAATGGGGCGCAAAGCCGCTAACGCCCGGGCGCAGCGATGTTTGCGCCGCTCGAGAACTTAACTTGAGATTGTGCGGCGGCGCTAAAACTTACCGCTGCGACCACCTGCGCGCGCAGATTGTGACGTCATTCCATGGTGCAACGCCCTTGGGGCGCCCCGTAGCGGAAATTGAGTGGCGCCCCCTGCCTTACCGCCTGGCGCTTCCAACGACCAGAAGACTGGAACGCTATCAATCGCTGTGGGGCTGGGGGGGGCGCTATTTAAAGGGGGCCTCTTCCTGTCTTTTATTGTTGGTGGCATTTTTGAAATACGCATTCTGAGAGAGAGAGGGAGAGACTTCTGGAGAGATTCAACGTTGTGTGAAGGAGTTTTGGGTACTGAGCAGCACTTTGCAGGTTCATTTTGATTTGCCATTCCTTGTATCGATTTAGCAGAGTCCGTGGGAGCTGCACTCTGAGCTCTTTGCCTGGTGCTCTCCATTGTTCTTTCCAGCACATTTGATGTGCAAGTCTCTCCAGGCCGAGATTCAAGGCAGCAATGAACAGGATGTGGATGGAAAGCAAGATTAACCATCCCCTTTAAGAACTGGCCCGTGCCATTGTGTGTGTGTTCCATTGCTGACTGACATTACATGAGCTTCGCCAGCACTCCGAGTTAGCGCCTCACTGCTCGGCCTTTGCGCCTTAAGAGAGGTGTGCAGCGCCTGCTTTAGCGCTCCACTCACCTCCCGGGGCGGTAAAAGTGAAGTTTCCCGTCAGTGCCGATAATTAGCGCCAGGCGCTAATATTTGCGTCCGGACGATATTTGCGCCCCAAATGGGGCGCGACCTAATTTCTACCCCCACATGTCCAGCGCTGGTCAATTTACTCTTCATTCCTCTTTATGGATTCTCTCTGTTTCTGGTTGGCTCACATAGTTCTGATTGAGAAATTGGCCCTGAAATGCAGCGCATTAAAATCCGAGTTCCACCTTAAACAGTTTCGCATCTTGGTGCCTTTAACAAATATTTAGACACCAGCAAATGCCTTTGCATCTTCCCCAATATGCTAAATTACATCTGGTTGCAAATGAATAGTTTTTTAAAGCCGTTTACACTGAATAGAAGTAAAAAAAACTTTTTAACCAACATTACGTTAAAGAGGATATTATCAAGGGAGTCAAAACTCATCTCAAGGACTTAATGTTGAAATAAAACTGATGCACCGACAACTAATGTTTCAGTGATAATTCCTGTCATTACACTCAGTATTGAGTGATATTGCTCAATAATTGCAGCTCGCTAAGATCTAAAGCATAAACCTTTGTTAGCAGCAAATGGGACTATTTTCTTATTTTTGCCTTGAAGGATTATTTCAGAGAAGCCTCGCAAGCGATTATGTTTGTGCACTTAGCCCAGGCACTGCCAGTTCCTTCTTTGTGTTCAAGAAAGAAAAGACTGAACTTGCATTTAAATAGCACCCGTCACATCCTCAGGACACCTGAAGTTGGTTCACAGCCAATGAATTTCTTTTGAAGTGCAGTCACTGTTGTTAAGTAGGCGGATGTAAACAGCCTAATTTGCACACAGCAGGAGCCCACAAACAGCAAATGAGGTAAATGGCCAGTTAATCTGATTCCAGTGGTGTTGGTTTAAGGGAAGAATGTTGGCCAGGACATCAGGCGAACTCCCCTGTTCCTTTTTGGTCCACCTGAATGGGCAGATGCGTCCTCGGTTTAATATCTCATCTGAAAGATGGTGGAACTTGGGTTGTTTGGTGTCCTATTCACCCATGGCCAGCCTGTGCATTCATTACAGGACCCGAGCGATTCAATACTGTTCCACTTTTTCCCCCTCTTTTCCTTTTCTCTCTATCCCTCCCTGACCGCTCTCTCCTGTCATCATGCCTCCTTTCATCTCTCCTCTCTCAGATACTCTGCTCTCCCAAATCCCTACCCCAATCCTTCATTACTCTTCGACCTTCCTACTCTCCTGCCGCCATCCCAGGCTTGACTCCCTCTTAGATAAGGCTACAGCTTCCCTCTGTGCCTCTCTTGGCAGCCTACGAAGGGCCATCGAGGCACTCGTCACTGCCGCCTTACGAGCAGCAACCCCAAATGTCCCATCCTACTCTCTCGCCGACCTTCCCGCCCAACGCGCCCACTGGGGGCTAATCTTGCCAATCTCCTCCCCATCCAACTCATCCCCCCCCAGCGCTGACCCTGTGGACGCTGGCAGTGGGGCAGCCATCACCGACCCGCTCCGCATCTCCCTCCAGAATGTCCGTTCACTTGCGAACAAGGCCCTTGCCATCCATGAGCTTATCGTGGACGATTGCATCAACATGATGGCCCTGACGGAAACTTGGTTGAGGGGTGATGACACCTTACCATTAAATGAAGCCTCCCCGCCTGGCTATACCTTCTACCACTTGACCCGCTCAGACTGCTGTGGTGTCAGTGTGGCTCTCATCACCAAATCACACCCTAGTTAGTCCCCCTACTCCTCTGGCACTTTCTCCTCCTTTGAGCATCTCACCTTATTCCACCCCTCTCACCTCTCATTCAAAATTCTTGTTCTCTACCGCCCACCTAAGTACCCCCATAAAAATTTTATTACCGAGATATCTTCACTGCTTTCCTCCCTCAGCCTCTGCACCAAACGACTTCTCATCATCGGTGATTTCAATTTCCATTTCAATTCATCATGCTCTCTCTCCTCTGAGTTCACTAGCCTCCTTTCCTTCCTTAATCTCTCCCTCCATGTAAACTCCCCAACCTGTATTCACGGCCACCCCCTCGACCTTGCCATCTCTCATGGCCTCACTACCCGCATCGTGTCAATCGCAGATAAGGCCATCTCTGACCACTTCCTCGTATCGCTCTCCACCCACATCCCCCTTCCACCACCCCCCAAACTTCCTTCTTTTTGTGTCCGCCCCTGGATAAAACTCTCTCCCAACTCTCTTACAACTGCACTTATGAAATCCCAACTGTCCAGCCTTTGGCCCTCCATTCGCCATGACATTTCTTCAGCTACCGATCCACTCAACCACACCCTCACAATTACTCTCTCTCACCCTGGCCGTTCCCCCTGGTACAGCCCTGATATTTGCTCCCTTAAGTCCAAGGGACGCAGACTTGAACGGATATGGCGGACAATTGGTTTAGCCATTCACCGCCAGATCTGGCTGGACCACATAAAGCATTATCGGGTCCTGCTCTCGTCTGCCAAAATTGCTCACTATTCCAGAATCATTCTGGAATGCAAAGATAAACCCGGCTTCTATTCTCCACTGCTAACCGTCTTCTTATACCCCTCTCCTCTGTCTCCTCCACCCTCACCTCCGACAACAAGTGTGAGGAGCTCATGGACTTCTTTGTCTCTAAGATTGAGACCATCCGTTCAGCTGCCTCTGCCACTTCTCTTCCTTCCCCTAGCCCACCGGGCCAAACTTCCTCAAAAGTTCCCCCCTGCCCTAGCCCTGAACTCACATCTTTCTCCAGTTTCTCTCCGATCTCCTCTCATGACCTCTCTGCACTCATCTTGTCCATGAGACCCACTTCCTGCTCCCTCGACCCTATTTTCACCAAACTGCTGAACACTCAACTTCCTTTTCTGGCTCCCATGTTAGCTGACATTGTTAAAGGTTCTCTCTCCTCAGGTAGTGTCCCCCTCTCCCTCAAATCAGCCGTCATCACCCCTCTCCTCAAAAAACCAACCCTTGACCCCTCCGTCCTTGCAAACTAGCGCCCCATCTCCAACCTCCCTTTCCTCTCCAAAGTCCGTGAACGTGTTGTTGCCTCCCATCAAGGTCACTAATGACATCCTTTGTGACTGTGACAAAGGTAAACTATCCCTCCTCGTCCTTCTTGACTTGTCTGCAGCCTTTGACACGGTTGACCACTCCATCCTTTTCCAACACCACTCCACCGTCGTCCAGCTGGGTGGGACTGCACTCACCTGGTTCCAGTCTTATCTATCTAATCGTAGCCAGAGAATCGCCTGCAACGGCTTCTCTTCCAACTCCCGCATCGTTTTCTCTGGTGACCCCAAGGATCTATCCTTGGCCCCCTCCTATTTCTCATCTACATGTTGCCCCTTGGTGACATCATCCGAAAACAAAGCGTCCGTTTCCACATGTACGCTGACGACACCCAGTTCTACCTCATTACCATTTCTCTCAATCCCTCCACGGTCTCTAAATTGTCAGACTGCTTGTCCAACATCCAGTTCAGGATGAGGAGAAATTTTTTTTTTCATTCGTTCATGGGATGTGACCATCGCTGGCAAGGCCAGCATTTATTGCCCATCCCTAGTTGCCCTTGAGAAGGTGGTGGTGAGCCGCCTTCTTGAACCGCTGCAGTCCGTGTGGTGAAGGTACTCCCACAGTGCTGTTAGGGAGGGAGTTCCAGGATTTTGACCCAGCGACGATGAAGGAACGGCGATATACTTCCAAGTCAGGATGGTGTGACTTGGAGAGGGACTTGGATAGGTTCCAATGCGCCTGCTGCCCTTGTCCTTCTAGGTGATAGAGGTCGCGGGTTTGGGAGATGCTGCCGAAGAAGCCTTGGCGAGTTGCTGCAGTGCATCTTGTAGATGGTACACACTGCAGCCACGGTACGCCGGTGGTGGAGGGAGTGAATGTTTAAGGTGGTGGATGGGGTGCTGATCAACCAGGCTGCTTTGTCCTGGATGGTGTCGAGCTTCTTGAGTGTTGTTGGAGCTGCACTCATCCAGGCAAGTGGAGAGTATTCCATCACACTCCTTACTTGTGTCTTGTATTTGGTGGAAAGGCTTTGGGGAGTCAGGAAGTGAGACACTCGCCGCAGAATACCTAGCCTCTGACCTGCTCTTGTTGCCACAGTATTTATGTGGCTGGTCCAGTTAAGTTTCTGGTCAATGGTGACCCCCAGGATATTGATGGTGGGGGATTCGGCGATGGTAATGCTGTTGAATGTCAAGGGGCGGTGGTTAGACGCTCGCTTGTTGGAGATAGGCATTGCCTGGCACTTGTGTGGCGCAAATGTTGCCTGCCACTTATCAGCCCAAGCCTGAATGTCATCCAGGTCTTGCTGCATGCGGACATGGACTGCTTCATTATCTGAGGAGTTGCGAATGGCACTGAACACTGTGCAGTCATCAGTGAACATCCCCACTTTTGACCTTATGATGGAGGGAAAGTCATTGATGAAGCAGCTGAAGATGGTTGGGCCTAGGACACTGCCCTGAGGAACTCCTGCAGCGATGTTCTGGGGCTGTGATGATTGAACTCCAACCACCACAACCATCTTCCTTTGTGCTAGGTATGACTCCAGCCAGTGGAGAGTATTCTCCCCGATTCCCATTGACTTCAGTTTTACTAGGGCTCCTTGATGCCACACTCGGTCAAATGCTGCCCTGATGCCAAGGGCAGTCACTCTCACCTCACCTCTGGAATTCAGCTCTTTTGTCCATGTTTGGACCAAGGCTGTAATGAGGTCTGGAGCCCAGTTAAACATTACCAATTAAATATTGGGAAGACCGAAGCCATTGTTTTCGGTCCCTGCCACAAACTCTGTTTCCTAGCCACTGACTCCATCCCTCTTCCAAACATCTGTTTGAGGCTGAACCACACTGTTCACAACCTTGGTGTCATATTTGACCCTGAAATGAGCTTCCGACCACATGTCCGCAGCATAACTAAGACTGCCTATTTCCACCTCCGTAACATCGCCCATCTCTGCCCTTGCCTCAGCTCATCCGCTGCTGAAACCCTCATCCATGCCTTTGTTACCTCTAGACTTGACTATTCCAACGCACTCCTGGCTGGCCTCCCACATTCTACCCTACGTAAACTTGAGGTCATCCAAAACTCGGCTGCCTATGTCCTAACTCGCACCAAGTCCCGTTCACCCATCACCCCTGTGCTCGCTGACCTACATTGGCTCCCCGTTAAGCAACGCCTCGATTTCAAAATTCTCATCCTTGTTTTCAATCCCTCCATGGCCTTGCCCGTCCCTATCTCTGTAATCTCCTTCAGCCCCACAACCCCCCCAAGATATTTGTGCTCCTCTAATTCTGCCCTCTTGAGCATCCCTGATTATAGTCGCTCAATCATTGGTGACCGTACCTTCTGTTGCCTCGGCCCTAAGCTCTGGAATGCCTTGCCTAAACCTGTCCACCTCTCTACCCTCCTGAAAGACGCTCCTTAAAACCTACCTCTTTCCTGCCCTAATTTTTCCTCATGTGGCTCGGTGTCAAATTTCCTGTCTTATAATACTCCTGTGAAGCGCTTGGGACGTTTTACTATGTTAAAGGCGCTATATAAATGCAAGTTGTTGTTGTTGTTTGCTGTGCTTGTTTTCACAAATGTATGGGGTAAATGTAGTCGAGAAGTTACTGTTGGCGGCGCGTTTAATGTGTTCATATGACATTCCTCTGATTTCTACTTTAATGTAAGCGTTAGCCCGTTTATTTTAAATTGGTTAGCACCTTTGCCAAAGGAGCAGTGGGAGAGAGGTTACATTAATGCACTAAGTGTTTGCTAAAATGATCAACAGTCATTTCTACTCTTATGAAAGCAGCAAAAACAAAGTGGTTTCCGATGGTTCACTGAGTAAATGTGCCAGCTAACATGGAATTGAACCACACAGAGTGGGGAAGTCCTGGAGCAATTGCTGTGCTATGTGGGGGTACGGTGGGATAGTGGTTATTTACTGGTACTAATAGTCCAGAGAACCTAAGTTCAAATCCCACCATGGCAATTTGAGAATTTGAATTCAGTTTTTAAAAATCTGGAAATAAAAAGCTGGTATCAGTAAAAGTGACCATGAAGCTGTCAGATTGTAGTAAAAACCCAACTGGTTCACTAATGTCCTTTAGGGAAGGGAATCTGCCGTCCTTACCCAGACTGGGCCTATATGTGACTCCAGTCCCACACCAACATGGTTGACTCTTAACTACCCTCTGAGGTGGCCTAGCGAGCCCCTCAGTTGTATCAAAACTGTTACAATGATTGCAGTGGTTCAAGAAGAAGGCCCACCACCACCTTCTCAGGGCAACTAGGGATGGGCAATAAATGCCGGTCTTGCCAGCGACGCCCATATCCCGAGAAAGAATTTTTGAAAAAGTTAGTTGATGTCAGTTGGTGCTGCTGTAGGGACACTACATCTGACATCAGTTCCCCTAGCAGTGCAGGGGGGAAATCAGCGAGGATTATCGTATTACCCACCCCTTGTGCCCTGCGCTATTTGAGGGCGGGGATGGAGAGAGACAGAGAGGAGAGGGCATAACATATTTATAGTTCTGGCACGATTCAGCTAGACAGAGAGGCCTGTGTCTTAAATTAAATCTCACGGCTCAATTTGAGAATTAACTGGACTTTAGTAACCATGATGCTATCAGGTGAAGGATTTTCAAACCTTTCCTTTTAGCAGGGGAGCAGAGAAAATCAAAAATTGCAGAGGGCATCAAGTTTTTTTCCCATTTATTTTCTGTACAGCTCAGGAGTCAACACGCCAAAGGGATTATATTTGATAAAACGTCATCAGCATATGCACTAAAGTAGCTTATTTCAGCCAGGATAGCGGTTGGTGGTAGAACTGGCCTCAGTGCCCGTGGGCTGGGGAGGGGCATCTGTTCCCAATCGCTACCCAGCGACTCCGGGTCAAAGGCGTGCCTGTGGATGTTGGGCGAGGACTGGGTTGGGCAGATTGTGATGTGCTCCACGGGCGAATAGCCCAACAACAGGGAACTGTTCAGACTCACGCACAAAGAATGGCCAACTGGCCGAGGTAGCAGGAAAAGGCGGGGGGGGGAGGGGGGGGCGCGGTGGTGGTGGGGAGACCTCACACCTTTGGGACCTTAGCTCAGCAAAGAATCACCTGCCTCTGGCAGAGAAGGGGAGAAAACTGGGAGCGAAAAAATAAATCAGTGACGCTCATTACTTCCAAGACAGATGGAAACCTACAAAAAACACTACTGGATATCCACAAAACTAGATCATTAATCTTTGACAAGCAGCACCACAATTAAATGTTTTAGGCTTCCTTCAGTATTATTGGCACCAACATCTTCCCTCGTTATCAACCAACTCACTAACCAATCCATAAATAAGTACATTCCCAGCTTTATCTGGGAAACAGGCTTCCAGGCTGGATGGACTCAGGACGAGCATTTCTACAAAAATTATTATTCAAAGAGACGGCTAAAATTAACACATATCAGATTATTTGTTATTTCATTAAATAGTGTTTGGATTCATGAAAAGCTATTAGACCAGCGTGGAATCAATATCAGAGCTGAGACTAGCGAGGGCAGATTCAAAATCCCCTGGTGCGCTCACAACTACGATTTAAGAATTTTAATTGTGTCCTCGTGCCCACTAGAATGCCAAAGAGCCCAGAACGTACACACCAGACTGCCAGCAAAGCTGACACATAGCAACTATACCTCGTTCCGTACCATTCTACTGCCAGTTCATTTTTACTTCCTTTTCCTTATCTTCCCCGCACCTCCACGTTTTAGGTTCTTTTTTTGTCCCATTCAGATCCTACCATCTGACGCATCATTCCGCCGCCTTGTAACATAGAATTTACCAGACACTACTATGGTTCAAGGTACCATACACTACTTCAACACCTGTAACCCCCTCTATCCTCTGTGACCAAGAGGTTATCCAGCTCCTACACAAATCTGCTGCCACGCTCCACCTGGACAGACTTTTCTACATATTCATCGCTCGATGTGTAAAGTCATTAAATTTAGATTATCTGTTCATCTTCCCTGAGCTCGAGATGATGCTACAAAGAGGATGGCGGGGGGGAAGAGGAGAGATAGAGAAACAGAGAGAGAGAGATAAAGAGATAGATCTAGAAAGAGATAGATAAAAGATAGATAAAGATCGATAGATAGATAAAGAGAGATAGAGAAAGAGATAAAGAGAAATAGATAAAGAATGAGAGATAAGATAGATAGCTAGATAGAGATAGATAGACAGAAAGATAGAGAGATAGATAGATAGAGAGAGAGAGAGAGAGATAGATAGAGAGATAGATAGATAGAGAGATAGATAGATAGAAAGATAGATAGAGAGATAGATAGAGAGAAAGATAGATAGATAGAGAGATAGATAGAGAGATAGATAGATAGAAAGATAGAGAGATAGATAGATAGATAGAAAGATAGATAGAGAGATAGAGATAGAGAGATAGAGAGATAGATAGATAGATAGAAAGATAGATAGAGAGATAGATAGATAGAGAGAGATAGATAGATAGATGGAGAACGAGAGCCCCACGTGGGCTCTCCAACAGGCACATGGGTGCAGGAGGCAGTGCTTCCTCCCCTGACCCTAAGGCTTATATTGCACAATGGATTGGCAGGCCTGGTACAGGCTGCCATGCTCCCTGTGGCTATGCACACGCTCCAACTTACTTGGGATGAAGAATGAGTGAGTATAGCAATAGGCCAGGAAAGTACAAGTCACACCCACGTCCACTGGACCTCAACAAATGTCTCAACACTGAGCAGCTTGCACAGTGTGCTGACAAATGGGGACTCGGGAGAACCCATGCACGATGGGATTCTAAATGACAAATATAGGTGAAGGGCCAAGTCCTTTGGGACATGTCTCCACCAAGGGGAAAAGAGCAGGAGTCAAGCTGTGGGGAAATCAGTAAATGGGGAACAGCTGATGCTAAATTTGGGTTTTAAAAGCTTGTAGAGTGTAGGAGGGAGAGAAGGCTGAGGGAGGGGAGGTGTTCCACAGTTTAGAGGTCCTGGGAGGGAATGAGTGAGAGCAGGAGATGGTGCGATGACTTGGTTTCAACAAAGTGAGGATACAGGAGGAAGAAGACCATGACAGTGCAATGGGACTCTTCGAAAATAAAGTAAATTTTGTGGGATAAATTTATTAAGCACCACTGGAACAGCAGTAAATCGCAGTTACAATTTACTGTTTGATTGCTGCACTTGTTCTTCATGATCAGGCCTGGGTGCATGGCAGCGGGATTTAGAGAACTTAAACAATGACTAATATTGTCGGTAAGATCCATTTATCATTCAATAAAAACAAAACACGCTTTTGTTGTAAATCAAAGCTCTTCTCACAACCATGCACAAGAGTACCCGACTGAAGAACGCAGACTGATCAACAGCCATTCCCCTGGGGGATTATAACTGGGGCAGTAAATATACAAAGGCACAAGTATACGAGGACAGTTCATCAGCTCACCTCGCCGCCTCCCTTTAGGACCAGGCTCAGGAGCTATCAAGATTTATTGCATCTCCCTCCTGACTTGTTGCCAAGTTTGTACCCATCTACTCAACACTGAAATCAGGAATCAGACCACTTCTTTATTGAATATTTCAAGTAAGAGCATATTTAATGTACCATGTGGCAGTCTATACCAACCGAGTCCCCATTCACTGCACTGGGTGCCAGTCTATACCAACCGAGTCCCCATTCACTGCACTGGGTGCCAGTCTATGCCAACCGAGTCCCCATTCACTGCACTGGGTGCCAGTCTATACCAACCGAGTCCCCATTCACTGCACTGGGTGCCAGTCTATACCAACCGAGTCCCCATTCACTGCACTGGGTGCCAGTCTATACCAACCGAGTCCCCATTCACTGCACTGGGTGCCAGTCTATACCAACCGAGTCCCCATTCACTGCACTGGGTGCCAGTCTATACCAACCGAGTCCCCATTCACTGCACTGGGTGCCAGTCTATACCAGGCTCAGCTGCCACCAATGTACAAATAGCCCACCAACAACTTGCTGTCAAGGCTTACACATGAAGTGCAGCCAAATTGGGCAAGATACCAGAGGGTACGCGACAACCATGGAGCTACGCCCAAAGCAAGAAAACACAGATGTGCCTTTAGGAAAGAATAAGCTAGCAAGACAAACGACTTCTCAGAAAAAATGGCCAAGGATGGCATCTCTGTAGATCTCAATGAACATTCTCAACTACATTCAGCAATTGTGTTTACATTGCAATCTGTCACAGGAATGAAAACAAACGGGCTCCATTATCGAAGCCGTCTGGTGCGTCTCTTTAATGTAATGTTTTGAATACAAGTATTTTTACGGTGAATCTCATTTTCTTTCCCTTTTGTGCTGAAAGCTAAGATGTTTTGGCAACCTTTGAAATCTGTTCCATTCTGTATTAAATGATTGTAGCAATATATCTTTTTTGTGCTGAATCAAGGGGCAGTGTGGACAAGTGGGGCATTTTCAAGCCTTTTTTAAATTCCAGCCTCAGGCCAGGTATAGCACAGCCAGACGCCAAGCAAAGGACCATCCACATTGTCCTATTAATAGCCTAGACATTGCACTGTGCAATAACGATATCTATCCATAACATATTAAAAATATGCCCGCATGCAGCAAGCTCTGGACAACATCCAGGCTTGGACTGATAAGTGGCAAGTAACATTCATGCCACACTTGTGCCAAGCAACGACCATCTTCAACAAGAGACAGTCTCACCACCTCCCCATGACATTCAACGGCATTACGAATGCTGAATCCCCCATCATCAACATCCTGGGGGTCACCATTGACCAGAAACTCTACTGGACCAGCCACATAAATGACGTGACTACAAGAGCAGGTCAGAGGCTGGCTATTCTGTGGCGAGTATCTCACCTCCTGACTCCCCAAAGCCTCTCCACCATCTACAAGGCACAAATCAGGAATACTCTCCACTTGCCTGGATAGGTGCAGCTCCAACAACACTTAAAAAGCTCGACTACATCCAGGACAAAGCAGCCCACTTGCTCTCCTGTATTCATAAGTACAGTACCAGTGAGAACATCACCCACTGTATAAGAAGGATCTTAACACACTCACATAAGATCACACACTGCTAAATTACACTGGGAAGATTTAAATTTGGTTTCTCTGTCCTTCTGGTAATTGTATATCAATCAGGAACATGCACAAACCCCACTCAACATCCGTTCAATCAGGGATACAGAATACTCATTCCGAAGATGTGGGCGTTGCTGGCAAGGCCAGCATTTATTGCCCATCCCTAGTTTCCCCTGGGAAGGTGGTGGTGAGCCGCCTTCTTGAACAGCTGCAGTCCGTGTGGTGAAGGTACCCCCACAGTGCTGTTAGGGAGGGAGTTCCAGGATTTTGACCCAGCGACGATGAAGGATCGGCGATATATTTCCAAGTCAGGATGGTGTGTAACTTGGAGGGGAACTTGCAGGTGGTGGTGTTCCCATGTGCCTGCTGCCCTTGTCCTTCTAGGTGGTAGAGGTCGTGGGTTTGGGAGGTGCTGCCGAAGAAGTCTTGGCGAGTTGCTTGGTAGTAGATGGTACACACTGCAGCCACGGTACGCCGGTGGTGGAGGGAGTGAATGTTTTAGGTGGTGGATGGCGTGCCAATCAAGCGGGCTGCTTTGTCTTGGATGGTGTCGAGCTTCTTGAGTGTTGTTGGAGCTGCACTCATCCAGGCACTCGCTGCAGAATACCCAGCCTCTGACCTACTCTTGTTGCCACAGTATTTATGTGGCTGGTCCAGTTAAGTTTCTGGTCAATGGTGACCCCCAGGATATTGATGGTGGGGGATTCGGCGATGGTAATGCCGTTGAACGTCAAGGGGCAGTGGTTAGGCGCTTGCTTGTTGGAGATAGTCATTGCCTGGCACTTGTGTGGCGCGAATGTTACCTGCCACTTATCAGCCCAAGCCTGAATGTCATCCAGGTCTTGCTTCATGCGGGCATGGACTGCTTCATCATCTGAGGAGTTGCGACTGGCACTGAACACTGTGCAGTCATCAGCGAACATCCCCACTTCTGACCTTATGATGGAGGGAAGGTCATTGATGAAGCAGCTGAAGATGGCTGGGCCTAGGACACTGCCCTGAGGAACTCCTGCAGCGATGTCCTGGGGCTGTGATGATTGAACTCCAACCACCACAACCATCTTCCTTTGTGCTAGGTATGACTCCAGCCAGTGGAGAGCTTTCTCCCTGATTCCCATTGACTTCAGTTTTACTAGGGCTCATTGATGCCACACTCAGTCAAATGATACCTTGATGTCAAGGGCAGTCACTCTCACCTCACCTCACCTCACTTACATCACTGCTCTTGGACTCTGCCTCTGACAAGTGGTCATCAATTTAAGATGATCACTAAGAGAGTGAGGACAGAGATTAAGAAATTTCTTTGCACAGATTGTTGGAGCATGGAATGCTTTGCCACAGGGAGCGGTTGAGACAGAGACTACTGCATCTTTTAAAGGAAAATGGATAAATATTTAAAGCGCAGGATGGTATAGGGCGGAGAGGGGAGTGAGGGGCAGTGGATTAGTATTGGATTGCTCTAGCAACGAGCCAGCACAGACACGATGGGCTGAATTTTTCTGTGCTGTAAACTTCTATCTCCTTTGATTCGACAGTGGGTGAAGGCAACGGCCAGTTTGGTTTCTGATTTGGTCCCTGGCCTATGTTGATTTAATTGATCTCAGCCAGGATACGATGGGTCTTGGTGCCCCCGAACTAGGGAAAGGCAGGGAGCGGTGGCGGGGGTGGAAATCCACTTCTGATCGCTATCCAGTTAGCCCTGCTGCATGGATGTCAGGTGAAGTTATGATGGTAATCACAGTTGAATATCCTGCCGACAATCATCACTAAAAGATGGCCACTCGTGGAACTGTACCCCAACAAGTGTCAGCGAGGGTGAAATTGGTCCTCGACAGCAATACGAATCGACAGATGGATTTACACCTCGCCTGATTTTCTTTCTCATTGATGTCCAGTGCTTTCAGGAGAGGGGAGAGAGTGGGCAGAAATGATATTCAGCACTCAAAAAGTTAGCAGGACAAGAACAATTTTTAATTTATAATCTTATTTTTCCTAGCCTGCAACAATATAATTGACAGACAGTTTGTGGTTTTATTACGTGGTGGCTCATCCACAGTGATGGAGCTCTGTGGGTTTTGTTGACGACCAGTATTAATGTCTTGGCTGGAGGTGCTCATCACTTCCCACCTTGGGCCTGTGCATCTGTCTCTCTGCTCATGAAGCCAACTAGTACAAACTGATGGAATTCCCCCTTGGCCTGTCAGCCAGCTTATCCAATACAAGGCAAGGGAGAACGGGCAAAGCATTTGCTGTACAAGCATTGCTTGCAAATATCTGTCTGTCCTCGCCCTCACCTCTCTCATTTAGGGTTGCCAACCCATCCAGGATTCTCCCGGATTTTAAAATTCTCATCCTTGTTTTCAAATCCCTCCATGGCCTCACCCCCCTCTCCCTATCTCTATAACCTCCTCCAGCCCTACAACCCTCCGAGATCTCTGCGCTCCTCCAATTCTGGCCTCTTGTGCCTCCCCGATTTTCAGCGCTCCACCATTGGCGGCCGTGCCTTCAGTTGCCGAGGCCCTAAGCTCTGGAATTCACTCCCTAAACCTCTCCGTCTCTCTCTCCTCCTTTAGGACGGTCCTTAAAACCTACCTCTCACCTGTCCTAATATCTCCTTACATGGTTCGGTGTGAAATTTTATCTGATAACGCTCCTGTGAAGCGTCTTGGGATGCTTTACTACGTTAAAGACGCTATGTAAATGCAAGTTGTTGTTGTTGGAATCTCCAGTAATTAAAGATTAATCTCCAGGACACTGCTGTGAGCAAAACTCAGGAGAAAAATAGTAGGGGCATTAAAAAAATTGTGCGTTTTTTTTGTCATTTCCTTCAAACACTTTTGTTTATATATTAGAAAAATATTGAGATGGGAAATTTGACCGGGCGGGACGGTTGGAGGCGGGAGGTCATGTGATGAAACCTCAAGGAATATGTCCAACCAGAGTTGGCAACCCTACCCTCATTGCCCCTTCCCCAGGGAGCTGCTGCTTCTAAATTTGACATGCACAAATGAGCGGCATTTTAGGGGTTGGGGATTTTGGAAAAGCTTACGGAATTAAACTCAGTTCGGAGCTCCACCTCTAGGGTCAGGTGTAAAGATGGTTAAACATCAACAAGAAGCAAAAGGTGATAATCTTATCGTGAGAGGTCTTGAATGAGTTAATCGGCTGACGGTTGCTCAAGCATATTTAATGAACCGTGGGGGATTTTCGAACGAGGACAAGCCGCTGGCTGCAGCCTGCCGTTAAGAGTTGTAAATGAGGTAGGACTCTGATGGAAGGCACAGCGTTCCCATAAGGGGTGGGAGGGAAGCAGTCATTAGTTTCCATACAAGAGCTTTGGCATGCCACAGGAAAGAGGTTTGGGCTGATTACAGAGCAATCTGTCCATGGACACAGCTCACTGCAACCGGCAAAGGAAACCTCTGGGAGTGAAATGCAAAGCCTACTGCGCGCGAGAGGAACAGAGGAACAGATTTAGGAGCAAGCGCCTACTAAATCATCAACACTCACCCCCTTCCCCATCCATAACAGTGACTCCACAAATTACAAAGGACAGCTGAAATTGCTGATTGCTTCTTGTTCGCTTCCCCCCAACCCCCTGCAGTTTTCTCCCCCTCCACTCCTGGAGGCACTGACTCTTACTGGGGTGCAGTACCAACATAGGCCTGGCCTCTGCTATCTCTCTCTCTCCGAGTGCTCACTCCTCATGTGTCGGGCTAGATAATGGGTGTTGGCAGGTTTACTGGAGGAGCATCAGACCAACCCTATCAACCCTGTTTTTTATTCCTTCAAGGGATGTTGGCGTCGCTGGCAAAGCCACCATTTATTGCCCATCCCTAATTGCCCTTGGTGGTGAGCCACCTTCTTGACAACTGAGGGGCCTGCTAGGCCATTTCAGAGGGCAGTTAAGAGTCAACCACATTGCTGTGGGTCTGGAGTCACATATAGGCCAGACTGGGTAAGGACAGCAGGTTTCCTTCCCTAAAGGGACATTAGTGAACCAGATGAGTTTTTACGACAATCCAGTAGTTTCATGATACTAGCTTTTTATTCCAGATTTATTTAATTAACTGAATTTAAATTCCCCAGCTGCTGTGGTGGGATTTGAACTCATGTCTCTGGATCATTAGTCCAGGATTTTGGATTACTAGTCCACTAACATAACCACTATGCTACCATTCCCGGATCGTCACCCGGCATCCTCACACACATCCAGTTTCCAGCGAAGGGCAGTGGTCAGGGCTGATACTCCCCTGCCAAGCCCAGAGGCACTGAGGCCAAAGCACACCGCTACCTGGGATGAGGTAAGTTACCTCAACACAGATGCTGATGGCCGTTTTTATCAAATGTAATCATTTTGACACTTTCGCATGTGACCCCAGAAACACACACAATATAGGCGGGTAACATTCACCGCCATCTTTAATTTCCAGTTTCTCCTACCTCCTGCCACCCCCCAGAATAAATGTTTGAAAATCCTTCACCTGAAAACATCACGATCCCTAAAGTGCAGGTATTCCTAAATTGAACCGTGAAGTTTATATTCTACACACAGGCCTCCTGCTCGAGCTGAATCGTGTCAGTGCTATAAATATACTGTGACCTCTCTCTCTCTCTCCCTATTTCCCCTTTCACCAAGCCTATTCAAGGGACAAAAGTGCTGCGGAGGGATCAGAACAGAAATAATAACAGAAATATGTTTTTAAATACAGTAAAGCAGGCAACTTAATTAACCGACACGCTGGACAGCTGAGATATCAGAAACAGCCTCCAGTAAAAGGCCTTTCAATAGGTACCATTCCCATGTAACTCTTTCACACATACAGTCATCTGAGTAACTTCATTCCTGAATTCAAGGTTACATTCACAGTTTCTGTTTTTGTACTGTTAATGGAATTTTGTACCCATGTGGGATTTTCAGAGAGGGATTCTGCAGATTTGTGGGGACGGAAAATCCTCATTATGGACAATACCAGGTCACAAGAAGGGTTAAAACAGATATTACTGGCCACTCACCTGATTGGGGGGGGAAATAACATTAACCCACAAGATTACAGCCTGAGTAAATACAGGACCCCCGCCCCCCACACACAGCGAGTGTGTAAATACAGGACCACCCCTCCCCCACCCAACCTGCCAATAGTGTCAGCTGTGGCTCAGTTGGTAGCACACTTGCCTCTGAGTCAGAAGGTTGTGGGTTCAAGTCCCACTCCAGGGACTTGAGCACATAAATCTAGGCTGACACTTCAGTGCAGTGCTGAGGGAGTGCTGCTTTGTTGGAGGTGCCGTCTTTCGGATGAGACGTTAAACCGAGGCCCTGTCTGCTCTCTCAGGTGGATGTAAAAGATCTCATGGCACTATTTCGAAGAAGAGCAGGGGAGTTCTCCCCAGTGTCCTGGTCAGTATTTATCCCTCAATCAACATAACAAA
Organism: Squalus acanthias; assembly: GCA_030390025.1. Taxonomy (NCBI): domain Eukaryota; kingdom Metazoa; phylum Chordata; class Chondrichthyes; order Squaliformes; family Squalidae; genus Squalus; species Squalus acanthias. Next base: position 17,531,213 of record CM059440.1, read on the forward strand.
AACAGATTATCTGGTCATTATCACAGTGCTGTTTGTGGGAGCTTGCTGTGCGCAAATTGGCTGCCGCATTTCCCACATTACAACAGTGACTACACTTCAAAAGTACTTCATTGGCTGTAAAGCGCTTTGAGACGTCCGGTGGTCATGAAAGGTGCTGTATAAATGCAAGTCTTTCTTTTGGTTTTATAAGACCAAAGGAAACTGCAAAGGGATCTTGCTAAGATGGGGAATGGGCTAAAATGTGGTGGATGGAATACAATGTCAATAAGTGTGAGGTGCACCTCAGAGCCAGCGCCTTCAGGAGAGATGGGGAACAAATCGGAAAGAATTTTTTTTTATATGCGCTGAATTAGATTTCCATCTTTACCGCCTGGGTGTTGAGCATCGCATGGGCAGAGCTTTGAGAGGAGGTTTGGATGGGGATGATTGTGCCTTGGTAACTTACCTAATGTTCTGTTGCCGATCTGCGTTCCTCCCCACCAGATGTTCCTCTCTGAGCTCCACCCAGGCGATGCTTTAATGCCCAGACGGAACGGCGAAAATCTAACCCATGATATCCAATCTCATTCAGTGCCAATACAGAGATAGGAAATTATACATTCAGGGGGCGAAATTCCCCTCATTTGCGCCTCCAGTGGGAGGCACTAATGGGCCGCAAATGGCTTTTCACCGCCCCCCCCCCCCGAGGCGATAACCGCGGGAGGTTAGTGGCGGCGCGACCGGGTATCGCCCTGATCTTCTGCACCCGGGAGTCATGACGTCATCTCTGGGTGCTGCGCCCTGGTAGCGCCCAAGCCCCGCAGCAGCGCCAGGCAATGTTACCGACTGCTGCAGGGGTCGCGAAGAGTGAGGCCGGCCGCTCGCGGGGCGTCATTTAAAGGCACGGTGGCTGGCCGACATGAACTCCGCTCCAGCAGATGCCAAAATAAAATGCAGAGCTCGCAGCGGGGAGCCTTTCCCTTTAATTGAGGGAAGAGCCCCTGCAACGCGGCAGCGCCATGCGTGGCCACGTGCGGCGCTGCTGAGCACATTGCCTCGGATTGGGACATTCCCCACCTTTTGCGCTCCAAGAGTCAAGTAGAATGCTTGATTTAGCACTCCACTTCCCTTTTGCAGCAAAAAATGGGAATTTCTCAAATGTTTGAAAAGGTTAGCACCTGGTGCTAACTTTTCAAACATTTTTGAATTAGCACCCCAAATGGCCCTCCAGGGGAATTTCTCCCCCTCAAATTTTTATCTTGGGAGATTCGTTTTCAATCCTCACAATGATTTAAATCAAACCCACAGCTGCTCCGATCGGGATTCAGTGTGGGGTTAGTGCTGCTGCCTCCTGGTTCCAACACCGAGTAAACCTGCCAGAGGTACTGAGGCCAGTGGTCAGGACGTTGTGAACGACTTTGGCAAATCCGGCAACTTTACTCTGCCAGTTACGCAGGGCCCGTGTGTCGGCAAAGCACCAGACCCAACACAAAGGGGCAGCTCTTAAGGGGTGCAAAGTGTTGAGATTGTATTGTGTGACTGAGGGGTGACCTGATAGAGGTCTTTAAAATTATGAAAGGGTTTGTTAGGGTAGACGTAGAGAAGATGTTTCAACTTGTGAGGGAGACCAGAACTAGGGGCCATAAATATAAGATAATCACTAATAAATCCAATAGGGAATTCAGGAGAAACTTTTTTACTCAGAGAGTGGTTAGAATGTGGAACTCGCTACCACAAAGAGTGGTTGAGGTGAATAGCATAGATGCATTTAAGGGGAAGCTAGATAAGCACATCAGGGAGAAAGGAATAGAAGGATATGTTGATAGGTTTAGATGAAGAGGGGTGGGAGGAGGTTCGTGTGGAGCATAAACACCAGCATGGACCAGATGGGCCTAGTGGCCTGTTTCTGTGCTGTAAGTACTCTGTCATTCTATGTCTATGTCTAAACATTTCTTAATAAATTGTCAGACAAAGGAATTCCTCTCCGTTCCTCACCAATATCGCACTGCAAGATTTTGACCCAAATGCTGATTAAAACTGTCCAGGTCAGAATGGCTCAAACACACCACACTTAAAGGCATTGAATGGGAATGTCTGGGCTGCTGTTTCATGATGTTTGCTCCGAGCCTGGCCTTGCTTGGAGTGTTTCCCTGTCCCATGGGTAGAGATCAGTAATTAGTTTGATGTGTGAGCATGATGAATGTTTAAATGATCACGAGGATGCCAACACTCTCATCGGTGAAAGGCACGTCAATAAATGAGCTGAGTACAGCTCTGCAGGCACCAGCCACTCTTCAAAGCCTCTCCCCTTTCTTCCAGTGTGAGCGTGGGAGACTATTCAACTCCAGGGGGCATCACAGCCGAGCCCAATCCTGTCCTCACCTCACAGCTGCGCACCTTCCATTCGGAGCTGCTGGATAGCAATCAGGAGCAAGAGCCCTGACACATCTGTACTCCTCCTGACTCCAGGATCATCAAGGAAAATGATAGAAGTAGAGTTTCCGCTTTGGGAGCAATCGGGAAATTGCTCCCAAAATGCGCTCAAAATTACGCTGGTTCGGTTACAGTTCAAGTTTCCGATAAATTTAATTTGCATAGTGACAAACGTAAAATCTTCAATGAACCAGCGCAATCAGGCAGCGTAACAGAATGTAATTGATTCTTTTTCTTTCTTTCTATTAAAAAGTATTCCTTGATGTATTTAAGAGTGGTAACCTGGTACTGTTCTATTAATACGGCTGAAAATGGGTTTATCAGCAACAATAAGCATTTTCACTAAGTGTCCAGTCCTCCACCTGTGAGCAACCTGATTTAAAATCACTGGAAATGACTTAAAAAAAAACCTATACTGACGGAGATATTGGGGGACTTTAATTACCCAAATATCGATTGGGATAATACTAGGATAAAGGGAAAGGAGGGGGAGGAATTTCTGAAATGTGTTCAGGAGAATTTCCTTGACCAATACGTTCTTGGCCCAACTAGGAAGGAGGCATTGCTGGATCTGGTGCTGGGGAATGAGGTGGGCCAGGTCGACCAAGTGTCTGTGGGGGAACACTTGGGTACGAGTGATCATCGTATCATAAGATTTAGATTAGTAATGGAGAGGAGCAAGGAACAATCTAGAGTGGAACTTCTAAACTGGAATAGGGCTAACTTCAATGGGATGCAAAAGGATCTAGCCAGGGTAAAATGGAACCAAAGACTGACAGGAAAAAACTGTAACGGAACAATGGGTGATCTTTAAGGAGGAGATGTTCCAAGTACAGGCTAGGTACATTCCAACAAGAGGGAAAGGTAAGGGAACCAAAGCAAGGGCTCCTTGGATGACAAGGGAGATGGAGAAGATGATGAAACAAAAAAAGAGGGTGTATGATGCATGTCAGGTGAATTCTACAAGGGAGAACCAGACCAAATACAATAAGTTGAGAGGGGAAGTGAAGATGAAAATAAGATTGGCAAAGAGAGAATATGAGAGTAGAATGGCGGTTAACATAAAAGGGAACCCAAAAATCTTCTACCAGCATGTAAACAGTAAGCGGGTAGTAAGAGGCGGGGTGGGGCCTGTTAGAGACAAAGAAGGTGATATATGCGCAGGGCAAGGCTAGAATACTCAATGAGTACTTTGTATCGGTGTTTACTAAGGAGGTGGATGCTGACAAAATATCAGTAGAAGTGGAAAAGGTAAAAACAATGGAAGGGGTGAAAATTGATAGACAGGATGTACTAGAAAGGCTGGTAGAGCGGACAAGTCGCCTGGTCCAGATGGCTTGCATCCCAGGTTGCTAAGGGAATTGGGGGAGGAAATAGCAGAAGGGCTTGCCATAGATGCGGGGGAGGTGCCTGAGGATTGGAAAGTGGCAAATGTGACACCATTGTTCAAGAAAGGGTGTAAAGACAATCCTAGTAACTACAGGCCGGTCAGTTTAACCTCAGTGGTGGGTAATGTTTTAGAAACAATAATCAAGGAAAAAATTAACAGGCACTTGGAGAGGTTTAAGCTCATTAAGGAGAGCCAACACGGATTAGTAAAAGGCAGATCATGTTTGACTAATCTAATTGAATTTTTTGATGAAGTAACAGAGGATTGATGAAGGGAATGCAATGGATGTTGTCTACATGGATTTTTGGAAGACGTTTGACAAAGTACCACATAGAAGGCTGGCTAACAAAATTGAGGCTCATGGAATAGGTGGGTCAGTGGCAGCTTGGATAAGGAATTGGCTGAAGGACAGAAAACAGCGAGTTGTGGTAAATGGCTGTTTTTCAGACAGGAGGATGGTAGACAGTGGTGTTCCCCAAGGGTCAGTGCTGGGGCCACTGCTTTTTTTGATATATATAAATGACCTGGATATTGGAATACAGAGTAGAATTTCTAAATTTGCCAATGACATCAAACTTGGGGGTGTGGCAAACAGTGAGGATGACACCAATCGACTGCAGCAAGACATAGAAAGGCTAGCAGAATGGGCAGACAAGTGGCAGATGGAATTTAATACAGAGAAGTGTGAAGTGATGCATTTTGGCAGAAGGAACAGGAGAGGCAATATACACTTAATGGCATAGTTTTAAAGAGTGTGCAGGGACAGAGGGATCTGGGAGTTCATGTGCATAGGTCCCTGAAGGTGGCGGGACATATTGAGAGAGTGATTAACAAAGCATGTGGGATCTTGGGCTTCATAAATAGAGGTATTGAGTACAAAAGTAGAGAAGTTATGCCGAACCTTTATAAAGCGCTGGCTAGGCCACAACTGGAGCATTGCGTCCAGTTCTGGTCACCACACTTCAGGAAAGATGTGAAGGCCCTTGAGAGGGTGCAGAGGAGATTACCCAGAATGGTTCCGGAGATGGGGGATCTTAGCTACAAGGACAGGTTGGAGAAGCTGGATTTGTTTTCATTAGAGCAAAGGAGGTTGAGGAGTGATTTGATAGAGGTGTACAAGATTATGACGGGTTTGGATAGGCTAGACGGGGAAAGGCTGTTCCCACTAGTTGATGGTACAAGGACTAGGGGACACAGATTTAAGGTTTTGGGCAAGAGATACAGGGGGGAAGTGAGGAAAAACTTCTTTACGCAGTGAGTGGTGAGGATCTGGAACTCACTGCCGACGGAAGTGGTGGAAGTGGAGACACTCAATGTTTTCAAGGGGAGACTGGATAGGCACTTGAGGGAAATAAACTTGCAGGGCTACGGGGATAGAGCAGGGGAATGGGACTGACTGGATTGCTCCACAGAGAGCTGGCATGGACTCGATGGGCCGAATGGCCTCCTTCTGGGCCATATGACTCGATGACATTTAATAGTTTCATTGGTGTAAACGAGTCAGTTTCATAGTAAATGAAATATTTTTTGATATGAGAAAACTTTTAAAACCTGCCTACTCGTGCCTGTGCGCCTAAGAAAATGAGCACAATTTGAAGGGCCTTCCTGAACCAGCGCAATCGCTGGAATCTCACAATTTCCACCCAGGGGCGCGGCCAGCTTTGCGGGGCCTGATTCGGGAGACCTGAATCTTGAACCAGTATAAAAGATCACGAACCTAAGTGGTTTTGGCCGCAGCTCACGTTTAAAATTCCCCACTCGTTTGCGCTGGTTCGGCCGATCCTGCATGGATTGCGCTGATATTACTAGCGGAAACTCGACCCAGTAGTGTCCCACTGCTGCCCTCACCCGATATTCCTGCTTGATGATAAACAAATGCATTCTGCGAGTCTCTCCTCGGTAATTCGAGCACCAGTCCCACAACCTCATCGTTGCTGTTCTCTGAAATCTCTACAGTGCATCACAGTGAGCATACTGTTCAATCATACATCAAGCATTTTAGATAGAGGGCGAAGCTCTGTCTGCCATAACAATGCTCCTTACCTCCATCAGAAGAGCACCTCCTACTGTATCACCGTTCCTCACAGGGAATCAGTATAAACCGACAAATTGTGATGCAAGTCAACCCAGGACACTCCCTGGCACTTAACCTGGTGGCTAAAGAATCATTTTTTTTGTTGCCAATTTTCTCCTTTGCTCCCCTGACTCTTATTGGTAGACAGTTCCATGGACACTGCTCATGCTCCAGTACCTCACCTAAGTAGCCATTCTTCACGTGTGAAGCGAGACCATGAGGTTTGATGGGTTATTCGACTGCGTGGGGCATCACTCCAGTCTTCACTTTACATTCACACATGTGGACTTTCCAGTAAGGGTCACTGGATAGCATAGCTGATTTTTTACCCCCTCCCTAGCCCAGGGTCTGCTAATGCGAAACAGGTATGGTAGTGTAGTGGTTAAGGTATTAGACTTTCAACCTGCTAGATCATGAGTTCAAATTCCATTATGGAGGGCTGTAAAATTGAATGCAATAAATCTGGTCATTTGTCGGCTGACTCCAGAAAAAAAATATCATGAAAGCTTCTGGATTGTTGTAAAAAACCAATTGTAGTTCACTAATGCCCTTCAGAGAAGAGAACCTGTGGTCCTTACCTGGCCGACAAGTGACTCCAGTTCCACACGACGCAGTTGAGTCTGAAGTGGCCTAGCAAGCCTCTCAGTTGTGAAAACAGCAGTGGCTCAGTTTAAGTCCCACTTCCACTCAAACTCCAGGCTGACGCTCCCAGTGCAGTATTGGGGAACTGTTGCACTGTCGGAAGTGGTGTCTTTCAGTTGAGATATTCAACTGAGGCCCTGTCTACCTTCTCAGGACATAAAAGATCCCACGGTACTATTTCAAGACCTGGGGGGGAAAATTCGTTAGTGACCATTTTGGGGCGCTAACATCGCCTGGGCGCTAAATTTAGCGGCCGGCGAAAAATAGTGCCGGCGATCACGAACTTCAGTTTTAGCGCCTCAAGGGGGAGGTGGAACGCTAATTCAAGCTCTCCAGTTCCTTCTTAGAGCACTAACCCCGAATATCGGGGCAGTGCGTTCTGCAGCGCTACACACTGGGACACGTAGCGCTGCCACATGGAAGGGCTCTTTCCCTCACTAAAGGGGAGTGCCCAAGCCCACAACTCTACGGGGTGCCGGGCTGCCAGATCGCGGCACGGACCCCGCGTTCAAAGATGCAACGGGCCGTGACAAGTAAGTCGTCCGATTTTTTTCCCCCCGCCCACCACCTCCCCTTTAGATGTCGCCCTGCGAGCCTCCTGCCGCTCTGTTCCTGCCCGCTGAATCGGTCGCTGTCATCGACCGGCACAGATTCAGGGGCACGGGCTAATTGTGCAGGCGGGGCGAAAATGGGGTGTTGCGCACGGTGATGATGTCGTCATCGCCTGCGCAGCGGAGCAGGGCGCTACCGGTTACCGCCGCCACTAAACTCCTGCTGAATTTAGCGGGAGTCGTTAGCAGTGCCGCGCCCGGGCGAAAAGTTGTTTAGAAACATAGAAACATAGAAGATAGGAGCAGGAGTAGGCCATTCGGCCCCTCGAGCCTGTTCCGCCATTTAATGAGATCATGGCTGATCATCCAAATTCAGTACCCTGTCCCTGCTTTCTCCCCATATCCCTTGATCCCTTCAGCCTTAAGAAATATATCTATCTCCTTCTTGAATATATTTAATGAATTGGACTCAACTGCCTTCTGTGGTAGAGAATTCCACAGGTTCACCACTCTCTGGGTGAAGAAATTCCTCCTCATCTCTGTCCTAAATGGCTTAACCCTTACCCTTAGACTGTGACCCCTGGTTCTGGACTCCCCCGCCATCGGGAACATCCTTCCTGCATCTAGTCTGTCTAGTCCTGGTAGAATTTTATAAGTTTCAATGAGATCCCCTCATTCTTCTAAACTCTAGCGAATATAAGCCTAATCGACCCAATCTCTCTTCATACGTCATTCCTGCCATCCCAGGTATCAGTCTGGTGAATCTTCGCTGCACTCCCTCCATGGCAAGAACATCCTTCCTCAGATAAGGCGACCAAAACTGCACACAATACTCAAGGTGTGGTCTCACCAAGGCCCTGTACAACTGCAGCAAGACATCCTTGCTCCTGTACTCGAATCCTCTCGCTATGAAGGCCAACATACCATTTGCCTTCTTAACCGCCTGCTGCACCTGCATGGTTACCTTCAGCGACTGGTGCACAAGGACACCCAGGTCTCGCTGCACTTCCCCTTTTCCCAATCTATTGCCGTTCAGATAATAATCTGTCTTCCTGTTTTTGCCACCAAAGTGCCCCGTTAGCACCCCGAGAGGCGCAAATGCATCGAATTTCTAGGCCCTGGTGTGCTGGCCAATATTTATCCCTCAATCATCATTGTTAAAAAAAATCAGATTTTTGACGTGTTATTCGACTACATCACTGCCGAACCCACATTATCACATTGCTGTTTGTGGGAGCTTGCTGTGTGCAAGTTGGCTGCCACGTTTCCTACATTACAACAGTGACTACATTTCAAAAGTACTTCATTGGCTGTAAAGCGCTTTGGGACGTCCTGATGTTGTGAAAGGCGCTATATAAATGCAAGTCTTTCCTGCTTTTTTTTGCTTCAAGGGGGCCCACGACCACCTTCTTAGAGAAACACGGGATGGGCAATAAATGGGCAACACGTCAAGGACATTTCAAACAAAAAATAAACCCTGGTTGGAGAGCAGCTAACTCAGCACAGACTAAACCCGAAACCTTCAGGTGTGAATGGCTTGGGTACTTGCGGTTTTAACATCGCACGGGGAGACCAATGTTTTTCCGATGAGGGTGGGGGATAAATTAAACTGATAAGGGAAAAGTAAATAAGTTATTAAAATAACATATCCCCTCCCCATGGAACCTCTGTGTTCAACGCCACATCCGTTATAAAATGCAGCGTTAATCCGGAGACGAGGAGGCATTACAGAAAGCTAATTATTAAAACAGGGGAAGCACGCAAAGGAAATCTGTTTGTACTTCAGGAGTCAATAAAGCGGAAAATTAATCGGAAATTGCAATATTGATGGCATTTACATTAAGGTTCTCAGACTATTTTTATATAAAAAAAACCCAAAAAATTGGAATCGGTTTCTATTATTGCGGAACACCGGGCGCATCAGTCCTGCTCATCCCCATCAGCACATGACTTCTTTATTACCCTACAAAATGGGATCTGTCCAGTTGTCATGGGTAAAATAAATCACCGCTCCGCGCGCAGTGAAGTAGCACCAGACAAGGCTGCTGGAAACATTGCCTTTTACCACAATGCATATAATGAGGATGCCATGCTCTAAATATTGTTAAATGAGGCGCTCCCATCCTGCCGAACTACCTGTACATCACTGGGAGCTACATTAGAGTGCCCTGACACCATCAAATTGACAGATTGATTGGGGTAAAGGGGCAAATATTAAGAAGGAGTTACTGTGTTCTTTTCCATGGGTGGGGAGGGGAGGGAGGAGTGGAATGTGCATCATTTGGGGGATTTATCATTTGAGTCATAGATGGGCTCTGAACTCGATCGGAGTCCGGTTTCAGTCGGGGAAAGCAGTCACAGTGTGTCTGATTACTGGTAGGATGCAATCTACATTCCTGAATCTACCACAACATCACTTCCACAGAATGGAGAAGAGCAACAGTGCAGGGGGCAGGGTTATTAGACACTATTACAGTGATACACTATATTAGTGTTACAGTGAGGGTGTGGGGTATATCAGAGTGCTACAGTGAGGGGTGTGGGGTATATCAGACTGTTACAGTATCTACACTTACATATAACAATAGGCATGTGGAGGAGATACCAGAGGGCTGTTGTCCATGAAATCATAACCCAGCCTTCAAGAAAAGAGAGCAGGAAAAACTGGCCAAACAAATCATAGCCTATCAGATCCTCATCTCCTCTATTCTGTAAAACCTCGCAAAAACACTTTAATTTCTACTCAATTTGTTTGTAAATTTGTTGTTCTAAATTTGTTAATTTGAATTTATTCATAACAGACGGATTCCCAGCGCTGACTGCAGTGTGGAGTGTGCATGGTGATGGTTTTATACTGTGGCGTACAAGAGCCCAATTAATTACACACCAGCCCTTTACCATGTTTAGCTGAATGACGTGCTCATCAAGGTGAGCAATGGGACATTTCCAATTTGAGGCAGTCAGTGTCACCAGTGAGCAGTCTCGGGTCAGATATGGCACAGGTTAGATGCGGAATAAATCTCCCTCTGCATTGCCCCATCAAGCACTCTCAGGTCAGAAGGCTTGGGCCGATAAGTGGCAGGTAACATTCGTGCCACACAAGTGCCAGGCAATGACTATCTCCAACAAGCGAGCGTCTAACCACTGCCCCATGACATTCAACAGCATTACCATCGCCGAATCCCCCACCATCAATATCCTGGGGATCACCACTGACCAGAAACTTAACTGGAAGAGCCACATAAATACTGTGGCAACAAGAGCAGGTCAGAGGCTGGGTATTCTGCGGTGAGTGTCTCACCTCCTGACTCCCCAAAGCCTTTCCACCATCTACAAGGCACAAGTCAGGAGTGTGATGGAATACTCTCCACTTGCCTGGATGAGTGCAGCTCCAACAACACTCAAGAAGCTCGACACCATCCAAGATAAAGCAGCCTGCTTGATTGGCACCCCATCCACCACCTTAAACATTCACTCCTTCCACCACTGGCATACCGTGGCTGCAGTGTTTACCATCTACAAGGCTTCTTCAGCAGCGCCTCCCAAACCCATGACCTAGAAGGACAAGGGCAGCAAGCTCATGGGAACACCACCACCTCCAAGATCCCCTCCAAGTCACACACCATCCTAACTTGGAAGTATATCGCCGTTCCTTCAACGTCGCTGGGTCAAAATCCTGGAACTCCCTCCCTAACAGCACTGTGGGAGTACCTTCACCACACAGAGTGCAGCGGTTCAAGAAGGCAGCTCACCACCATCTTCTCAAGGGCAACTAGGGATGGGCAATAAATGCTGGCCTTGCTAGTGACGCCCACATCCCATGAACGAATAAAATAAAAAGTATCACAGTTAGACACAGAGTAAAGATCCCTCTAGACTCCCCTAACCTCAGAGATACCTTCTTTCTACCCCCTACCCCCGCCACACAATATTAACACTGACATTTCTATTTTCCATTTCTATTGTCCTTTTAATGTAAAATTTTCGATATGGAATCCCCTCGCTGGTGATGTATAATGGAGTATCCACTGGGACTTGGGAAATATTCCTCATAACAAGGCTCACAATAGAAGCAACGTATTATCATACTTTCCAAAAAACACGCACTATCCATCTTTATTAAATCAGTACCTCTGTCAATATCTAAACGTCTAACCATGGATTGGGGATGGAAGGTCAGTGTGGTGCACATTGCTCTTTCATCTCTGTGACCTGGGTTCAGTCCAGCCCAAACTGATGGGAGCTTTCTACTCATCTCCTGGCTATTAAAATCCAGTGTGAACTGAGTTTGGGCAATGTTAACCCTGCTCCTTGTGGACAGGGTCTCATAGCACAAAACTGTTCCCAATTCAGCACTAAATTGGCAATGCCATTCTGAGAGGCCACTGGGGCGTGAAAACAGAGCATATCACACTAGGCCAATAGTGGGTTGGGTTGCCAACTCTTGTTGGGTGTATCCCTGGAGGTTTCATCACATGACTGCTCGCCTCCAACCGTCCCGCCTCCTCATTGGTCCATCCTGCAGGCACACTGCCTTCCCACGGCCAATTGGAAAGGGAGCAGACATCTTGTTACCAAATTTGATGAATCTTGACTGTTAGTGAAACAGCCTTTTCTCCCCCATCTCTCCAATATTTTATAACTAATAAATGAAAATGATAAAAACACAATTTTGTGCAATGTCCCTATAATTTTTTTCTCCTGGGTGTTGCTCACAGCAGTGTCCTGGAGATCTTCAATTCTTGGAGACTGCAGGACAATCCTGGAGGGTTGGCATCCCTAGTAAGGGAAGCTTCTCTGAGGTTGGGGCACAGTACAAGGAGGGGGGGGGGTTGCTTTATTCTGCTGTTAGCTGTGCTATACCTGCCCTGCAAGTGCTCAGTCTGGGTGCCCACAATGGAAGGGGTTCCATTCTCAAGCCTCGTCTTGAGTGAGCAAAAAATTCACACACAAAATAAAATGTTTAAAGAAACCATATATAAGTGGGTCAGTGAAAGGGTTAAAAAGAATAGCTGTGCAGGAACAACCTATCCCATTAAAAACTTAAGTACAAAGGATGACCTCTTTGATATTAGCTAAAGGGATATGCATTAATATACATATTAAACACCGTCATAAACGTAACTTATTTCTTCATAAATTTTAATTTGATGCTCTAAGGTGTTAAATAATAGCCATAATGATCTCGTAGGTGTGCATTAATTGATGATTGATGTACTCCAGGCCTAGTTAAAGCACTCCGCTTCACCTTGCGCTGGGAGTAACAGTGATGAGCATTCATCATTCATGAAGGCACATTCATTTATTCCTCTCTCCTTTATTAATGACACAGCCTGAGAAAGAACTCCTCTGCTTCCACCTCCCTTAATAGGATCTGCACAGGACGCGCGAGGCATTTGATGAAAAGGACAACAGGGAAAATTTCTCTAGAGCACAGGCCCTTTCCTGGAATGCTGTGTGCAACGCGCCTGTGTAGGACCCTTGGAGATCTGGGCCAGAATGGTGCCAGGGATGAGGGACGTTAGTTACGTGGCGAGACTAGAGAAGCTGGGATTGTTCTCCTTAGATCAGAGCAGGTTAGGGGGAAATTTGATAGAGGTTTTCAAAATTATATAGGGTTTTGATAGAGTAGATAGGGAGCAACTGTTTCCACTGGCAGGTAAGTTTCTAGCCCTCTTAGGTAGCCCCGAGTGACCCACTTGGAACAATAAAGACAGCAGCCTGACACAAGTTGTACCAGATGTTCAGTTCATGATGCCAGAGGGTAAGTCTCTTGATTTTAAAGAAGTCGAATTGGTTCCCTGGATGGCTGAGATGGCAAAATGCACCCAACATACAAATGAGCTGTACATAGGAACAGGAGCAGGCCAGTTTTGAAATTTTCAATTGACCCCCAGCCTCAACAGTTTTTTGGGGAGAGTGTACCAGATTTCCACCACCCTTTGTGTGAAGAAGTGCCTCCCGACATCAGCCCAGGAAGGTCCCAGGTCCAGTCACCAGTCTGTGCTGTTGGCCAAGGTGGCTGTAGGACCTCTTCAATTCGGGAACAATCAGGCATGATTCCGGCTTCTGATCTACTCTCCAGTGACCCCTGCTCGGAGGTGCAGGTGTGTCGATATTGGGTGATGATGCGGAGATGCCGGCGTTGGACTGGGGTGGACAAAAATGAGAAGTCGCACAACACCAGGTTATAGTCCAACAGATTTATTTAAAATTACAAGCTTTCGGCGCTATCCTGCCCCTTCTTCAGGTAAAGTTACTGTAACTCTCACAGTAACTTCACCTGAAGAAGGGGCAGGATAGCTCCGAAAGCTTGATATTGGGTGAGGATAAGATCGGGCTTGGCTGTGATGTTTCCCATGGTTGAACAGTCTGATGACGCTCAATATCCAGACTCTCAGATGAGGAACAGGCACTTGGATTAGGCACTGGATGGCGAGTAACTCCCATGGGAGCGTACCCCAGCATGAATCAGCACCTCCAAATGAGGAGGGGAGAAAGTATTGCATTAATGATAACAGTACTCAATGGGAGAATATGGAATCAAAGGCCGCAAATTTAATAGCGCTCAGGGGGCGGGTTTGGAGGCGGGTCCGCTGTCAAAATAGCAAAGATTGACAGTGGGTAGGAAACCCGCTGTCAACCCGCCTCCACGCGAGTCTCCCAGGTGTCGGGTCTGTCAGCGGAGAACTGGCCTGACACCAAGCAGCGGGGGAGACAATTCAGCTTGTTAAATGGCTTGCTAAGAACCAATTTAATAGTATTTTGAGGCTTACTTCTAATTTTACGTTCTCCCCCATGGGTTACCCGCTGTTCGGGGAACACGCCAGCTCAACCTGGCGTCTTTTGAGTCTGCTCTGATGTTTGTGAAAAGTAGACAGCTGCAGAAGTGATGTCAAAGATGCCATGTTGCAGATGGTGAGTTTCAGAGCGCAGAAAATGTTGGTTACTGCATTTTTTATACATATAGAGATTTCTTTAGCTTACAAGTTTTTAGATCCAACTGTATGTCCAGTGCCACCTCATTGGGAGAACCTCTCTCACCATTGACAGATCGTTTCTGTCATCTCACCTGCAGCTGCCATCTATTGCAGCAACATCGGAGCTATTGAAACAATCAGACCTTGGTCCTCCAAATCCTTCCACAATCAGCCCCAACACCAACATCACCAGGCACACCAACATCACCAACAACATCACCAACCTTCTCCGCCATCACCTGATGCTGCACTGGACACAGGGCATCAGCCCCTGACAACATTTCTGCCCGGGAGGCCAGCAAAGGCATCACCATGGACAGATTTTCTTCACTTGATGCTGTGAACCCTGGCTGCCACATGATGCGCCAGGTTGACACCATCCCACACCAGCACGGTGAAGCATCCCTTTAATGTCCAAGCCACTCCATGCACACACATCACTATAGCGGGGGGTTGGGGGGAGGGGGAGTCATGACTGAGCAATCACTGGAACTCAGTAAGACACTTCTCAAGGTGCGCTCAGATCTGTCCAATAAGGGGCACTTTGGAAAAAGAGATTTCCTTCACATGGACATTGGCTAAACCTCTGAAGTGCCTACCCTTGTGTGTTGTTAGTTGGTATGCTTGCAGTAGGGTGAGGGTGAGTGTGAGGGGTGGCTAGTGAGATGGGAAAGTGATAAAGTAGATAGAGAGGGATGGGTGGAGGTGCAAAGTAAGTTGGTGTCCTGGGAAGGTTTCTTCCGCCCTTGGAAAGGAAGAGAACCTCCCTGCGTGTTGTGACTCCCTCCATAAGCATATGGAGGGAGTCATTGGAGAGCCTGGGTGCAAGCGTTCATCTTTGTGCAGTGATTGTCAGTGTTTGCAGCACCTCAATGCTGTCAAACACTGACAGAACAACTGTCAAACTCCATGTGGAAGTGATCCCTTTAAGGAAACCGGCTGATGACAAGTCATCAAATGACGTCATCAGACCCGCTTCCTGTTAATTGGCCAGGAAGCCCCCAGGGCGGGCTTAACAAGGCCAATCAAGGGAAAATCACGTTTACAGAGCGGCTGCAGCTGGGAGTGGGACCGGAATCCGGAAACCAGCTCTCCCGCCACCATCCCGCCTCCTCCATTAAATTTGCGGCCAAAGAGTCAAGAAAGAAACAAAGAACTTGCATTTATATAGCTTCCTCCAAGTCCTCAGGACGACCTAAAGCACTTCACAGTCGATGAATTACTTTTTTAAGTGTAGTCACTGTTGTAATGTAGGAAACGCAGCAGCCAATCTGTGCACAGCAAGCTCCCACAAACAGCAATGAAATAAATGAACAGTTAATCCGTTTTAGTGATGTTTGTTGTGGGATAAATGTTGACGAGGACTCCCCTGCTCTTCTTCGAATCGTGTCGTGGGATCTTTTACATCCAACTTAGAGGGCAGATGGAGCCTCAGTTTAACATCTTCAAAAGACGGTATCTCTGACAATGCAGTACTGCACTGGAGTGTCAGCCTAGATTATGGGCTCAAGGAGGTTTTGAGATCCTGGGAAAGAATGAGTTAGAGTCGGAGATGGTGGAATGAGCCTCAAGTTTAAATCTATCCCCAATTCCCCATTTTCTTGTTTGAAAATTCTCCTTATAAAACAAATGTTTTATTACATAAAGCATTAAAAATTGAATGTTTAATAAATTATGCAGGTAGAATTCATGCTGATAAAATTACATTATGTGGCCTCCTGTGTTGTGTGATTCTCTTTAAGCTCGTTGTACAGTGCATCAAACAACACCCAGGAGATACTGTGCTATCCAACACATATACAACCATAATAGAATGTGCTCACTGCTTAAACTCTTAACAGCTGCCTTCCCTTCACCAAGAAGACAGGAGAGAAAATCCTGGCCTCAAACAAGTGTTTCCCCTAGCAACCACACGACCATCACAAACAAGAGGCCTAGTCAAATCATTCTCAAGCTCTTTGTGCTCTTTTTCCTGCTCCAGCTCTCTGCTTTTTCTTTCTTGTTATTGCATTCTGTTTTTTCCTTTCTAATTGTCTGCACTGTTATCTCTCTTTTCCTCTCTCTCTCATTCATTCTTTTTTACTCTTTCTCTCTGCTTCATTCTTATTCGCTTTATTTTTCTCTATTTCTCCTTGTGTTTTTCTCTAATCTTGTTTGTCTCTCTCTTTTACTCTCTCATTCGATCTCATTCTATTTTTCTGTCTCATTCACATTTTTTCTCTCTCGTGCTGTTTTTCTCTGTGTTAACATAAGAACATAAGAAATAGGAGAAGGAGTAGGCCATACGGCCCATCGAGCCTGCTCTGCCATTCAATAAGATCATGGCTGATCTTCTACGTCAACTCTACTTTCTCGCCCTATCCCCCGTATGCCTTGATTCCCTTAGTGCCCAAAAATCTATTGATCTCAGTCTTGAATATACTCATTGTCTGAGTATCCACAGCTCTCTGGGGTAGAGAATTCCAAAGATTTACAACCCTCTCCTGCTCATCTCAGTCCTAAATGGCCAACACCTTATCCTGAGACTATATCCCCTAGTTCTAGACTCTCCAGCCAGGGGAAACAGCCTCTCAGCATCTACCCTGTCAAGGTCTCTAAGAATTTTCTACATTTCAATGAGATCACCTCTCATTCTTCTAAACTCCAGAGAATATAGTCCCATTCTACTCAATCTCTCCTCATAGGGCAACCCTCTCATCCCAGGAAGGAATCTAGTGAACCTTCGTAGCAACCCCTCTGAGTCAAGTATATCCTTCCTTCAGCCTTTCAGCCCCATAACCCCCCATATCTGCACTCCTCTAATTCGGCCCTCTTGAGAATCCCTGATTATAATCGCTCAACCATTGGTGGCCATGCCTGCAGCTGCCGAGGTCCTATGCTCTGGAATTCCCTCCCTAAACCTCTCCGCTTCTCTACCTCTCTTTCCTCCTTTAAGTCGCTCCTTAAAACTTACCTCTTTGACCAAGCTTTTGGTCATCTGCCCTAATTTCTCCTTATGTGGCTCGGTGTCAAATTTTCTTGCGTTATAACACTCCTGTGAAGCGCCTTGGGACGTTTTACTATGTTAAAGGCACTATATAAATACAAGTTGCTGTTGTTGTTTCTTCGATAAGGAGACCCAGAATTTACACAGTACTCCAGGTTTGGTCTCACCAAGGCCCTATATAATTGCAGCAAGATTTCCGTACTCTTATACTCCAACCCCCTTGCAATAAAGGCCAACATACCATTTCCCTTCCTAATTTGCTGTACCTGCATGTTAACTTTCATCTTTGCTTCTCTCTTTTTCTCACATTCGCACTGTTTCTCTCTCATTCGCTGTTTCTCTCTGTGTTCTCTCATTTTCTGTTTATCTTATTCTTCAGCTGTGTTTTTCTTTCATTCTCTCTTTCTGTTTTTCACCATCTCATTCACAGAATCCCCACAGTGCAGATAGAGGCCATTTCGGCCCATCGAGCCTGCACCGACACATATCCCACCCTATCCCCGTAACCCCACGTATTTAATCCCCCCTAACACTAAGGGTCAATTTATCATAGCCAAATCAACCTAACCCGCACATCTTTGGACTGTGGGAGGAAACCGGAGCACCCGGAGGAAACCCACGCAGAAACGGGGAGAATGTGCAAACTCCACACAGCCAGTCACCCGAGGCCGGATTCGAACCCGGGTCCCTGGCGCTGTGAGGCAACAGTGCTAACCACTATGCCACCATGTTGCCCACTCTTCAGCTATTTTCCCCTATAATTATACAGCTCTCTTTTTCTCCTTGTAATTCTCTCTTTTTTTCTTGCTCTTCAGCCCTCTGTGTGTGTCTCTCTCTTTCTGTGTTTCTCTCTCTCTCTCTCTCTCTTTCTTTGTGTTTCTCTCTCTCTGTGTCTCTCTGTGTCTCTCTCTCTCTCTCTGTCTCTTTCTCTGTGTTTCTCTCTCTCTCGCTCTGTTTCTCTCTCTCTCTGTTTCTCTCTCTCTGTTTCTCTCTGTGTCTCTGTCCCTCTCTTTCTGTGATTCTCTCTCTCTGTTTCCTCTCAGACACCAAAGTGACACAGAGATCTCGGTTATTTGTCCATTTTACTTAAAAAGAAAAAAAAATGTGTTTGCTTTCTGTACAGAAAGGTTTATTTTCAAGAATCCCTGTGGTCGCAGCCATGGCAACAAGGACAGAACCAATCATTACATGCCACATTAACCTATGGTAAGTCCGCCTATCTTTTGGTGCTATTATTGGACCTGTTCTTCATTTTCCGATTTTCTTCAGTCCTCTCCGGAAGACGCTGACTCTCGCTGGTGCTGTCAGCTCTTCAGTATCCCGCCATTCTTCACATATGCGCCTAGATGGTGAGTGTCGGCAGGGCATTCAACCATGTAATGCACCACGTCCAAGTCTGGTCCGGTCCTCACTCGACATTCACACAAAGCACTTTTGAGCAGGAGTGATGGACTGGTGATCATGAGCAGGAACCCTGGCTGGTTTCTCCCCTCTCTAGCTGGGGAGCAGCGATTCCAATCAAACCCTTGACTAATGCTGTGACAGAGATCAATAAACCCAGTACTGTCCAACTATCGAACTTGGGACCTTCTGTAAGGCTCAAGTCACACACTATATTGACCCACTGAGCCATCAGGGAGTGCCGTCTTTCGGATGAGACGTTAAACCGAGACCCCGTCTGCTCTCTCAGGTGGACGTAAAAGATCCCATGGCACTATTTCAAAGAAGAGATGGGGAGTTATCCCCGGTGTCCTGGGCCAATATTTATCCCTCAATCAACATCACTAAAAAGAACAGATTATCTGGTCATTACCACATTGCTGTTTGTGGGACCTTGCTATGCGCAAATTGGCTGTTTCATTTTCTACATTACAACACTGACTACACTTCAAAAGTACTTCATTGGCTGTAAAGCACTTTGGGATGTCCTGAGGTCATGAAAGCACTAATAAATGCAAGTCTTTCTTTTGATGTGATTATATTGGTGTTTTTCATGAACATTTTATTGAAAGCCAGCATCCCAAGAAGTGCCATTCTCCAGCACGCGGCACTACTCTCCCAGTGAGTGGTTTAATGTGGGATCCCCACGCAGAAAGCTCCTGATTTCAAATTTCTCTGGGCTAGGGAGGGGAAAATCAGCCAGGGTCCTGCTCATGATCACTGTTCTTGCTTGAAAGCGTGTGTGTGTCGGCTAAGGACAGAATAAGGCTTGGACGAATAGCCTGCCACACTCACTGTTTGGACTCGCACATGAAAAGTGGCCACTTGGGTATGGTACCAGTGGAAGACTGGCAGCTGTGGAATCCGTACCCCAGTGAGAGTCAGCTCCTTCAGGAGAGGAGGGGATCTGAACCCCAGTGAGAGTCGGCACCTTCAGGAGAGGAGGGGACCTGAACCCCAGTGAGAGTCGGCACCTTCAGGAGAGGAGGGGACCTGAACCCCAGTGAGAGTCAGCTCCTTCAGGAGAGGAGGAGACCTGAACCCCAGCAAGAGTCGGCACCTTCAGGAGAGGATGGGACCTGAACCCCAGTGAGAGTCAGCACCTTCAGGAGAGGAGGGGACCTGAACCCCAGTGAGAGTCGGCACCTTCAGGAGAGGAGGGGACCTGAGCCCCAGTGAGAGTCCGCACCTTCAGGAGAGGAGGGGAGCTGAACCCCAGTGAGAGTCAGCACCTTCAGGAGAGGAGGGGACCTGAACCCCAGTGAGAGTCAGCACCTTCAGGAGAGGAGGGGAGCTGAACCCAATGAGAGTCAGCACCTTCAGGAGAGGAGGGGAGCTGAACCCCAGTGAGAGTCACACCTTCAGGAGAGGAGGGGAGCTGAACCCCAGTGAGAGTCAGCACCTTCAGGAGAGGCGAGAAAAGTGGCAAAACAGTAATCTTATTATGTTATCAGACCAGTTCAATGATGTTACAGGTTTGTAATGTGCTTCCATGTATACATTATTCAGCAATTTGTACAACACTGCAGTGACAATGAAATCTTACTGTGTAGCAACAAGGGATTATTATAATTAATATTCCAATTATAAAGTTACTGTGGCAATCTGTAGTTACATTAGATCTTAGACCGTGGGCTCCGTGTCTCCACATCACTCATCCCTACCTGAAAGATGCTTCCCCACCCTAACAGGTATGCTGTCATAAATGACATAGAATATACAGCACAGAAACAGGCCATTCAGCCCAACAAGTCTGTGCTGGTGTTTATACTCCACACGAGTCTCCTCCCATTCCATCTACCTCATCTCAGCCTTTCAGCATATCTTTCTAACGTGCAGCGTTTGTGTGTGAGACTCCCTTCTTCAATGTTCTAAGAACATAAGAAATAGGAGCAGGAGTAGGCCATACGGCCCCTCAAGCCTGCTCCGCCGTTCAATACGTTCAATACGTTCATTAGCCACCGACTCCATCCCTCTCCCTGGCAACTGTCTAAGGCTGTTCGCAACCTTAGTGTCATATTTGACCCCGAGATGAACTTCCGACCACATATCCGCACCATCACTAAGACCACCTATTTCCACCTCTGGAACATAGCCCGACTTCGCCCCGCCTCAGCTCATCTGCTGCTGAAACCCTCATCCATGCCTTTGACTTGGCCATTCCAACGCACTCCTGGCTGGCCTCCCATGATCTACCCTCCGCAAACTTGAGGTCATCCAAAGCTCTGCTGCCCGTGTCCTAACTCGCACCAAGTTCCGTTCACCCATCACTCCTGCGCTCGCTGACCTACATTGGCTCCCGGTTAAGCAACGCCTCAATTTTAAAATTCTCATTCTTGTTTTCAAATTCCTCCATGGCCTTGCCACTCCCTATCTCTGTATCTCCTCCAGCCCCACAACCCCCGAGATATCTGCGCTCCTCTAATTCTGCCTTCTTGCGCATCGCTGATTTCAAGCGCTCCACCATTGGCGGCCGTGCCTTCAGCTGCCAAGGCCCTAATTCCCTCCCTAAACCTCTCCGCCTCTCCACCCCTCTTTCCTCCTTTAAGACGCTCCTTAAAACCTACCTCTTTTACCAAGCTCTTGGTCATCTGCCCTAATATTTCCTTATGTGGCTCGGTGTCAAATTTGGCTTTATAACACTCCTGGGTTGTTTTACTACGTTAAAGGTGCTATATAAATACAAGTTGTTGCTGTTGTTCTTATAGTGGGGGATAATTGGACCAAGGGCACAGATGTCATTCAGTCCCCATTTTAAAATCACATATTCTGTCCTTATTTTTATATATTTGTATCATAGTTTCTATGTCCATGTATATAAATTGCCTGTGTAAACTTGTCCCCCTGTAATTACATCCTCCTTCTCCCGCCCACTAGCAGGAAGGTGTAATTATAGCATGAATAGTCCACATAGACAGTTTCCATTATAAACTTGGACGTAGGAATTTATCCTGGATAAAATTGACACGAAGTGTGTGCAGGCATAATTTTTTTAATATATTATTGTAGGTATAGATATATGATTGTGCATTAATAATCAAATTTAACAGCTTAGCTTCTGGCCCTTCGGTGGGCTTAAGGTTGCAGTGGCAAAATACTGCGGATGCTGGAAATCTGAAATATAAAAAGAAAAAGCTGAAATGCTCAGCAGGTCAGGCAGCATCTGTAGAGAGAGAAACAGAGTTAACGTTTCAGGTCGATGACCTTTCGTCAGAACTGTTCTGATGAAAGATCACCGACCTGAAACGTTAACTCTGTTTCTCTCTCTACAGATGCTGCCTGACCTGCTGAGTGTTTCTGGCATTTTCCATTTATATTTTAGGTTGCAGTGTTGAAGCAAGTGTTTTCTTGCCATCAGACCCATTGGGAGAGCCCACCCACCATTGGGATTGAGTCCACAGCACTAAGCTGCCCCTAACTCAGGCACTAAGTGGTACTAAACTGTCAATATCACTCAGAGAATAGAAAATCCTCATAAACAAGCACAGTCAGGGTCTGGGTGGTGCGGTGGGTTAGACCTTTCGCCTCTAGAGACCTCAGTTTGAATCCAGTCTAGACCAATGCAATGTATGTCTCCTCTTTCTAGTGGTTGTAAGGGTCCAATATTAAATAACTTTGAGGCAGGCTCAACCCAGTTGAGCAGGGGAAATCTCCCC
Organism: Squalus acanthias; assembly: GCA_030390025.1. Lineage (NCBI taxonomy): Eukaryota > Metazoa > Chordata > Chondrichthyes > Squaliformes > Squalidae > Squalus > Squalus acanthias. The sequence continues at coordinate 17,553,344 of CM059440.1, forward strand.
GGTGCCCTGGCCAATATATATCTCTCAACCAACACCACTAAAACAGATTATCTGGTCATTATCACATTGTTGTTTGTGGGAGCTTGCTGTGCGCAAATTGGCTGACACGTTTCCTACATTACAACAGTGACTACGCTTCAAAAGTACTTCATTGGCTGTAAAGTGCTTTGGGGCGTCCTGAGGTTGTGAAAGGCACTGTAGAAATGCAAGTCTTTTTTTCTTCTTGTTTTCAGTTCTGAAGGGACATGGGCCTGCAGCAAAAACTGACCCAAATGGTCATCTTGCCCTGAGAAGGCACAGGTTGGCTGGTGTGGGAAATAGAAACTGTCAATGGCATTTCTGAGATTGGAGCTAAGGCACGTTGTCAGGACAGATTTAAGGGGAGCGTTACCCTGCATCTAACCCGTGCTGTACCTGATGTGGAGTGTGAAGCCCCTGATAGTCAAACAGAAACTCCCCGTGTGTGGATTCCTCAGTAGTTTGGTTTGGAGACTGTTAAACATAAGGTGATGGGTTTCTGTGCACGTCAAACTAGCTGACTAAAAAAACACACGCATACCTGGCCTGACACTTCTTGCTTGAGGAGGAAAAATATTTCACCCCATCACTTGGATATTTTGCCTTTGATGAGGCACCAAATTCAAGTGGAAAACATGAATAAATTAAAAGAAAAGGAATAGAACTGTTAAGAGGGTTGGATGGTGATGTGTTTATTTAAATAAGCGAAGTCTATGATTAATCTGGAGATTACACTGAATCACTGACAGTCGTTCAATATCCTCGATAAATCTGCCCAACTCTATATTAATCAAATATTATGTACGAGCAGTTATAGAATGATCATCCTTAATATCTTAAGCTTAGGAGTCGGCCCAATTTATGATGATTGTGCAACCTTTGGAGGTCGTTCCTTACTTCTAATTTTCACCTCTCTGAAATGGAGTTTGTTTGGAGTTGAGGAAGCTCCTAGCTTGGCATGCCTGGCAATGGAAAACTGCAACCGAATCGCCCATCTGTGGCAGACTCAGTAACCCAATACTTGAACCGAGCAGGTTGGCAGTACTCCAGGACACAGCACTGACTAACCAGCCAGCCTGGCTTGTTAATGGGAAGCTGGAGGGGTAGTCCTGTTACTGGGACCTGGGATTCTTCTCGCTTGGCTACAGAGAACCAAACCTCTAATGGATTGGATAATCCCAGTTGGACAAGCTTATGTGAAGCTTATTGGCACTCTGGCTGTCTGATTTTAGCTGGTTAAACTCCAGCAGTGGCGCTGTGCATACTTGGGAGTCCCTAAGCCCTGGTTTTTGCCAACCTGTGCCTAAGCTCCTTGGACATAGCTAAGTGTGATTTGTTCCTACAGGGAGAGAGTGTGCGTTCCATGTCGAACTCTGTGTGGATTTCTCAGTAACGTGGTTTGGAGACACTTGAACACGGGATGAGTTTCAGTGCATTTCAAACAGACCGCTGACCAAAAAAAACCCAAAGCGGGTGAATTTCCTCAAGCATGTCCCGCTCCGCCCTTGCCTCAACTCAGCTGTTGCTGAAACCCTCATCCATGCCTTTGTTACCTCTAGACTTGACTATTCTAATGCTCTCCTGGCCGGCCTCCCATCTTCCACCCTACATAAACTTGAGCTCATCCAAAACTCTGCTGCCCCGTGTCCTAACTCGCACCAAGTCGCATTCTCCCATCACCCCTGTGCTTGCTGACCTACACTCGCTCCCAGTCTGGCAAAGCCTCAGTTTTAAAATTCTCATCCTTATTTTCAAATCCCTCCATGGCCTCGCCCCTCCCTATCTCTGTAACCTCCTACAGCACCTACAACCCTCCGAGATATCTGCGCTCCTCCAATTCTGGCCTCTTGCGCATCCCCAATTTTAATCACTCCACCATTGGTGGCCGTGCCTTCAGCTGCTTATGCCCTAAGCTCATGAATTCCCTCCCTAAACCTCTCTGTCTCTCTACCTCTCTCTCCTCCTTTAAGATGTTCCTTAAAACCTCCTTCTTTGACCAAGCTATTGGTCATCTAATATCTTCTTATGTGGCTCGGTGTCAAATTTTGTCTGATAACGCTCCTGTGAAGCGCCTTGGGACATTTAACTACGTTAAAGGCGCAATATAAATGCAAGTTGTTGTTGTTGATGTAACTGCAGCGGAAGTGCGACAGAAATCCCAATTACGCACATTAATGGGGTTTCTGCCGCACTTCCGCAGCGGTAGAAGCACCAAGGAAATTTTAAACCCCCAAATCTCCTGGAGCATTAAAGTTGCACGGCTGATCGCTAAGTGGCCATTCATCACTTGTGAGCTTAGAAACCAATGTTGGAAAGCAGGTTGGCCATAAAAAGAAAGAAAAACTTGCATTTCTATAGCGCCTTTCACGACCTCAGGACGTCACAAAACGCTTTACTTTTGAAGTGTAGTCACTGTTGTCATGTAGGAAACATGGCAGCCAATTTGCATGCAGCAAGCTCCCACAAACAGCAATGTGATAATGACCAGATCATCTTTTGGGGTGTAGTCACTGTTGTAATGAAGGAACTGATCATTGGGGGAACAGCATGGCTGAACCTGATAGAGGCTTCAACCAACACCTGTGCATGGATAATGGGCAAATATAATGGGGATGCGTAGGAAGGTGTAACACAGAGGACTATGGAGAGCCATGAGTGTGCTGCATATAGGTTAATAGATCAATAGGAACGTGTTGCTAAGAGGGCCAACAGAGTAACCATGGTCTGTGCCTAATTAGCTGATCTGAGCCAGTAGGGGTGCTACAATTGGCCTCAGCACACCTGAGGGGGTGGGGTGGGGGGTGGGTAGGGGAAATCAGTCAGAGTTTCAAAACCTGATCGTTATCCAGTGTTGCATGCTGGGTAGCACACATGTACATCAAGTGAGGACAGGATCGAGCTCACCCATGGTGCACTCCACAGCTGAATAGCCTGCTGACATGAAGAATAGGCACTTGGGCACAGTACGGGAACTCGGCTGGCATCTGTCGAACCGCGCAGCGGCAAGCAGAAGGAGAGAAAAATTGTCTTTAAATAAACAACCTCAGGCAAAGAGCGCATGGCACTGGGAAATCCATTCCACTAACCAGCCAGAACTCAAAGGCTTGGATGCTGACGATGATGAACAGATTTATTTAAGGTGGTTTTATTAAAATTCAATTTTGAACAGTAAATGCTGCCCCACTCCTTTGGAGTTTATCTCCTTAACGCTGAAAACTATGGATGCTGAAAGGTAAACATTCATGCCGTGTGTTCACTGTGTGAATGGCTTTCTCATTGCAAACATCCATTTGTGCCTCAAGCAATCGAATATTTCAGCCGCTAATGGGTTAAAAGTATCTATCTCTTCACCTTTGCCCCTCCCAAAAAAGCACTTGTAAACAATTTAATATCACGCAAATGGAGGAAAGCATATATCAATGTGATGAATGGAACAAGAGCATTAATATGATAAAAATAAACATTCTCTGGTTTTTTTGCTGGGATGGTGAATTGATGTCACCGTGTGATGGAGCTCCGTATCAGGGCTTCTCTTTTACCTCAGGCTCTGTTCTTTACAGAAAATTGAACCTTTCATTCTGTAAAAAATAATTACTCTCCGAGGAGGAGGAACTGCCTGCAAATGCTGATCTGACACAAAATGTCACCTTGCCACTCAAAAGGGCTACAGTGCTTCAAATTGGTTTCTGTCCAAAGTCAGATTCCTTTTCATAATGGAGGTCACCTCTCCGCAGAATTCGTCAGTGATCCCCAAACGACACAGAAGAAAATATCCGTCAGCGTTTTAAAAAAAAAATCAAGACTTGCCAAGACAGGATGAAGCCCAAACTGATTGGAAAAGGTCACAGGCTGAAACTCTGACATGATTCAAGTGCTTTGAAGAGTTTAAAGTTAAACAGGCAGAATTCCCTTTTTGCAATAGGTTTGTGCAAGAGAGGAGTGGGGGACGGGGACGGGGGGGGCGGGGAGGGGGGGGAGTTACTGTTAATCTGCAAATAATCACTTTTTTGGGACCAATTTTCTCCCCTCTCTCACAGGAACATAGGAAGAGCAGGAGGCCATTCAACCCCCTCGAGCCTGCTCCGTCATTCAGTTAGATCATGGCTGATCTGTACTTCAACCATTGTCTCCAGGTTCCCCTCCAATTAAACACCATCCTGACTTGGACATATATCGGCTGTTCCTTAATCGTCGCTGGGTCAAATTCCTGGAACTCCCTCCCTAACAGCACTGTGAAAGTACCTTCACCGCACGGACTGCAGCGGTTCAAGAAGACGACCCACCATCATCTTCTCAAACGCAACTAGGGGATGGGCAATAAATGCCAGCCTTGCCAGCGATGCCCGAGAGTTATTTTTTTTAAACTCTATCTATCCGCCTTAGCTCCATATCCCTTGATTCCCTTACCTAACAAATGCCCTGGTGTACAGGTTCCACGGTCACTGGCTGGCCTCCAGTGCCTTGATCCGTTGGTCATCCCTCATGTGCGAGTCTAGACAGTAAGTGTTGTCAGGCTCTTCGACCTTAGGAGCATCACAGCCAAGCCTGATGCTGTCCAGACGCACTTGCGCTTTCCAGCAGGGCGCACTGGAGAGCAGTCAGGAGCAGGAACCCTGCCGATTTTCCCCAGGGGAGCTGAGCTCAACTGTAGCCCCCTCCCCTGTTGCCACAGCTGAGATAAGCCAACTCATCACAGACTGGGGTCTGAGCTGGGGCTGTGCATCATTTGTGTGCCTCAGTTACATTGCACCCTTTCCAACTGAGCCATTGGAGGAGCTGACCATCACAGTTTGAAAAAGTGTGTTATCACTAGGTTGATTGCAACCTTTCCAGCAACATGTTCAAATCTCTCCGTGGCCTCACCCACTCCTTATCTCAGTAACCTCCTCCAGTCCTACAACCCTCCTCCAGTTCTGGTTTCTTGCGCAGCCCCGATTGTAATCGCTCCACCATTGGCAGCTGTGCCTTCACCTGCCTAGGCCCTAAGCTCCTGTGAAGTGCCACGGGACGTTTTACTATGTTAAAGGCACTATATAAATGTTGTTTGTCATAAATCGCAAGTAACAACTCAGGAAGTACTACTGGGCGGCCAGCTGGGGCGCCGTCCAGGGAGTATAAATACTCAGGCATGGGCCCACCTTGGGCAGAGACAATCTGGAAACAGGAAGCTAGTGACTGCTAACTAGACCTCCATGTTTTGTTACAAGTTGATTAAAGCCTTGCTTTATGTTCAAGTGCGTAGTGAGTCTTTATTACGTCATTGTTATTTCCATTACAGGACAAATTCACTAAAACCAATTTGTTTCTTGTATGATGCTCTTCAACCCCTAAAGTTGCACCCACCCCCAGTAACATACCTGTACCCAGTAGTACTTCACCCCGATGTCATACAGCTATCGTTGCAATACTTTGAGTATTGTTCACAGTTCAAGTGGTCATAGCAAGAAAATTTACCAATCCCCATCGCAATACTTTACTGAAATCCCAGAGGTTAAACTGCCTACAGTTGTGTTGCCCAGAAAATCCTATACCCTGTTGCACCTCACCAAGATCCTGATCACAACACTGCCAAGATATTTGTATTATGTTCTCTCCTGTCAGCCTTTCCCTGGGCACTAGGTATTGACCTCACCAAGAAGGTAGGCAGCTCCTGGCCTCTGCCAATGCTATGGTCCCACTTGGCCAACAGCGAGTTCATAACTTTCCTTCTGGGTTTCCATGCATCACAGCATCAAAGCTGCTAAGATTATTCCTACATTACAACAGTGACTACACTTCAAAAGTACTTAATTGGCTGTAAAGCGTTTTGTGACGTCCTGAGGTTGTGTAAGGCGCTGTAGAAATGCAAGTCTTTCTTTCTTATTGGTAACAGGCAACGAGAAAGAAACATTTGGCCCATCAGACACACTTCATCCAATGGCCGCCACCATCATGGACTGCAGCCCTAACACTACCCAACGCCCTCCCCACCCCCAATCCCCCAACCCTCCCACCATCCCCAACCCCAACCACCAGCACCACCATGATCTCTGTAACCTCTTCTAAACTGCCATGTGAATCAAACAGATCTATTAATATCTTCATGCCCCTTTCTCAACAGGTATTGATCCTGTCCATAAAAAGCAGGACAAATCCAATCCAGCCAATTACCGCCCCATCAGTCTACTCTCAATCATCAGCAAAGTGATGGAAGGTGTCATCAACAGTGCTATCAAGCGACACTTACTCACCAATAACCTGCTCACTGATGCCCAGTTTGGGTTCCGCCAAGACCACTCGGCTCCCGACCTCATTACAGCCTTGGTCCAAACATGGACAAAGGAGCTGAATTCCAGAGGTGAGGTGAGAGTGACTGCCCTTGACATCAAGGCAGTATTTGACCGAGTGTGAAATCATGAAGCCCTAGTAAAACTGAAGTCAATGGGAATTGAGTGGAAAACTCTCCACTGGCTGGAGTCATACCTAGCACAATCATCACAGCCCCAGGACATCGCTGCAGGAGTTCCTCAGGGCAGTGTCCTAGGCCCAACCATCTTCAGCTGCTTCAGTAATGACCTTCCCTCCAACATAAGGTCAGAAATGGGGATGTTCGCTGTTGACTGCACAGTGTTCAGCACCATTCACAACTCCTCAGATAATGAAGCAGTCCATGCCCACATGCAACAAGACCTGGACAACGTTCAGGCTTGGGCTGATAAGTGGCAGGTAACATTTGCGCCACAGAAGTGCCAAGCAATGACTATCTCCAACAAGCGAGAGTCTAACCACCGCTCCTTGACATTCAACGGCATTACCATCGCCGAATCTCCCACCATCAACATCCTGGGGGTCACCATTGACTAGAAACTTAACTGGACCAGCCACATAAATACTGTGGCAACAAGAGCAGGTCAGAGGCTAGGTATTCTGTGGCGAGTGTCTCACCTCCTGATTCCCCAAAGCCTTTCCACCATCTACAAGGCAGAAGTCAGGAGTGTGATGGAATACTCTCCACTTGCCTGAATGAGTGCAGCTCCAACAACACTCAAGAAGCTCGACACCATCCAGGGCAAAGCAGCCCGCTTGATTGGCAACCCATCCACCGCCTTAAACATTCACTCCCTCCACCACCGGCGTACCATGGCTGCAGTGTGTACCATCTACAAGATGCACTGCAGTAACTCGCCAAGGCTTCTTCGGCAGCACCTCCCAAACCCGCGACCTCTTCCACCTAGAAGTACAAGGGCAGCAGGCGCATGGGAACACCACCACCTCCAAGTTCCCCTCCAAGTCACACACCATCCTGATTTAGAAGTATATCGCCGATCCTTCATCGTCGCTGGGTCAAAATCCTGGAACTCCCTACCTAACAGCACTGTTGGGAGTACCTTCACCACACGGACTGCAGCGGTTCAAGAAGGCGGCCCACCACCACCTCCTCAAGGGCAATTAGGGATGGGCAATAAATGCTGGCCTTGCCAGCAACGCCCACATCCCTCTTTACAGGTATTTTTGATCCCACCATATAAGGAATTGCAGGCATGAACCCACAAACTATAACTCTCTGCTGGAGAGTACTGGATCTTTCTCAGACGTTAACATCTTCATGCTTCTCCTGAATTTATCAGTATTTTAAACACAGCAGAAACCAATGAGCCGTGATCCAAGGGGGAAACTTTAATTTGACTAATTGTAACGGAGTTTTTACTCAAACCGTCAGATCTGGAATGGAGGGGACTGGGAGGGGTGGAGGCATTGCAGATGAGCCCTTCTGGTGACGAATATTAGAATCCCAATGCTCTCTTGTACCGTACCGCCCCTCCCCCTCAACACATCAGACAAGGAACCAAAAATTGGAGCGAGAAGTATTCTTGGGTCTCTCATGTATCTGCCAGTGGCCACAGTTGAAGTAACATTGACAGAGGGCTGGTAGGTTATCCATCCAATGGCCATAGGTGGTACATGAAGAGTTATTTGGGGAAGCAGGGGAGCAAAGTAACTTTAAAGGAGGGAGTGTAATACTATACTTATTGCAAGAGGAGGCATGGTCTACATAAACAAATGTTATGGGCAAGTCAATGACAGAAATGGGGGGGTCATATTGAATGTTAGAAAATGGGTTTTCACAAATAGCATATGACTGGTTTGATAGAATTTGTTTGTAACGATCCTTTAACATTAAAAAGCATGTATCCCCCCACCCCCTTTATATTTTAATAATCTGCTATTTTACTTTTGACTAACTGGTCACTTTTCTCTTTGATGGTTTTGAGAATGACTTTGAGGCTCTTGGGATTCCACCTCTTTCTGAGTGAGTCACCGTAGAGTGGGACCAAGGAGAGAAAGAATAAAAAGGACAGAAATGGTAAAGGAAGAAACACAGGGGATGAAGCAAATGGAGCTGGAGAGTAGGTGGTGGTGAGGGGAAGAGTGAAGAGACAAAGGAGAAGATCAAAAGCAGAGCGAAGAAGTGAGGCAAAAGGAGAGGAAGACAGACAGCAAGAGAGCAAAGAGCTAAAGACAGAGATGGAGATTGAAGAAAGGAAGAGGAGCATGGCAGAGAGGAAGACTGATATGGAGGAGAGGAAGTGAGCTAAGTATGAAAAAGAGAAAATAAATACACTATTATGGAACAGAGAGAAGAGACAGGCAAAGAGAGAAGTTTAACAAATAAAGTGGGTGACGTAAACTTTTGCATCTTCTCAGCCAGTGCTCAGGTCCATTAAACTGATTAGCCTATTGATAGGCTGAGGTGATCTCGACAGCGGTTACTGTCTATTGGTCTGCTAAGTTCGATATCCACCTAAGGACTGTAATAAAAATCAAGACAGACTGGTGCAAAGTCATGCGAACCACACAACAACTTAATGAGGAAGTGCCGGCAAATGTTTAAAGGGGCAGGGTCTATATACTGAATCTCTTTAAAGGGGCAGGGCTATACTGAATCTCTTTAAAGGGATAGGGTCTATACTGAATCTCTTAAAAGGGATAGGGTCTATACTGAATCTCTTTAAAGGGATAGGGTCTATACTGAATCTCTTTAAAGGGGCAGGGTCTATACTGAATCTCTTTAAAGGGGCAGGGTTTATACTGAATCTCTTCAAAGGGGCAGGGTCTATACTAAATCACTTTAAAGGGGCAGGGTCTATACTGAATCTCTTTAAAGGGGCAGGGTTTATACTGAATCTCTTCAAAGGGGCAGGGTCTATACTAAATCACTTTAAAGGGGCAGGGTCTATACTGAATCTCTTTAAAGGGGCAGGGTCTATACTGAATCTCTTTAAAGGGGCAGGGTCTATACTGAATCTCTTTAAAGGGGCAGGGTCTATACTGAAATACGTTTGGGTAAACTGCTTTCCTGATGCTGCAATTTGTGTCATGTCGACATAAAAATGTCACTGCAATGAAAATGGCAGGTGGCTGTTTTCTCTCTCTCTCCCTGCAATAAAAAGACCGCAGACAACGACCATGCACATAGTGTGGTCAATTTGCCTTTGTAACAATAGACCACTCCAAAAAGAAAAGGAATTTGCTTTATGTTAAGCATTTTGGGACAGAGGAAGATACAGGGCTATAGGGAGAGAGTGGGATTAGTTTTGGATTGTTCTTGCTTAGAGATGGGCTGAAAGACCTCCTTCTGCAATGGAAACGTAATGGTCTGATAAGGCACTATCTAAATGCAAGTAATTCCTCTTTCCTTGTGTTTTTAACAAGCAAGTGCTGATGTAAATCATGGGCAACCACAACTGCTGATGGTGTTATCAGTAGTCGCTATTTAAATATCTAAAAAGAGACAGACAGAAACTAACTAAATTCTTTGCTGTTGTTCAGTTTTTAGAAGACTTTCTGGGTGGGATTTCCGCTTGTGCAGGGCTAGTCGGTGTAAAGTTGGGTGGGGTGAAGGGGCTTTGGGCTTTGCACCCACCCTCTGTCCCACCGCTTACTGTGGCAAATTTCCTGGGGTGAGCTGCTTTTACATATGGACTCGCCATGCTTCCACTCATGCTGGGCAGGAAATTTACTGCTGCCGCCAGATTACCTTCAATATTTAATGGCGTCGGCAGTAGCTTGAAGGGGCCAGCTAGAAGTCCGGGGTCTCTGAACTGACCGGCCAAATTTACCAGTGGGGGAAGAGTACATCAATCTCCCCATGTCGGCCATGGCTCAGTGGGTGTCACTCTCGCCTCTGAATCAGAAGGTTGTGGGTTCAAGTCCCACTCCGGAGACTTGAGCACAATATCTAGGCTGACACTCCAGTGCAGTGCTGAGGGAGTGCTGCACTGTCAGAGGTTCTGTCTTTTGGAGGAGACGTTAAATCGAGGCCCCATCTGTCCTCTCAGGTGGACGTAAAAGATCCCACGACACTATTTTGAAGAAGAGCAGGGGCGTTATCTCCGGTATCCTGGCCAATATTTATCCCTCACCCAACATCAACATCACATTGCTGTTAGTGGGACTTTGCTGTGCGCAATTGGCCGCTACATTTCCTACATTACAACAGTGACTACACTTCAAAAGTACTTAATTGGCTGTAAAGTGCTTTGGGACGTCCTCAGGCTGTGAAAGGCGCTGTATAAATGCAAGTCTTTCTCTTTGTTTCCCCTGTGAATGATTGCACTCACTGGGGGACCTTAACATTTTTAATTCCCACAGACGTCCATAGTAACATTGAACGCCAGTTAGCACCATCCGGCATTATTAAGGTAACAATGACGGCAACCGTGACTTATGACCTTACTGTCATTGCTGCCTTATTTGAACACATCCACCCATATTAGGGCAGGTGCTCCTGGGGGCTTCACCTTCACTTCCGGTGGAAAATGCAATATGGGGAAAAATGTGCAGGGATATATGGGACAAGCTACATGGACCAGTGGGTCTTTTGCTGTCCGTCATTTCTGTATGTTGAATGTTCAGATCAGACACAGAAACAGAGGGGAAAGTTTAGCCTCCTAACTGTTGGAGTGTCTCTTTATACTTGTCACCTGATAGATAAATCCTCCCTTCCTTTTTTAGCCTAAAATTGTTCTCTTTCTCTCTTAGTGTCACAACCTTTCTTGTTTCTCTCTATTTTATCGATACTACTGTGGTCATTACTGCTATGAACTTTCCTCTCTTATTCCTCCCGAAATCCCCCACCTTGCACACTCTTCCGCTTACCTGCATCCCTGCTGTGTTGCAATTTAGACTCATTGCATCATCTCCCACTTCAACTCATTCTTTCCCAGCATCTCAAACTCTGGAACCTCCTGACTCCCTCAGTCCCTACCTGACACAATCTACAGGCTTTTAAAGTTGCAGCCTTTTTGTAAGTAATTCCGAATTGTATCTGCTGCTAGATAGGAAATCAATTTCAGTACATAAACAAAAATCAGCAACATCATTTTCTTTCCTGGATAACTGTATCCAAAAACCCTCTTCAAATTAGCAACGTAGAGTCAAACTAATTACTTCTGATCAGCACTAAACCGTGCCCTGATACCTCATGAAGGAAATTAAGTTCATTTTTAATATCTGCATGGATTATTCCCATCTATTGTGGCAAAGGTCCTTCTGGGTCGCACAGGCTGTATGATAAGTTACAACATTATCATTAGAAGATCAGAAATATCTTGTAAATTGAAATTCACACATGTAAATAGAGCCGGAGTGATTTACTTATCAAATGTGACTGCATTCAAAGAAACATCCGATATAAGCTAGGCACTGCACAATCTTGGATTTCAAACTAGGGGTCTATGAGGTCCAATATTGGAATCAATGAGTCAAAGTGGAGGCAAGGCTGATGTAGTATCTCTAGAATGGCAAACAACACAAGATAAACTGTGGAGTTCCTCATCTCCCCCAGTCTTCCCTTCATCTTACAATCTACAGGTATGGTGTTATCTAGCCATTACTTATTGAATTAGGAGAGATGGGCATGGAGCTGGGAGGCAATAATGTATTCAAGAACCTTAGAGAGAAAAGGGAAGTTAGAGTTGTGGTTGGGTGGGGGTAATTCAAGAAGACAGATAGTTTATTTCGAAGGGATGGTGTGATGATTATGATTTTGGATTGGAGAGGGACCAAGTGCCTGAGGAAAGGAAACACTTGACATTATTGGCTAACATGGGATCATCAAGGGAAGATGAGTGGGGGCTAAAAAGGGGAGTTGAGAGAGCAGCAAGTGTGTCTTGACAAGGTGGGGGCACAGAAGAATAGATAGGAAGGAAATTGCCAAAAGACGAGGAAAGAGGATTAGAATGGGTAGGAAACTGGGGAGATGGTAGGGGCTGGGGGCCAGAGTGAGGGAGAAAGTGATGGAGATAGTTGCACGTGAAGAAATCCATAAGATCTTCATACTTGGTGTTTGTGGGGAAGGTAGTGCCAACAGGTTTAAGGAAGCTGTTGGTCATAAAAGAAGACTATGGTTGTCTTAGGGCTCCAGGATGATCCTGGAATAGTAGGTGGTTTTGGCTGAAGAGAGCAAAATTATATGGTGCTTGGCATGGTCCGAGCCAGTGCTGTCAATTGATGGTGAAGCCAGTTGAACACCCACTGGACTTGAAGTGAGGTGGAAGCTGGAGCAGAGGAGTGACAGGGCTGGGAAACAGTGGTCGATTTGATGAGAACAAGGGAGATGAAGACAGAGGTGAGGGAGCAGCTAAGAAACTCTTGCAGCAGCAGAGATGTCATGTAGGATGACAAGCCAGGGCAGATATCAAACTTAACAATTATTAGGAACAGAATTATTGGGAACAGAAAAAGTTCATTAGGCCCAGCACGCCAGACCATTTTAATAAAAATTAGCCCTGTCTCACTATATTCCTCAATCCCTTCTCTCCTGAAAATTATCTAATTGCCTTTGGATCCCATTTGTACTATTCCCTTCAATGCTCTTCACTGGTAACTTATTCCATAACCCTATTTCCCAAGGTATAGGAGGGTTTAAACACAAAGTAAAGCTCCCTTATACACTCCTTGATACGCTGCCTGTCAAGCACCGCCATGTCAGGTACAGGACGGGTTACATGCAGAGCAAAACAGCTTCAGCCTTAGAAGATGTCATGTTTCCCGCCCACCCCAACACACTACCCCAATGTGACTTGTCCAAATACCACACCCTTCATTGCCTCCCTAGTTCTGATTATGAATTCATATCTGACAGTGTGAGAGTTAGAGGCAATTCTGCAACCTGGACTTAGGTTTACTGTGAATTAGATCAAGACTGGAAGACAGAAGGATATTAACCCATCACTTTGGGCTGGATTTCAATTCAACCCCCCAGAGATGAAGGAACAGCCAAGCACTCGGGCCTACTGTACCACCAGAAACCACAGCTATGCTGATCTACATTTCTGCTGTGTATGCAGAGGCTGTGTCAGGTAATTTAGTATGCATCTTCAAAAGGAAGAGGGGCGGGGGGGGGGGGGGGGGCGGCGGGGGGGAACCAGATGAATCACAAGTGATGATGAGACACTTATATTATGAGTTCTGTTACAGAATCGCCAGGCTAATTTGGAGAGTGCGTCATAGAATATGTGCAGGAGAGAAGCTTTTGGCCGCTGTACTGACAATGTCAAGGGTAGGTAGAAGTGAGTCAATATTTACAAGCACAGAATCCTATAATAATTCAACAACGGTGGACTGGAGAGGGAAATGAAACTACAAAATCCAATGAGCCCAAGAGGTGGTCAACTATCAAATTGACAGCTCCCCCTCAAGGCACTGAATAGCTGAGTCACAAAGGCCGAAAAACAACCCAGTTCGATCGCCGATCTGAGCTGTTAGGTGATCTTAGCCAGGGCGGTGGGAGACGTGATAGAATTGGCCTGAGCAACCCGTAGGGAAGGAGAGACGAGTGCTCCTCGAAATGTGTGAGGAGAGGTTCGGACTTTTCTGTGATATCTCCTACCTTTAGGGCTCTCAATAATAAAGATATAGAGATGATGAAGGAACAGCTGCCCCAGTGAATATTATGGGCGAATAACCAACACTGCAGCACAAATGCACCCTAGCAGATAATACCTGAGTTTTCAGTGTAGAACGTTCCATAATGTGGGCCTGCCAGGAAGCTGCTAATGTTCCTTTAAGCCTCCTTGCCTTAGAATGTGTTACAACAACAACTTGCATTTATATAGCACCTTTAACGTAGTAAAACGTCCCAAAGTGCTTCACAGGAGCATTATCAAACAAAATTTTGACACTGAGCCACATAAGGATATATTAGGACAGGTGACCAAAAACTTGGTTAAAGAGGTAGGTTCAAATGAGCGTCTTAAAGGAGGAGAGAGAGGTAGAGAGGCGGAGAGGTTTAGGGAGGGAAATCCAGAGCTTGGGGACTAGGCAGCTGAAGGCAAGGCCGTCAATGGTGGAGCGATTAAAATTGGGGATGCGCAAGAGGCCAGAATTGGAGGAGCGCAGAGATCTCAGAGGGTTGAAGGGCTGGAGCAGGTTACAGAGATAGGGTGGGGCAAGGCCATGGAGGTTTTTGTAAACAAGTGCTACCATTGCAGTAACACAGACAAGGAGGCTGGGCTTCGTCTCTGCTACACCTTGTAAACAGGTGCAGACAGTGCAAAAATGGGCAGAGACTTACCCTGGGTACATCTCTGCCATACCTGTACCACCTGCTGCAAGCAGCTAACATATAACAACAACTGGCACAACCAATGACAGCAATGGTGAGCTGAGAGCTTGAATCTGTCTCCACCTCCTTCCAGTGTTGACCTGTGGGTGTGGTGACCCGCAATGGCTAACAGGACAGGACCAAACTTCTTTGCAACAGCTGACACAGTACCAGCTCCGTTTTAGGAAGTCAAACGGGGAGCTGGTGCTGGGCTGTTCCGTCGCTCCCTTGCAGATTCACGTTTCGGGGCCTCCTTTCCCTTCAGTGTCGTCACTTCTTAGTCCTCTGCCTCTTCAGCCCCAGCCAAAGTCCTGCCAATGGTCACAAATTGCTTTTCTGAGCAATATTTGGGTCACTCCACTGGGCTCCAAATGCTAATTTGGGCTGGTGCCAGTAGGCAGCCAATTGGTTACCGCTGGCATCATCCAAACCCGGACTCAGGCTCTGAATAATTATGATAATAAGCTGACCCCAACACATTGCGCACTTTAGCATATTACCACTCTGGCTAGATTTTCACAGCCATTCAGGACTGAACTACATCAGTAGAGGAGAATTGGCCCCTGTGAATAATCCTCACACTTGTGCGGGGACGGAAAAAAATACTGTTCCACAGGAGTGCCATCAACTGATTTAGCTAAGCGACCTGAACTACAAAAATACTCATTTAAAATTAGATTTTTTTTTCAAGCTGAAAACCTGCCAAAAAGTCTAATAACTTGAGGATATTTTATTGCCAAGCCATGACACAAACAAAATAGCAAATATAACTCAATCATAAATTCATCACTTGCAAGTTATCCAGTCAGCCTCGCCAACACAGATAACTGTTTCATAGCAAGGCCGAGAATGACACCCTCTTTTTTAAAAATGTTCCCATTTTCCCCCCATTATCTTTTGGAGGCACTGCCTCAAACTGGGGTTCTGCTTCACAGACACCAACAACCTTCTAATACTTCAGCCAAGCAGCCGTTCTTCAGGTGTGAGCCTAAGCTGTGAGTATCAGGCAGGCTATTCGACAGTGTGGGCATCACGGCCAGATCTCATCCTGTCCTCTCCATAGAGACGCATTTTCAGCAGGGTTAACTGGATAGAGATCAGGAGCAGGAACCTAGCTTGGGGTGCTAGGGCCAATTGTGGCCTGTTAGCTTGGCACGGTGGTAGTGCTCTGAATCAAAAGGTTGTGGGTTCAAGGCCAACTACAGGACTAAGTATATAATCTGGGCTGACACTTCAGTGCAAAGCTGAGGGATTTGCTGTGTTGCTGAAGGTGCCGTCTTTAGGATGAGATAGTAAACTGAGGTCCAATCTACTTGTGGCCATTAAAGATCCCACCGCACTATTCGAAGAAGAGCAGGGGAGTTCTGCCAGGGTCCTGAGCAACACACCTCGCTCAGCCAACACCACTAAAAACAGATTAACTGGTCATTTATCTCATTCATGGAACCTTGCTGTAAATGATATTGGAGTGTGACTACTTGAGGACAGAAAAGATTTAGGCTGTTTGACTGCCAAACAAACACAAAGCCTCATGCACACAAGTGGTGGGCCAGAGGATCACAAGATGATTCGGGGCTCAATGCAGCTCCTCCCCAGGATTAGCAGAGATGTAGATGACATTCTAATCACTCTGGAGCATCTCAGCTTAAAGTCACGTTTAACATGGCCACGCAAGCTTTGGATAGCATTTCTCCACCTGCCATTGAGTGCTGCTGCCTTCAGAAACCTCCAGATTGTGCTTTTATACCCGTCGGAAGGGCAGCTTGTGTGTGTGAATAGGTCCAGAGGTGTCAGCCGTGGCTCAGTGTGTAACACTCTCATCTCTGAGTCAGAAGGTCGTGGGTTCAAGCCTCCCTCCAGGGACTTGAGCCCATAATCTAGGCTGACACTCCCAGTGCAATGCTGAGAGAGTGCTGCACTGTCGGAGGTGCCGTCTTTTGGATGAGACGTTAAACCGAGGCCCCGTCTTCCCTCTCGGGTGGACATAAAAGATCCCATGGCACTATTTCGAAGGAGAGCAGGGGAGTTCTCCCCGGTGTCTTGGCCAATTTTTATCCCTCAACCAACATCACTGAAACAGATTATCTGGTCATTATCACATTGCTGTTTGTGGGATCTTGCTGTGCGCAAATTGGCTGCCGCGTTTCCTACATTACAACAATGACTGCACTTCAAAGGTACTTCATTGGCTGTAAAGCGCTTTGGGACGTCCTGAGGTCGTGAAACTCTCTACAGAAATGCAAACCTTTCTCTAAGCACCTGGATATTTAAGATGGTTTCCTGTCCTGAAGTTGCTGACTCTTTCCAGAGGTGCCCCAAGTCTTACTAATGCCACTCTGAACCAGCCTCTGATTTGCTTTCCCTTCAGAAACACCTGGCCTCTACTTGGCTCTGCCCCACATCAGCTCAATTCATGAGGGATTGTAGTCACGAGCCTACAGTCTTGATGTTGGCAGGAGGGTCAAGAAGAAATAGCACCATATATGATGTTAGGAAGCCAGTATCCCAAACTGCCCAGTAATGACAGTGTTCAGGCTACATTATCTTCATCCACAGTATGTGGCATTTAATTAGATATTAAGATTTCAGCTTCCAGATAATGCTTCGCCCTTAGGGTTTTCAGCAGATTTATTTTTAGTCGTAAGCTCAGTGTAACAGCTCCTATCGAGAGTACAACAGGATATTTCTTCCCCACCAACTCTTGTCACAGAGGGCAAATATCACTGAGCTACAATATCTCAGAGAACGATTAGGTGGGAATCATTTGAAGGAAAAAAATGTTGGAATCGTTCGGTTGTGAGAAGTTGAGCTTTTCCTGTGATATCTCACGGCCAAAGCCACTGGGTTGTGATTTTCAATTGTGGAATGTGATCCCAGAAATACTGTGAAAGTCTGCGAATCCCAGGCAATAAAAAGCAGAATCGGACTACTTTGGTCACTATAACCCAATGGCCCTAATTATAAACGGGAAGATTTATGGATTGTGATTCCCAAAACTCCGATACAAATCCCAGAATCACCACAAAATAAAAACTAATTTCTGACTTATTCAGTCATCGCAAAGTGATGATGACTTATCACTGAGCAACTCATTCAGTGGTGTACAAGAACCTGTACAACAACAACAATTTGTGTTTGTATAGGACCTTTAACGTAGTAAAAGGTCCCAAGGCGCGCAATCAGACAAAATTGACACCGAGCCACATAAGGAGATATTAGGACAGGTGACCAAAAGATTGGTCAAATAGGTAGGTTTTAAGGAGACACTTAAAGGAGGAAAGGTAGAGAGGTGAGAGGTTTAGGGAGGGAATTCCAGCGCTTAGGACCTAGGCAGCTGAAGGCACAGTGGAGCGAAGGACTCGGGTTGGGCAAGAGGCCAGAATTGGAGGAACGCAGAAATCTCGGAGGGTTGTGGGGCTGGAGGAGGTTACAGAGATAGGGAGGGGGCATGGCCCTGGAGGGATCTGAACACGAGGAGGAGAATTTTAAAACCGAAGTGTTTGTGGACCAGGAGCCAATGCAGGTCAGCGAGCACGGGGTGATGGGTGAACAGGACTTGGTGCATTCCATTCTTAACCCTTTCTCCCAATGATTTTGTGCAAGACTGTCAGTGGAAAGCACTAGTTGCAAATCTGTATCGCAACATCCTGTGCATGCAGCAATGTGACACACAGCAAGGGCATAACTCAGCTCTTTCTGTATCACATCCTCAAATATGACCATTATTAGTATTCACCAGGTCACAGAGAGAACTCCCCTGTTCTTCTTTGAATAGTGCTGTGGGATGGTTACGTCCACCTGAGGGGGCAGACGTTTAACGTCTCATCTGAAAGACGGCACCTCCGACAGTGCAGCACTCCCTCAGTACTGCACTGGGTGTGTCAGCCTAGACTATGTGCTTGTCTCTGAAGTAGTGCAATGGAAATGAACAGATGTATTCGGTCACTTGGGTGCCTTCACCTCACCTCAAACTAAACTCACTTTATGCCTCAGTGGTCAATGCACCAATCAGTAATAAAATGAATAACAGGACAAAGTAAGTTTGGACTTCACTCACTGGGTGTGGAGTGAGACACCAGCAACTAATAAGAGGCCAAGATCAATATTTCAGACCATACTATTCACCCCATGAACTAATTCCCAGCAATGACTTTCACCAGCAACACCTTCGCTCCTCATATCAGCGTCTCAGATGAGGCTCATTCTTAAGTTGAAACAATCATTTTCTTCAGATGAATCAGTAAACGTCTGGCTGTTCCAGTAGTCCAGGTGGACTTTAAAGATCCCACAGCACCCATCGAAGAAGAGCAAGGAGTTCTCCCAATCTCCTGGCCAATAATCCTCCCTCAACCCACACCGCCAGAAACAGACTAATCTCACTGCCAAATTTTGTTTGATGACGCTATATAAATGTAGGTTGTTGCTCTTTGTGGAACCTTGCTGAGCGCAAATTGGCTGCTGTGCTTTCCTACATAAAAAGAGTGACTGCTCTTCGAAGCAACTCATTAGATGTGAAGCACTTCAGGATGTTGCTGAGAGATGTGGGAAGGTGCTATATAAATTCAGGTGCTTTCTTACAAACATATTACTACCACTTGCCAACATTAATGTTGCCCTTGGACTAGCCTGATTGACTCGCAAATGAACGTGGACTGGGGGGCAGGAGGGGGGAACGGAAGACAGGAGGATAAATTAAAATCTTTTTTTTTGAAAAGCAACTAAAATTGTAACCCACCATTGCTGTTTTTCCGTGACACTGGACTTTCTATCCCATCATACGGGATCCTGGGCTTTATAAATAGATGTGAGAAGTCGCACAACACCAGGTTATAGTCCAACAGCTTTATTTGAAATCACAAGCTTTCGGAGCGCTGCTCCTTCGTCAGGTGAAGTGAAGAGATGCATATAGGCACAGCATATATAGTCAGAGAACACTGCCAGATGATTACAGTTAATCTTTCTAACTGCCAGATGATTACAGTTAATCTTTAACTGTAATCATCTGGCAGTGTTCTCTGACTATATATGCTGTGCCTATATGCATCTCTTCACTTCACCTGACGAAGGAGCAGCGCTCCGAAAGCTTGTGATTTCAAATAAAGCTGTTGGACTATAACCTGGTGTTGTGCGACTTCTCACATTTGTCCACCCCAGTCCAACACCGGCATCTCCGCATCATTTATAAATAGAGGCAAAGAGAACAAAAGCAAAGGAAGTTATGCTAAACCTTTCTAAATCACTGGTTAGGGCCCAGCTGGAATATTGTGTTCAATTCTGAGCACCACACTTTAGGAAGGATGTTAAGGCCTTAGAGAGGAGATTTACTAGAATGGTACCGGGGATGAGGGACTTCAGTTATGTGGAGAGACTGGAGAAGCTGGGGTTGTTATCCTTAGAGCAGAGAAGGTTAAGGGACGATTTAATGGAGGTGTTCAAAATCATGAAGGATTTTCTTGGAGTCAATAAGAAGAAACTGTTTCCAGTGGCAGGAGGGTCAGTAACCAGAGGACACAGAGTTAAGGTAATTGACAAAAGAACCAGAGGAGAGACGAGGAGACTTTTTTTACGCAGCGAGTTGTTGTGATCTGGAATGCACTGCCTGAAAGGGCGGTGGAAGCAGACTCAATAGTAACTTTCAAAAGGGAATTGGATAAATACTTGAAGGGAAACATTTGCAGGGCTACGGGGAAAGAGCTGGGGAGTAGGACTAATTGGAGAGCTCTTTCAAAGAGCTGGCACAGGCACGATGGGCCAAATGACCTCCTTCTGTGGTGTATCATTCTATGATTCTCTGTCTATCAAACTCTTTATATGTAAATGACAGAGCTGAGGAAATATGAGTGAGACCGATGGTTAAAAAGAGTGAACATTTAAAAGATAAGGAGCTGTTTGTAGTTTAAAGAGTGAGTACATCAAAATAGTAACATTTTTAAACGATAATGAATATGTCTCACTCCAAATGAGTGACAGTCAAAGGTCTGGAAACTGAACAAAGCCCAGAAGCTATCGAAGGAAAGGACTTGCATTGATAGAGCACCTTCCGTATCCTCAGGACGTCCCAAAGCGCTTCCCAGACAATGAATTACTTTTGAAGTGTAGTCACTGTTGTAATGTAGTCAAACGTGGCAGCCAATTTGCACACAGCAAGCTCCCACATACAGCAATGAGACAACTGACCAGATAATCTGTTTCTGGTGGTGATGGATGGGACATAAATGTTGGCCAGGACACTGCGGAGCCCTCCCCAACTCTTCTTCGAATAGTTCCACAGGATTGGTTACATTCACTTGAACTGGCAGGCAAGGCCTCAGTTTAACAACTCATCCAAAAGACAGCACCTCCGTTCTGCCCTGAAGCATGTATTGATTGCTGGAGTGGGGCTTGAACCCACAACTTTCTGACTCAGAGGCGAGAGTGCTACCACTGATCCAAACTGACACCCAGTTATAATAGGAAATTACTTTGTTTTCTATTTAAACTGATGCTTAATTAGCAGGCAATGTGGCCCAGTAGGCTAACTTACC
Source organism: Squalus acanthias (assembly GCA_030390025.1). NCBI lineage: Eukaryota > Metazoa > Chordata > Chondrichthyes > Squaliformes > Squalidae > Squalus > Squalus acanthias. The sequence goes on from CM059440.1 coordinate 17,574,473, forward strand.
AGATAAAGTACTTTCATATGAAGGCATTAAGGGGTTACACGCTAATATGCCTCAGCATAAATTCTAGTGTCAGCTGTGGCTCAGTGGGCAGCACTCTCGCCTCTGAGTCGTGAAGGTCATGTGGTTCAAGTCTCATTCCATGAGATTTGAGCACAATTCCAGGCTGACACTGCAGTGCAGTACTGAGGGAGCACTGCACTCTTGGAGGCGCACTATTTCGAAGAAGAGCAGGGGAGTTCTCCCTGGTGCAATATTTATCCCTCAACCAACATCACTAAAAACAGACTGTCTGGTCAGTTAGCACATTGCTGTCTGTGGGACCTTGCTGTGCGCAAATTAGCTGCTGCGTTCCCTACATTTCAACAGTGACTACACTTCAAAAGTACTTCATTGGCTGTAAAGCGCTTTGGGACGTCCTGAGGTACTTCATTGGCTGTAAAGCGCTTTGGGACGTCCTGAGGTCGTGAAAGGCACTATATAAATGCAAGTTATTTTTTTCTTCAAATCTCTTCGCTAAATTGTAGTTTTGGTACTGTAGTGGTTCAAAATTTCCAATTGGTGGCGCTGTTAGTCTCCTCAGTGATGGAGGCCACCTCACAGTCACATGCACTGAATCTCCCAGTAAATCATGGTGTATTCATTATAGTGAATATGATTCAGACAGTGAAGGGGGTGAAATCCTGTACAGATAGTGTTTGTTGACAAAATCACTGAGACAGAAGCAACAGAAGCTGGATTTCTCCCTGTCAAAGCTTGTTTAGGCAAAAAAAATAAGCGATTTTAAAATATATCTAACTGCATATTTCCGGGGCTTTCGAGTCTCTGAATATATATTAGTGCCGTAAAATAATCACTCTGCCAAACAGCATAATCCAATACCCCTGTCACATACGTCCATGTTCTCTATATAATCAATTAATTTGTTGTAATATATACAAGATGCTGAATAAATCAGCAGCACGCTGCCCAGTCTAAGGGTGGCCATGAGGCACAATCTGATACCTTAGTCTGAGACACAGTAATGTCACAGGACTTCAGTGAGGACAATACAGTAAGCAGGCAATCCAGAGCCAAGCACACAGCCTCAGGCAGTCCCTGAACCTTGCAACCCCTCCATGGCCAGACTAGTAATAATGAGGGGGAGTGGCCGAGCGGATTTTGGGGGGGGGGGGGCGCGTGGGTCGAGATGGGTGAATTGCAGCATTAGGGCGATACATATAATATAGAATATACATAGGAACAAGAGGAGGCCATTCAGCCCCTTGATCCACCATGCAATTAGATCATGGCTGATCTGTACCTCAACTCTATTTACCCCCTCACCTAATAAAACTCTAGCGATCTCAGAACCGTGTGCGATACTGGAAAGCAGGCAATGGGACCATGCCCCACAATGAGTCAGGGCAGAAGGGGTGAAAACTGGGCAGAAATAAATGAATAGGAAGAATTTGGGCTGCAATGCATACGGCATGGTGTGGCTCAGAGGGTAGCACTCTCGCCTCTAATTCAGAAGGTTGTGGGTTCAAATTCCACTCCATGAGACTTGAGCAAAAAAATCCAGGCTGACACTCCCAGTGTTGGAAGTGTCGTCTTTCGGATGAGATGTTAAACCGAGGCTCCGTCTGTTCTCTCAGGTGGACATAAAAGATTCCTGGCACTATTTCGAAAAAGAGCAGGGGAGTTCTCCCTGGTGTCCTGGCCAATATTTACCCCTCAACCAACATCACTAAAACAGATTATCTGGTTATTATTGCATTGTTGTTTGTGGGATCTTGCTGTGCACAAATTGGCTGCCACATTTCCTACATTACAACAGTGACTACACTTCAAAAAGTACTTCATTGGCAGTAAGGCACTTAGGGATGTCCTAAGGTGTTATAGAAATGCAAGTCTTTCTTTATGGTACAAAATATCTTGAGACTTCGGGCCCAGACCTATTTGAATCATAGAATGGTTACAGCACAGAAGGAGGCCATTCGGCCCGTCAAGCCCGTGCCGGCTCTCTACAAGAGCACTTCAGCTAGTCCCACTCCCCGCCCTTTCTACGTAGCCCTGCAATTTTTTTTCCTTCAGGTACTTATCCAATTCCCTTTTGAAAGCCATGATTGAATCTGTCTCTACTACCCTTTCAGGCATTACATTCCAGATCCTAACCACTCGCTGTGTAAAAAGGTTTTTCCTCATGTCGCCTTTGGTTCTTTTGCCAATCACCTTAAATCTGTGTCGTCTGGTTCTTGACCCTTCCGCCAATGGGAACAGTTTCTGTCTATCTACTCTGTCCATAACCCTCATGATTTTGAACACCTCTATCAAATCTCCTCTCAACCTTCTCTGCTCTAAGGAGAACAAACCCAGCTTCTCCAGTCTATCCCTCATCCTCTGAACCATTCTTGTAAATCTTTTCTGCACCCTCTCTAAGGCCTTCACATCCTTCCTAAAGTGCGGTGCCCAGAATTGGACACAATACTCCAGTTGAGGCTGAACCAGTGTTTTATAAAGGTTCATTATAACTTCCTTGCTTTTGTACTCTATGCCTCTATTTATGAAGCCCAGTATCCTGCATGCTTTTTTTAACCGCTTTCTCAACCTGCCCTGCCATGTTCAACGATTTGTGCACATATACCCCCAGATCTCTCTGTTCATGCACCCCCTTTAGAATTGTACCCTTTAGTTTATATTGCCTCTCCTCGTTCTTCCTACCAAAATGTATCACTTTGCACTTTTCTGCGTTAAATTTCATCTGCCACATTTCCGCCCATTCCACCAGCCTGTCTATGTCCTCTTGAAGTCTATCGCTATCCTCCTCACTGTTCACTATACTTCCAAGTTCCAAGTTATACCTCCCACCCTCATGACATCATGTTCTTCCAGACTGGTGAGGCAAGGAGCCAAATGCAAGATAATCCCTCCCCTCTTATCTTACACTGTGAGTTCATGGCCAGGGTTCAAATAACAAACTCTTGATTTCTGTCTGAACCATTGAGGGCAGCACCATATGGAGGCCGGGCAAGAAAATAAATAATCGGAGGTGTCATCCTCTGCACCTGGGACAGCCCTGTGAGTTGGTGCTCTGTCTTAACCCCAGGCCACTCCTCTGCACCCCATAGGGTGGCATTGCGACAGACCTGCGAGTAGATGGTCTATCTTAACCCCACCTGGACAGGGAGCAACACCATTGGGCAGGAAGACCTAAAGAGGAGAGAAATTGAGACTATAAAACTGCCTAGAGTGCTCCGGGTCAAACTCGGTCTGGAGGGTTCAGGACTTTACGAACCACTCTCATAGATTAAGATATCGCATGAACCCCAGGAATGATATCGCACCCTGGGAACATTCTCTGTATATATTCACGCTTCCCCAGACATTTGATAAGTTTTGAATTTTTAAAAGATGCAAATTAACATATTTTTGAAATTGTGAGCTGAGGCTGCCTGATTAAAACACATTCAGCCACATCCATCCTGCAAAATAGGAGTGAGTCCCAAGAGATGGAAATAAAGTGAACATGTTTCACTACAGTAGATGCAGTCGCTCTTCACCACTAGATGTCCCTTGTCCATTCCACAAATAAGTCAACCAGTGACATCTGGTGGCAGAATACCAACATTGCAGAGATAGCAATCTTCATTATATCAGTGAAACCACACTGGGTGACTTGCACTTAGTAAAAGACTGGGTGAATCAAGACTAATTGCACCAGCTCATATCAAACTCATTCCAGAAATCTGTGGAACTCCTCACTCTTTCTCTTCTTCCCATGCCACATGAGGGAGTAGGGGGACACAACACTGACTCACAGGGTTCCCCAGAGACACACCAGGAGGTGCACATGAGCAGTCTGACTCTCTGATAGATTTATTCAACATTCCTCCGCAAAGCCCCCCCCCCTCCGCCCAACCTGGCCTCTGTTTGATGCTGTCCTCGATCTATAGACTTTCAATAAAAATCTGAATTTTGCGTTGTCTAAACTCTGCTTCTTGATTTACATTGTGTTCTCTGTTCAAGCACGGCTGATTCAATGAGGCTAACAAGGATGGCACTAGGCCCCAGATCAATCGGGAGAAAAGGGAGATACACAATTCAGAGTTTTTAAACCTGAAGGGAATCAATAGGCCTGCAAGTGGAGAAGAAAACCAGGGACTGGATTACAGACCAAGGCAACCTCAAGCTGAACGTAGCTTCAAGAGTAACACTTAGCAATGATTTATACCGTCACCCAATTCAGAGAATGCGGGCTTGGCTCAAATACTCAGAAACTTAAAGGACAGATTCTTGATTTAACTGCAAGCGAAGGGATCTGGAATGGGCACCAAGGAAGGAGAGAGATGTAAATAATCTGAGTGGGTCTCATACACAGAAGGGAATGACTGGGAAGCTGGTTAGACTGAATGGGCTTGCCTTGTTCTGAGCATCATTGTTTTGCTTCCATCCTCTATTGAAGGTGCTGACTCTTGCTGTGATACAGTTCCACAGGCACCCTGCTTCTATCCAGTGTCACACGCCATTCTTCAAATATCAGCCGAGACAGCAAGTGCCAGCGAGCCACCGCTGAGCCTGATCCTGTCCTCACCTGATGTCCACACACCAGAAGTTTGCTGGGGGGGGTCATTGGTTAACGGTACTGAGGGAGTGCTGCACTGTCGGAGGTGTCGTCTTTCGGATGAGACATTAAACCGAGGCCCCGTCTGCTCTCGCGGGTGAACGCAAAAGATCCCATTTTACTATTTTTCGAAGAAGAGCAGGGAGTTATCCCCGGTGTCCTGGCTAATGTTTATCCCTCAATCAACATAACAAAAAAAAAGCAGATCATGTGGTCATTATCACATTGCTGTTTGTGGGAGCTTGCTGTGTGCAAATTGGCTGCCGCGTTTCCTACATTACAACAGTGACTGCACTTCAAAAAGTACTTCATTGGCTGTAAAGCGTTTTGGGACATCCGGTGGTCGTGAAAGGCGCTATATAAATGCAAGTCTTTCTTTTTTTTTCTTTTAGAGAACTGGGCCTTCCAGAGAGTCAGCCAGCCATGACCTAGGGCTTCCCAACACTGGCACAGTGACTGAAATATTCATGGTATGTAGACCTGCCAGCAAAATTAAACCATGCACATCTCACAACTGGATTACAGTAACATTCTTCAGCAGCTGGTCTCTCTCCCCACTCTCCCCACTACTAAGGTTGCCAAACCTCCAGGATTGCCCTGGAGTCTCCAGGAATTGTAGATTAATCTTCAGGACACGACTGCAAGTAAAACCCAGGGAAAAAAAATCATATGGGCATTAAACAAAACGGTGGTTTTTTTTCATCTTCTATGAACAATTTCATTTATTAGTTGTAATAAATCTTGGAGAGATGGGGATAAAAGGCTGTTTTGACTAATCCAATCGGTTAACAGAGTCTGTTCGCTTTTCAATTGGCCATGAGACAGGCAATGCGCCTGCAGGATGGACCAATGGTGGGAGTGTGGGGGGGCGGGACGGTACAAGATGGGAGGTCATGTGATGTAACCTCCAGGAATATCTCCAACCAGAGTTGGCAACTCTACCCACCTCCCGCTCCCCCCCCCCGCACCACGCTACACAGACAATAGCTAATGGCCCCCAACCCCTGTATGGACATGCTGTGCCCATCCCAGTGACATATCAACCTTTACTCCAGCCAGTGTGTTACAATCCATGTTATACTGTTTCTAATTTACAAAAATGATCTGGATTCAGAAACTCAATGGAAAGTGGTCAAATTTGCTGCTGATACCCAACTAGGACGGGGGATGGAATCAGAAGAGGCAGCTCAGAAATTACAGGATGAGTCGGGCAACATAGAACAAGGGCAGATGAAATTTAATGAAGTCAGGTGTAAAGTACTGCACATAGGATGGAACACTAAGCAGCGCACATAATCCATGAATGGTGCTGAAATAGCTCAGGGTGAAGTTGAAAGAGACCCCAGAGTCTTATTAGACTCAACACTCAACATATCCAACTAATACAGAGCATCAATCACCAGAATTGGTCTTTAAGATTATGAAAGGGTTTGATAGGGTAGAAATAGAGAAGATGTTTCCACTTGTGGGCAAGACCAGAACTAGGGATCATAAATATAAGAAAGTCACTTAAAAATCCAATCGGGAATTCAGGAGAAATTTCTTTACCCAGAGAGTGGTTAGAATGTGGAACTCACTACCACAAGGAGTAGTTGAGGCGAACAGCATAGAAGTATTTCAGGGGAAGCTAGATAAACACATGAGGGAGAAAGGAATAGAAGGATATGTTGATGGAGTTAGATAAAGTAGGGTGGGAGGAGGCTCGTGTGGAGCATAAATACCGCCATGGATCTGTTGGGCCGAATGGCTTGTTTCGGCATTCAATTAGATCATGGCTGATCTGTATCTCAACTTCATCCACCCGTCTTGGTTCCGTCACCCTTAATACCCAACAAAAATCTATCAATCTCAGTTTTGAAATGTTCAATTGACCCCCAGCCTCAACAGTTTTTTGGGGACGAGACTTCCAGATTTGCACTCCCTTTTGTGTGGGGTAAGGTTGTTAAGAGAATTGGAAAAGGCAAATCCAGAATATTACTTTAAATTCAAATGCGAGATTACGACAAGAGGCACAGGTGCAAACCAGTAATGGGTAAATTTAGGATTGAAATCAGGAAGACCTTCTTCATGCAGAGAGTGATTATGTGTGGAATGGACTTCCAGATCGAGTAACGGAGGCAAAAAACCTGGAATCATTTAAGAATTAAATTGAATGTTGAAACGGGGAGGCTTTAGGGTTGGTTCTGGCTAGAGGAAATAAGACTTGATATTGTGACTGGTGCTACGCGAGAAAAGTATTGCTATTAACGCTGTGCCATCTCTACAAAGTGTGAGCCACAAAATGTTTTTTTCTGTATACAACAGTAAGGAGGATTTTTTTTTCTCTAGGAAAATATCTCTAGACTTGTCCTATTGTCAGCCTCGAGTTTCAAGACTATAAGAACACAAGAACAAAAGAAATAGGAGCAGGAGTAGACCATACAGCCTTCAATCCTGCTCCACCATTCAATAAGATCATAGCTGATCTTCAACCTCAACTCCACTTTCCCGCCCGATCCCCATATTCCTTAGTGTCCAAAAGTCCATCGATCTCAGTCCTGAATATACTCAATGACTGAACATCCACAGCTTTCTGGGGTAGAGAATTCCAAAAAATCACAACCCTCTGAGTGAAGAGGGACCCTTTACATCCACTTGAGAGGGCAGACGGTGCCTTGCTTTAACATCTCATCTGAAAGTCGGCACCTCCAACAGTGCAGCATTCCCTCAGTACTGCACTGGGAGAGTCAGCCTGGATTTTGTGCTCAAGTCTCTGGCGTGGGGCTTGAACTACCCGACCTTCTGACTCAGAGGTGAGAGTGCTACCCACTGAGCCACAGCTGGCACCAGTAATCACCTGAAGTTTACAGGCACAAGAGGCTTCCTCAGAGACATTTCTGCAACAACAACAGAAAAAAAAAATCGGATAAAACGTGAGCGAGCGAGGAACAGGCCTGAAAAATTGCTGAACATCTCAATTTATTCCGACTCCACTCAATCCGTGTAACCAGCAAGGGAAGCGGAAAGAAGCAATTACGGAAGAAAGAGCTCAAATGAAAAGGGCTGCAACTGTGCAACTCAAAAAGGTCCCCCCCCGCCGCCGAAATAATCAATAGTCAATGATGCAACAAACGCTGGCCGAGAGGATATAAAAGCCTTTTTTTTAATATATATACACATACGCTTGACTGAAATCGGCTGCTGAAAGATCGTAATCTCTGCCAACGCCAGTTTTTTTTAACAGAGGGCACCAGCCTGCCTTGGCAGGCGCCCAAACCTGGCATGTCTATGGCCATTTCAATTTTCTCTTATCCTGGCCTTTTTGCATCTTAGTGGTTTTGGAGCTTTAAAATTAGCACCCCTCCTCACCCCCCCACCCCTGCCCCCTCCCCCGCTCCATCCCCGGTTTATCACTAGTGGTAGAAAAGAAAAAGAAAGCCCAAGAGAGAATTCCCCACCCCTCCTCCCACCTCCGCTTGCTCCGAGGTGTATGATCACTGGGTAATAATACGGTGTTTATATGTCCCGTAAATGTCAGTCAGGCTGATGTAATTTGCCCTAACAGCATTTTATATCATACCATAAAATTTATGCTCAGCTGTGACTTTGAAGTGCGGCCGGATGTAAAATAGGTTTTAATGTTGGAGCTGAGGAGAGGAGGAGGATTCAGCCAGTCTCAGGTTCCAACTCTAGCCCCTGGCTGTGAAATGTGTCTGCTTTCGGTATTCTGTTGAACTTTTCTTGTTCTGTAGGCCAAGGTTTTCTTTCTCTCCATTCTTTTGTGTCTCAGGAGCAATTATAAGGGAATATTAGCTTTTTGTGTGTGTGTGTGGTTATTGATCCTGCTGGTGTGAGTGACTGGGCTAGTTAATTTACGCACTCTCCATTACGACTGTCTGAAAGCCCTTTTGAGAATATGTCATCCCCCCTCCATCTTATCCTTTTTGGAAGTGAACGGATATTAGGATCCTTTCGGCACTGGGGCGAGGGAAGCTGAAGGCAAGACTTTTATTTCCAGCTCTCTCTCTTTAGGAGGATAGGAACAGGAGGAGGCCATTCAGCCCCTCGAGCCTGTTGCACGATTCAATCAGATCATGGCTGATCTGTATCTTAACTCCATCTGTCCACCTTGGTTCCGTAACCCTTAAGACCCTCAGCTAGCAAAAATCTATCAATCTCAGTTTTGAAATATTCAACTGAACCCCATCCTCAACAACTTTTTGGGGGAGAAAGTTCCAGATTTCCACTTCCCTTTGTGTGAAGAAGTGCTCCGTGACATCACCCCTGAACGGCCTATGTCTAATTTTAAGGTTATGCCCTTTTGTTCTGGACTCCCCCACCAGAGGAAATAGTTTCACTCTATCACTGCAAACACCAATCATCAAAATCCCCCTCTCTGCAGGGCTGTAAGAATTCATCTGTAAATGTTACAGACTGAAGCTCGTCGGAAGCTGCGCTCAGGAACTCACCTTTTCCTTTTACGCATCTTGCAAGACAACATAGGAACAGGAGGCCATTCAGCCCCTCAAGCCTGTTCCGCCATTCAATGAGATCTTGGCTGATCTGTACCTTAACTCCATCCACCCGCCTTGGCTCCGTATCCTTTTATACCCATGTCTAGCAAAAATCCATCAATCTCACATTTAAAATTATTAATTGAGCTAATAACATCCATTGTTTTTTGTGGGAGAGAGTTCCACACTTCTACCAACCTTTGCTTGAAGTGTTTCCTAACTTCTCTCCTGCATGGCCTGGCTTGATTTTAAGGTTGTGTCCTCTTGTCCTAGACTCCACTGCCAGTGGAAATAGTTTCTCTCTACCTACCCTATCAATTCTTTCCAAAATCCTAAAAACCTCAATCAAATCACCCCTTAACTTTCTATATTGCAGGAAATACAAGCAAAGTTTATGAGCAGGATATAAACGCTGTGAATTAGACACCACAAATATGTCAATTTATAGTGTTGACCATCACAAGTTTCAGTGTTTAGGGATTTGCTCATTGGAAACACTGGTGAACAGAGGGAGATCTGTAATGCTGAATAATGGAGTGTTTTTGTTTTGTCTTGTCTACTTATAGGACAATATGGGCATAAATTAACGTTTATAATATTTACAATAGACAGGAATGTTGCTCTGGGGCTCAATTTTCCACCTAATGACTTTTTTACACTCCCCTCTGTCTATTTATTTACAAAGACTACGTTCAATAGCACATCCTAATTGATTTTTTTGTTTCCACTACGTATTGAGCTGTGTAATAAAGCATAACTTTGTGAAAGTCACTGCTCTCGTGAGCAGTGAGCCAAAATATAACACAGAGACTGGCAGGACATCAACTCATGGTATAAAGGAAGACAAGGATCATTTTCTCCTCCATTTTACCCCAGGGACATTAAGATCAATTGTAGCAGTGCTGCCTCAGAGGTAGATTTACCAACCGAGCTGATACTGCACACCAACACACAGTGTCAACACACAGCGTAGCAACTGCACAGGCCAAATTACAGTGTACCAACTCACAGTCAACATACAGTGTACCAACTCACAGTGCCAAAATACAGTGTACAAACTCAGTGTCAACATACAGTGTACCAACTTACAGTGTCAACATACAGTGTACCAACTCACAGTGCCAACATACAGCGTACCAACTCACAGTGTCAACATACAGTGTACCAACTCAGTGTCAACATACAGTGTACCAACTCAGTGTCACCATAGTGTACCAACTCACAGTGTCAACATACAGTGTACCAACTCAGTGTCAACATACAGTGTACCAACTCAGTGTCACCATAGTGTACCAACTCACAGTGTCAACATACAGTGTACCAACTCAGTGTCAACATACAGTGTACCAACTCAGTGTCAACATACAGTGTACCAACTCACAGCGTCAACATACAGTGTACCAACTCACAGTGTCAACATACAGTGTACCAACTAACAGTGTCAACATACAGTGTACCAACTCAGTGTCAACATACAGTGTACCAACTCACAGTGTCAACATACAGTGTACCAACTCACAGTGTCAACATACAGTGTACCAACTCAGTGTCAACATACAGTGTACCAACTCACAGTGTCAACATACAGTGTACCAACTCACAGTCAACATACAGTGTACCAACTCAGTGGCAACATACAGTGTACCAGCTAAGTGTCAACATACAGTGTACCAACTGACAGTGTCAACATACAGTGTACCAACTCAGTGTCAACATACAGTGTACCAACTCAGTGTCACCATAGTGTACCAACTCACAGTGTCAACATACAGTGTACCAACTCAGTGTCAACATACAGTGTACCAACTCAGTGTCAACATACAGTGTACCAACTCACAGCGTCAACATACAGTGTACCAACTCACAGTGTCAACATACAGTGTACCAACTAACAGTGTCAACATACAGTGTACCAACTCAGTGTCAACATACAGTGTACCAACTCACAGTGTCAACATACAGTGTACCAACTCACAGTGTCAACATACAGTGTACCAACTCAGTGTCAACATACAGTGTACCAACTCACAGTGTCAACATACAGTGTATCAACTCACATGCCAACATACAGTGTACCAACTCAGTGTCAACATACAGTGTACCAACTCAGTGACAACATACAGTGTACCAACTCAGTGACAACATACAGTGTACCAACTCAGTGTCAACATAGTGTACCAACTCACAGTCAACATACAGTGTACCAACTCACAGTGCCAACATACAGTGTACCAACTGACAGTGTCAACATACAGTGTAACAACTTAAAGTCAACATACAGTGTACCAACTCAGTGTCAACATAGTGTACCAACTGACAGTGTCAACATACAGTGTACCAACTGACAGTGTCAACATACAGTGTACCAACTGACAGTGTTTAACATACAGTGTACCAACTCAGTGTCAACATACAGTGTACCAACTCAGTGTCAACATACAGTGTACCAACTCAATGTCAACATACAGTGTACCAACTGACAGTGTCAACATACAGTGTACCAACTCAGTGTTAACATAGTGTACCAACTCAGTTCAACATACAGTGCACCAACTCAGTGTCAACATAAGTGTACCAACTCACAGTCAACATACAGTGTACCAACTCAGTGTCAACATACAGTTTACCAACTCACAGTGACAACATACAGTGTACCAACTTACAGTGCCAACATACAGTGTACCAACCACTTTGGATATTATAGAAACATAGAAACATAGAAAATAGGTACAGGAGTAGACCATTCGGTCCTTCGAGCCTGCACCGCCATTCAATGCGTTCATGGCTGAACATGCTACCTCAGTACCCCATTCCTGCTTTCTCGCCATACCCCTTGATCCCCTTAGTTGTGAGTGTTATATCTAACTCCCTTTTGAATATATTTAGCGAACTGGCCTCAACAACCTTCTGTGGAAGAGAATTCCATAGATTCACCACTCTCTGGGTGAAGAAGTTCCTCCTCAGCTCAGTCCTAAATGGCTTCCCCTTAATCCTTAGACTGTGACCCCTGGTTCTAGTTTTCCCTACCATTGGGAACATTCTGCCCGCATCTAATTTGTCTAAACCAGTCAGGATTTTAAATGTCTCTATAAGATCCCCCCTCATTCTTCTGAACTCCAGAGGATACAAGTTCAGTTGACCCAATCTTTCTTGATATGTCAGTCCGGCCATCCCAGGAATCAATCTAGTGAACCTTCGCTGCACTCCCTCAATAGCAAGAATGTCCTTCCTTAAGTTAGGAGACCAAAACTGCGCACAATACTCCAGGTGTGGCCTCACCAAGGCCCTGTACAACTGTAGCATCACCTCCCTACTCCTGTACTCAAATCCCCTTGCTATGAAGGCCATCATTCCGTTTGCTTTCTTGACTGCCTGCTGCACTTGCATTCCCACCTTCAGTGACTGATGTACCATGACGCCCAGATCTCGTTGCACGTCCCCTTTCCCTAATCTGCCACCATTCAGGTAATAGTCCGCCTCTCTATTTTTACCACCAAAGTGGATAACCTCACATTTATCCACATTGTACTTCATCTGCCATACATTTGCCCATTCACCCAACCTGTCCAAGTCACTCTGTAGCCTCCTAGCATCCTCCTCATTGTTCACACTGCCTCCCAATTTAGTGTCATCCGCAAATTTGGAGATATTACATTTAATCCCTTCGTCCAAATCATTAATATATAATGTAAACAGCTGGGGTCCCAGCACCGAACCCTGCGGTACGCCGCTGGTCATTGCCTGCCATTCTGAAAAGTACCCATTTATTCCTACTCTTTGTTTCCTGTGTGCCAACCAGTTCTCAATCCACGTCAACACATTACCCCCAATCCCATGTGCTTTAACTTTGCTCACCAATCTCTTGTGTGGGACCTTGTCGAAGGCCTTCTGAAAGTCCAAATACACCACATCTACTGGTTCCCCCCTGTCCACCCTATTGGAAACATCCTCAAAAAATTCCAGAAGATTTGTCAAGCATGATTTCCCTTTCACAAATCCATGCTGACTTGGACCTATCATGTCGCCACTTTCCAAATGGTCTGTTATGACATCTTTAATAATTGCTTCCATCATTTTACCCACGACCGATGTCAGGCTGACCGGTCTATAATTCCCTGCTTTCTCCCTCCCTCCCTTTTTAAAAAGAGGGGTTACATTGGCCACCCTCCACTCCATCGGAACTGATCCAGAGTCTAAGGAATGTTGGAAAATGATCGTCAATGCATCCACTATTTCCAAGGCCACCTCCTTAAGTACTCTGGGATGCAGACCATCAGGCCCCGGGGATTTTTCAGCCTTCAGTCCCATCAATTTCCCCAATACCTTTTCCCGACTAATAAGGATTTCCCTCAGCTCCTCCCTCTTACCAGATCCTCTGACCCCTTTTATTTCCGGCAGGTTGTGTGTGTCCTCCACAGTAAACACCGAACCAAAGTACTTGTTCAATTGATCTGCCATTTCCTTGTTCCCCATTACGACTTCCCCTGTTTCCGACTGCAGGGGACCTACATTTGTTTTTACTAACCTCTTTCTTTTTACATATTTATAGAAGCTTTTGCAGTCCATTTTAATGTTCTCTGCAAGCTTCCTTTCATATTTTATTTTCCCTGCCCTAATCAAACCCTTCGTCCTCCTCTGCTGAGTTTTGAAGTTCTCCCAGTCCCCGGGTTTGCTGCTACTTCTGGCCAATTTGTATGCAACTTCCTTGGTTTTAATACTATCCCTGATTTCTCTTGTTAGCCATGGTTGAGCCACCTTCCCTTTTTTATTTTTACGCCAGACCGGGATGTACAATTGTTGTAGTTCATCCATGCGATCTCTAAATGTCTGCCATTGCCCTTCCACTGATAGCCCCTTAAATATCGCTTGCCAATTTAACCTCGCCAATTCACGCCTCATACCCTCAAAGTTGCCCTTATTTAAGTTCTGGACCATGGTCTCTGACTTAACTGTTTCCTTCTCCATCCTAATGTAGAACTCCACCATACTATGGTCACTCTTCCCCAGGGGGCCTCGTACCACAAGATTGCTGATTAGTCCCTCCTCATTACACAACACCCAGTCCAGGATGGCCTCCCCTCGAGTTGGTTCCTCAACATATTGGTTTAGGAAACCATCCCTTAAACACTCCAGGAAATCCTCCTCCACCGTATTGCTTCCAGTTTGAGTAGCCCAATCTATATGCATATTAAAGTCACCCATGATAACTGCCGTGCCTTTTTTGCACGCACCTCTGATTTCCTGTTTCATACCCTCCCCCACCTCACTACTGCTGTTTGGAGGTCTGTACACAACTCCCACTAACGTTTTCTGCCCTTTGGTGTTCTGCAGCTCAACCCATATTGATTCCACATCCTCCAAGCTGATGTCCTTCCTAGCTATTGCATTAATCTCCTCTTTAACCAGCAATGCTACCCCACCCCCTTTTCCTTTTATTCTATCCTTTCTGAATGTTGAATACCCCTGGATGTTCAGTTCCCAGCCTTGATTGTTCTGGAGCCACGTCTCTGTAATCCCAATCACATCGTATCCGTTAACATCTATTTGCACAGTCAATTCATCCACCTTATTACGGATACTCCTTGCATTAAGACACAGAGCCTTTAGGCTTGTTTTATTAACATCCTTTGTCCTTTTAGACTTATGATTTAGTATGGCCCTTTGTGTTTCTTGCCTTTGTTTACTCGGCCTTCCCCTATTGTTTCTCACCCTTCTAACATTTGTTTCTGACTGCATATTACTTCCCCCTGTTTCGCTACATAGGTTCCCATTCCCCTGCCATATTAGTTTAAATCCTCCCGAACTGCTTTAGCAAATATTACCCCGAGGACATCGGTTCCAGTCCTGCCCAAGTGCAGACCGTCCCTTTTGTACAGGTCCCACTTCCCCCAGAACTGGTTCCAATGCCTCAGGAATTTGAATCCCTCCCTCCTGCACCACTGCTCAAGCCACGTATTCAATCTCACTATCCTGTTCTCTCTATTCTGATTAGCACGTGGCCCTGGTAGCAATCCAGAGATTACTACCTTAGAGGTCCTACTTTTTAATTTAGCTCCTAGCTCCCTAAATTCTGCTTGTAGGACCTCTTCCCGCTTTTTACCTATATCGTTGGTACCTACATGCACCACGACAGCTGGCTGTTCACCCTCCCTCTTCAGAATGTTCTGCAGCCGCTCCGAGACATCCTTGACCCTTGCACCAGGGAGGCAACATACCATCCTGGAATCTCGGTTGCGGCCACAGAAACTCCTGTCTATTCCCCTTACAATTGAGTCCCCTATCACTATAGCCCTACCACTCTTTTTCCCGCCCTGCTGTACAGCAGAGCCAGCCATGGTGCCATGAACCTGGCTGCTAGTGCCTTCCCCTGGTAGGCCATCTCCCCCAACAGTATCCAAAGCGGCATACCTGTTTTGGAGGGAGATGACCACAGGGGACTCCTGCACTACCTTCCTGATATTGCCCTGCTTCTTGGTCACCCATTCACTGTCTGTCCTAGCCTTTACCTGCGGTGTGGACAACTCACTAAATGAGCGATTCACCGAGTTCTCGGCATCGTGCATGCTCCAGAGTGAGTCCACCCGCAGCTCCAGCACCGCTGCGGGGGATGGCTTATCGGAGGAAGGCAGCAGCAACCAACTTCCTGGCACCATGGGTGGTTCTGCTGCACAGGAGGGGAGGAAAAAGAGCGAGAGTGCTATAGTGATGGGGGATTCTACTGTAAGGGGAATAGATAGGCGTTTCTGCTGCTGCAAACGAGACTCCAGGATGGTATGTTGCCTCCCTGGTGCAAGGGTCAAGGATGTCTCGGAGCGGCTGCAGGACATTCTGGAGGGGGAGGGTGAACAGCCAATTGTCATGGTGCATATAGGTACCAACGATATAGGTAAAAAACAGGATGAGGTCCTAAAAGCTGAATATAGGGAGTTAGGAGGTTAATTAAAAAATAGGACCTCAAAGGTAGTAATCGCAGGATTGCTACCAGTGCCACGTACTAGTCAGAGTAGAAATAGAAGGATATTTCAGATGAATATGTGGCTAGAAGAATGGTGCAAGGGGGAGGGATTCAAATTCCTGGGACATTGGAACCGGTTGTGGGGGAGGTGGGACCAGTACAAACTGGACGGTTTGCACCTGGGCAGGACCAGGACCAATGTCCTAGGGGGAGTGTTTCCTAGTGCTGTTGGGGAGGGTTTAAACTAAAATGGCAGGGGGTTGGGAACCTGAGCAGGGAGACAGAGGAAAGGGAAGCAAGGGTAGAAACACAAGACAGGAAGGAGAAAAACAAAAGTGGAAGGCAGAGAAATCAAGGGTGTAAATCAAACATGGCCACAGTAAACAATAATTCTAAATGGTCTAAGATTGTTATAAAAACAAGCCTGAAGGCTCTGTGTCTTAATGTGAGGAGCATTCGTAATAAGGTGGATGAATTAGCTACGCAAATAGATGTAAACAGATATGACATAATTGGGATTACGGAGACATGGCTCCAGGGTGACCAAGGCTGGGAATTCAACATCCAGGGGTATTCAATATTCAGGAAGGACAGGCAAAAAGGAAAAGGAGGTGGGGTAGCATTGCTGGTTAAAGAGGAAATTAACACAATAGTAAGGAAGGATATTAGCTCTGATGATGTGGAATCTGTATGGGTAGAGCTGAGAAATGCCAAGGGGCAGAAAATGTTAGAGGGAGTTGTATACAGACCCCGAAACAGTAATGCTGAGGTTGGGGATGGCATTAAATGGGAAATTAGAGATGCATGCAATAAGGGCACAGCAGTTATCATGGGTGACTTTAATCTACATATAGATTGGGCTAACCAAATTAGTAACAATACTGTGGAGGAGGAATTCCTAGAGTGTATACGGGATGGTTTCCTGGACCAATATGTCGAGGAACCAACTGGCGATCAGGCCATCTTAGACTGGGTATTATGTAATGAGAAAGGATTAATTAGCAATCTTGTTGTGCGAGGCCCCTTGGGGAGGAGCGATCATAATATGATAGAATTCTTCATTAAGATGGAGAGTGAAGTAGTTGACTCAGAGACTAGGGTCCTGAATTTAAATACAGGAAACTACGATGGTATGAGGCGCGAGTTGGCTAGGATGGATTGGGGAACGTTACTTAAAGGGTTAACGGTGGATAGGCAATGGCAAACATTTAAAGATTGCATGGATGAACTACAGAATTTGTTCATCCCTGTTTGGCATAAAAATAAAACAAAAAAGGTGACTCAACCGTGGCTAACAAGGGAAATTAGGGATAGCATAAGATCCAAGGAGAGCACATACAAATTGGCCAGAAAAAGCAGCAAACCTGAGGATTGGGAGCAGTTTAGGATTCAGCAAGGAGGACAAAGGGATTAATTAAGAGGGGGAAAATAGAGTATGAGAGTAAGCTCGCAGGGAACATAAAAACTGACTGTAAAAGCTTCTATCGATATGTGAAGAGAAAAAGATTGGTGAAGTCAAGCGTAGGTCCCTTGCAGTCAGAAACAGTGGAATTTATAATGGGGAACAAAGAAATGGCAGACCAATTAAATACATACTTTGGTTCTGTCTTCACAAAGGAGGACACAAAAATCCTCCCAGAGATGTCGGGGAACATAGGGTCTAATGAGAGGGAGGAACTGAATGAAATCAGTATTTGTAGGGAAATGGTGTTAGGGAAATTGATGGGATTGAAGGCCGATAAATCCCCAGGGCCTGATAATCTACATCCTAGGGTACTTAAGGAAGTGGCTCTAGAAATAGTAGATGCATTGCTGGTCATCTTCCAAAATTCTACAGACTCTGGAACAGTTCCCATGGATTGGAGGGTAGCTAATGTAACCCCACTATTTAAAAAAGGTGGTAGAGAGAAAATGGGGAATTATAGACCGGTAAGCCTGACATAAGTAGTGGGGGCAATGCTAGAGTCCATTATAAAAGATGTAATAGCAGAGTACTTGGAAAACAGTGACAGGATCGGACAAAGTCAACATGGATTTACAAAAGGTAAATCATGCTTGACTAATCTATTGGAATTTTTTGAGGATGTAACTGGTAGAATAGATAAGGGAGAACCAGTGGATGTGGTGTATTTGGACTTTCAGAAGGCTTTCGATAAGGTCCCACATAAGAGATTAGCGTGCAAAGTTAAAGCACACGGGATTGGGGGTAAGGTACTGTCTTCGATAGAAAACTGGTTGGCAGACAGGAAGCAAAGAGTTGGAATAAACGGGTCTTTTTCAGAGTGGCAGGCAGTGACTAGTGGGGTACCGCAGGGATCGGTGCTAGGACCTCAGTTATTCACAATATATATTAATGATCTAAACGAGGGAACTAGATGTAATATCTCCAAGTTTGCAGACGACACAAAGCTGGGTGGGCGTGTGTGCTGTGAGGAGGATGCAGAGAAACTCCAGTATGATTTGGACAGGTTGGGTGATTGGGCAGATGCATGGCAGATGCAGTATAATGTAGATAAATGCGAGTTTATCCACTTTTGTGGCAAAAACAGGAAGGCAGATTATTATCTGAACGGCAATAGATTGGGAAAAGGGGAAGTGCAACGAGACCTGGGTGTCCTGGTGCACCAGTCGCTGAAGGTAAGCATGCAGGTGCAGCAGGCGGTTAAGAAGGCAAATGGTATGTTGGCCTTCATAGCGAGAAGATTCAAGTACAGGAGCAAGGATGTCTTGCTGCAGTTGTACAAGGCCTTGGTGAGACCACACCTTGAGTATTGTGTGCAGATTTGGTCGCCTTATCTGAGGAAGGATGTTCTTGCCATGGAGGGAGTGCAGCGAAGATTTACCAGACTGATACCTGGGATGGCAGGAATGACGTATGAAGAGAGATTGGGTCGATTAGGCTTATATTCGCTAGGATTTAGAAGAATGAGAGGGGATCTCATTGAAACTTATAAAATTCTAACAGGACTAGACAGACTAGATGCAGGAAGGATGTTCCCGATGGTGGGGGAGTCCAGAACCAGGGGTCACAGTCTAAGGATAAGGGGTAAGCCATTTAGGACTGAGATGAGGAGGAATTTCTTCACCCAGAGAGTGGTGAACCTGTGGAATTCTCTACCACAGAAGACAGTTGAGTCCAATTCATTGAATATATTCAAGAAGGAGTTAGATATATTTCTTAAGGCTAAGGGGATCAAGGGATATGGGGAGAAAGCAGGGCCAGGGTACTGAATTTGGATGATCAGCCATGACCGCATTGAATGGCGGAGCAGGCTCGAGGGGCCGAATGGCATCCTCCTGCTCCTATCTTCTATGTTTCTATGTTTCTATGTCAACATACAGTGTACCAACTCACAGTCAACATACAATGTACCAACTCAGTGACAACATACAGTGTACCAACTCACAGTGTCAACATACAGTGTACCAACTCAGTGTCAACATACAGTGTACCAACTCAGTGTCAACATACATTGTACCAACTCAGTGTCAACATACAGTGTACCAACTGACAGTGTCAACATACAGTGTACCAACTCAGTGTCAACATACAGTGTACCAACTGAGTGTCAACATACAGTGTACCAACTGACAGTGTCAACATACAGTGTACCAACTCACAGTGTCAACATACAGTGTACCAACTCAGTGTCAACATACAGTGTACCAACTCACAGTGTCAACATACAGTGTACCAACTCAGTGTCAACATACAGTGTACCAACTCACAGTGTCAACATACAGTGTACCAACTCAGTGTCAACATACAGTGTACCAACTCAGTGTCAACATACAATGTACCAACTCAGTGTCAACATACAGTGTACCAACTCACAGTGTCAACATACAGTGTACCAACTCAGTGTCAACATACAGTGTACCAACTCAGTGTCAACATACAGTGTACCAACTCAGTGTCAACATACAGTGTACCAACTCACAGTGTCAACATACAGTGTACCAACTCAGTGTCAACATACAGTGTACCAACTCAGTGTCAACATACAGTGTACCAACTCAGTGTCAACATACAGGGTACCAACTCAGTGTCAACATACAGTGTACCAACTCAGTGTCAACATACAGTGTACCAACTCACAGTGCCAACATACAGTGTACCAACTCAGTGTCAACATACAGTGTACCAACTCAGTGTCAACATACAGTGTACCAACTCACAGTGCCAACATACAGTGTACCAACTCAGTGTCAACATACAGTCTACCAACTCAGTGTCAACATACAGTGTACCAACCCACAGTATCAACATACAGTGTACCAACTGACAGTGTCAACATACAGTGTACCAACCCACAGTATCAACATACAGTGTACCAACTCAGTGTCAACATACAGTGTACCAACTCACAGCGTCAACATACAGTCTACCAACTCAGTGTCAACATACAGTGTACCAACTCACACATACAGTGTACCATCTGACAGTGTCAACATACAGTGTACCAACCCACAGTATCAACATACAGTGTACCAACTCACAGTGTCAACATACAGTGTACCAACTCAGTGTCAACATACAGTGTACCAACTCACAGTGTCAACATACAGTCTACCAACTCAGTGTCAACATACAGTGTACCAACTCACACATACAGTGTACCATCTGACAGTGTCAACATACAGTGTACCAACTCACAGTGTCAACATACAGTGTACCAACTCAGTGTCAACATACAGTGTACCAACTCAGTGTCAACATACAGTGTACCAACTCACAGTCAACATACAGTGTACCAACTCACAGTCAACATACAGTGTACCAACTCAGTGTCAACATACAGTGTACCAACTCACAGTGTCAACATACAGTGTACCAACTCACAGTCAACATACAGTGTACCAACTCAGTGTCAACATACAGTGTACCAACTCAGTGGCAACATACAGTGTACCAACTCAGTGGCAACATACAGTGTACCAACTCACAGTGTCAACATACAGTGTACTAACTCAGTGTCAACATACAGTGTACCAACTCAGTGTCAACATACAGTGTACTAACTCACAGTGTCAACATACAGTGTACTAACTCAGTGTCAACATACAGTGTACCAACTCAGTGTCAACATACAGTGTACCAACTCAGTGTCAACATACAGTGTACCAACTCACAGTGTCAACATACAGTCTACCAACTCAGTGTCAACATACAGTGTACCAACCCACAGTATCAACATACAGTGTACCAACTCAGTGTCAACATACAGTGTACCAACTCAGTGTCAACATACAGTGTACCAACTCAGTGTCAACATACAGTGTACCAACTCACAGTCAACATACAGTGTACCAACTCAGCGTCAACATACAGTGTACCAACTCACAGTGTCAACATGCAGTGTACCAACTCAGTGTCAACATACAGTGTACCAACTCACAGTGTCAACATACAGTGTACCAACTCACAGTGTCAACATACAGTGTACCAACTGACAGTGTCAACATACAGTGTACCAACTCAGCGTCAACATACAGTGTACCAACTCACAGTGTCAACATGCAGTGTACCAACTCAGTGTCAACATACAGTGTACCAACTCAGTGTCAACATACAGTGTACCAACTCACAGTCAACATACAGTGTACCAACTCAGTGTCAATATACAGTGTACCAACTCAGTGTCAACATACAGTGTACCAACTCAGTGACAACATACAGTGTACCAACTCACAGTCAACATACAGTGTACCAACTCAGTGTCAATATACAGTGTACCAACTCAGTGTCAACATACAGTGTACCAACTCAGTGACAACATACAGTGTATCAACTCTCAGTCAACATACAGTGGGAACGGCAGCATAGTGGTAATGTCACTTTGATAGTAATCCAGATGCCTGTACTAATGATCCAGAGACATGAGTTCAAATCCCACCACGGCAGATGGGGAATCTAAATTATGTTAATTAAATAAATCAAGCAACATCCTGACATAGTCATACTCACAGAATCATACCTTTCAGTCAATTCCTCCATCACCATTCCTGGGTATGTCCTGTCCCACCGGTAGGATAGACAGGGGTAGCAGTACAGTGGTATACAGTCGGGAAGGAGTGGCCCTGGGAGTCCTCATGGCTTCAGGCCAAGCATGGGCAAGGAAACCTCCTGCTGATTACCACCTACCGTCCTCCCTCAGCTGATGAATCAGTACTCCTCCATGTTGAACACCACTTGGAAGAAGCACTGAGAGTAGCAAGGGCACAGAGTGTACTCTGGGGCGGGGACTTCAATGTCCATCACCAAGCGTGGCTCGGTAGCACCACTACTGACCGAGCTGGCCAAGTCCTGAAGGACATAGCTGCCAGTCTGGCCTTGTGACAGGTGGTGAGAGAACCAACATGAGGGAAAAACCTACTTGACCTCTTCCTCACCAATCTACCTGTCGCATATGCATCTGTCCATGACAGTATTGGTAGCAGTGACCACCGCACAGTCATTGTGGAGACGAAATCCCATCTTCACCCTCCATCGTGTTGTATGGCACTACCACCGTGCTAAATGAGACAGATTCAGAACAGATCTAGCAGCTCAAAACTGGGCATCCATGAGGCGCTGTGGGCCATCAGCAACAGCAGAATTGTACTCCACCACAATCTGTAACCTCATGGCCTGGCATATCCCTCACTCTACCATTACCATCAAGCCAGGGGACCAACCCTGGTTCAATAAGGAGTGTAGAAGAGCATGCCAGGAGCAGCACCAGGTGTACCTAAAACCAACCTGGGGAAGCTGCAACACAGGACTACATGCATGCTAAAATGCGGAAGCAGCTATAGACAGGGCTAAGCGATCCCACAATCAACGGATCAGATCAATGCTCTGCAGTCCTGCCACATCCAGTCATGAATGGTGGTGGACCATTAAACAACTAACGGGAGGAGGTGGCTCCATGAATATCCCCATCCTCAATGATGGTGGAGACCAGCATGTGAGTGCAAAAGACAAGGCTGAAGCTTTTGCAACAATCTTTAGCCAGAAGTGCCGAGTGGATAATCCATATCGGCCTCCTCCTGAGACCCCACCATCACAGAAGCCAGTCTTCAGCCAATCCGATTCACTCCACGTGATATCAAGAAACGGCTGAGCGCACTGGATACAGCAAAGGCTATGGGCCCCGACAACATCCCGGCTATCGTGCTGAAGACTTGTGCTCCAGAACTAGCCGTGTCTCTAGCCAAGCTGTTCCAGTACAGCTACAAACTGGCATCTATCCAACAACGTGGAAAACAGCCCAGGTATGTCCTGTCCACAAAAAGCAGGACAAATCCAATCCGGCCAATTACCGCCCCATCAGTCTACTCTCAATCATCAGCAAAGTGATGGAAGGTGTCATCAACAGTGCTATCAAGCGGCACTTACTCACCAATAACCAGCTCAATAATGCCCAGTTTGAGTTCCGCCAAGACCACTCGGCACCCGACCTCATTACAGCCTTGGTCCAAACATGGACAAAGGAGCTGAATTCCAGAGGTGAGGTGAGAGTGACTGCTCTTGACATTAAGGCAGCATTTGACCGAGTGTGGCATCAAGGAGCCCGAGTAAAGCTGAAGTCAATGGGAATCGGGGGGAAAACTCTCCACTGGCTGGAGTCATACAAAGGAAGATGGTTGTGGTGGTAGAAGGTCAATCACCACAGCCCCAGGACATCGCTTCAGGAGTTCCTCAGGGCAGTGTCCGAGGTTCAACCATCTTCAGCTGCTTCATCAATGACCTTCCCTCCAACATAAAGTCAGAAATAGGGATGTTCTCTGATGACTGCACAGTGTTCAGCACCATTCACAACTCCTCAAATAATGAAGCAGTCGATGCCCGCAAGCAACAAGACCTGGACTGCATTCAGGCTTGGGCTGATAAGTGGCAGGTAACATTCACGCCACAGAAGTGCCAGGCAATGACTATCTCCAACAAGCGAGCGTCTAACCACCGCCTCTTGACATTCACGGCATTACCATCGCCGAATCCCGCACCATCAACATCCTGGGGGTCACCATTGACCAGAAACTTAACTGGACCAGCCACATAAATACTGTGGCAATAAAGGCAGGTCAGAGGCTAGGTATTCTGCGGCGAGTGTCTCACCTCCTGACTCCCCAAAGCCTTTCCACCATCTACAAGGCACAAGTAAGGTGTGTGATGGAATACTCTCCT
The DNA here is from genome assembly GCA_030390025.1 of Squalus acanthias. NCBI lineage: Eukaryota > Metazoa > Chordata > Chondrichthyes > Squaliformes > Squalidae > Squalus > Squalus acanthias. Next base: position 17,598,691 of record CM059440.1, read on the forward strand.
CTTGCCTGGATGAGTGCAGCTCCAATAACACTCAAGAAGCTCGACACCATCCAGGACAAAGCAGCCCGCTTGATTGGCACCCCATCCACCACCTTAAACATTCACTCCCTCCACCACCGGCGTACCGTGGCTGCAGTGTGTACCAGCTACAAGATGCACTGCAGCAACTCGCCAACGCTTCTTCGGCAGCACCTCCCAAACCCGCGACCTCTTCTACCTAGACGGACAAGGGCAGCAGGCGCATGGGAACACCACCACCTTCAAGTTCCCATCCAAGTCAAACACCAGCTTGACTTGGAAGTATATCGCCGATCCTTCATCGTCGCTGGGTCAAAATCCTGGATCTCCCTACGTAACAGCACTGTGGGAGTACCTTCAGCACACGGACTGCAGCGGTTCAAGAAGGCAGCTCACCATCACCTTCTCAAGGGCAATTAGGGATGGGCAATAAATGCTGGTCTTGCTAGCGACGCCCAAGTCCCATAAACGAATTTTTAAAAAATACAGCGTACCAACTTATAGAAAAGGAGCCATGGTTTGAATAATCTACTTATTATCACAGAACATTCAGACAGCAAACCATCTGCTACTCATTTATATTATAAGACGGCTGCAATCGTTCCAGAAATGATTCCCTTACTTGTCCCAATTAACAGAGTGGTTGAGGTATATTAAATTTGGCACACTGGCTGGTTTTCGATTGGCAGAAGAGGCTGTATGTGCGTGTGAAATCAGAGGAGACTCATTTGAGTCGGTATCAGTATCGTGATCTACAGTCAGGTCGAAAGTTGGACGGAAGCTGGGCCAGAGACTGGTCTGCGAGGTCAGGGTAGCACCCAGAGTCGTACACTCTGCAATGCCACGAATGCAACCAAAGCTAGTCGTACACGTCCTACACAATCTTCCTCCTCCCTGCAACCTTTCTGTGTTGAAATCGGGAATAATCTAACAAACTTCTACTCTTCCATGACCTCAAAGCTTGGAACTCGTCACCTCCCTGTAGTCTTCCTCCCCTTCTACAATGTACAGGCTTTTATAACCCACGTTTGGCATCACCAATACCCCTCACCTTCTCTCCCTCACCTACTCGTTCCTGTACTGTGGCTCTTGGCCCTCCCTAGGTTTCTCAATAAATGAAAGTCCAGCGAGTGCTTGCTTTCCATGCACTGATTTTGTTTGGCTATTTAATTCCTATTCAGTGTGAGCCCCTCGACACCTCCATGTCCAGGAGGCATTTTCTTTGAAGGAAGTTGGATGAGTGCCAGGCCAATAGAAGGATTCCCCCCCTCCTCCGTCATTACACTGATGATGTGATAAAGGCTGCATCTCAGACTGTGTCTCGCTGTTCCACCTGTGTGGAGTAAGCAGGATGCCAATATAAATAAAAGATTAAAGGCAAAGTTAATGCTGGGCTCACACTGCTTTCCCCCCAAAATCAGAATTCTCAGAAATTTTTAATGAAATTTTTATTTGTGTTCATCAAGTAGCTCGTTGGATGTCCCAGCCTGGTGTACAATGCTGTCTGTGAGCGGTCTCCATTGTGTGCACATACACACAAATACATACACGCACACACATGCAAACACACACATATACGTACACACGCACACACGTATACACACACACATGCACAGGCACACAAACGCAAACACACACATACACATACACACGCAAATACACACATATACACACACACACAGTCACATATACACACACGCAAATGCACACATATACAGACACAGACACACACGCACACACACATACATACACGCACACACATGCAAACACACACATATACGTACACACGCACACACGTATACACACACATACAGACACACAAACGCAAACACACACATACACACGCAAATACACACAAACACATACACACACATAAATACACGCAAACACACATATGCACATACACACGCACGAATATACATATACATGCACACATATATACATACACACATAATCACACACATGCACATACATATAAATACACACACACATAATCACACGTACACACACGCATATAGAAACTTAATTAAAAATTGTGGAACAAGGGCTCCTCACTGATTCACTCGGTAAGTTCAGCACTTCATGTCTTGGGTTCAATATTCAAACCCTCTGACTCGATGCTGTAGCAATAGTTCCATAGGCAACAGCCGCTACCTGGAACCTCACACAAATGACCCTTCATCTTGTGTGAGCCCTGGCAGTGTCTGCTGACTCTCAGACTGTAGTGGGGGCGGGGGGTGACGTGGAATCACAGCCCAGCCTGATTCTCCCCTCACCCCATGCATGAGGGTATTATGGGGGGCAGCTGACTCCAAGGGAACAAAAATCATCGACTTCAGGAGAGGAGGGGAGAAAATTGGCATTACAATTAAAGGTGAATGTGCGAGGTCGTGAACCTTTCACTCCCAGGAACAGATCACCAACACAAGAGACAATACTGACAGAGACAGGCAGACAGGAACAGTATTGAAGTACTGACAAACGCTTCTCATCACACACGATCCAGGCCTGACATACAGGTCTGCGTCAGCCAACACTAATTTGGCATTTTGGGATCCATCTTTCACCCACTAAAGCCCTTGCCACACTAAAGAGAGGCCTGGGACTGCGATGCTCAAGGGCGGATCAATACTGATCTTGGATGTCAAGATCAAGGGTTGAACTGTCAAGACACTGAATCCAGAATTTACACTCCAGTGCCTTTTATAACGAGCATCATTTCCTCTTTTATAACCAGCATCATTTGTGCCTGTCCTAAGATTCAAGCTGTCCACACCTACTAACAGCCTGTCTGATATAACGTGTTTTTCCTTTTGAATGTTGATGCATGTTACAATTTTGTTCGTGCTGTTCTTTCCCTGCCTCCAGCCCCTGGATATATATTTCCCCCTCAGCCCTGCGTTCCTGATCTGTCTCAGCAGCCACCACCTGCTCCTCCCACTCTCGAACCAGCAGCTCTGCTGATCCACAGGTGCGGCCCAAGGCGAGCAGGGCCCTTCGAGTGTACCCCACGCCCAGTGGGCTGAGCTCTCCTGTGTGCTACGGTCTGCCCACCATAACTGCCCACATCTGTCCTGCCCTCAGCCACCTCGGCTTTTCGTACATTTACTGGTTTGTCTCCGATGCGACCAAGGTGAGGTTAATGGCAACTCAAAGGAGTTGGTTCTAAACCAAGACGCTGTTTGGTGCAGGGCTCTCTAGATTACATAGAATTACAAAGAATATACAGCACAGAAACAGGCCATTTGGCCCAACTGGTCTGAGCTGATGTTTATACTCCACATGAGTCTCCTCCCATTCCATCTGCCTCATCTCAGCCTTTCAGCATATCTTTCTATTCCCTTTTCTCTCATGTACTCGTCTAGTTTCTTTTTGAAACCATCTAAGCTATTTGCCTCAACCACTTCCTGTGGTAATGTGTTCCACATTCTAACCACTCTCTGAGTAAAGAAATTTCTCCTTATTCCCCTATTGGATTTATTAGTAACTATCTTGTATTGTATCTCAGATGCTTGTGGCAGAGACTTTTTAAGTAATTAATGAGTCTCTGGTCAGATCACACCTTGATTACAGTCTGCCATTTGATTACCACAATGCAATAAAAACATTCAAGCCCTGAAGGTGGTGCAGAGAAGGGCCACAAGATATATGCAGTGCATCAGAGGGACTAGGTTATGAAGAAAGACTAGAGAAACATGGGGGGAAAAATTCAGTTGGTTGCGTCTCCCGTTAGCGCCTTAAGAGGGCGCTAATGGGGCGCAAAGCATCTAGCGCCCAGGCGCGGCGAAGTTTGCGCCGCTCGCGAAATTAACTAGACATTTTGCGGCGGCGCTAAACACTACCGCCACGATCGCCTGCGCCGGCAGATCGTGACGTCAGTCGAGTGCGCAACGCCCCGGTATCGCCCCGGAGCGGATATTGAGTGGCGCCCCCTGCCTTACCGCCTGACGCTAGCAACGACAGGTTGAGGGGAGCGTTCTCCAGTCATGAAGGGAAAGGGGGAGCGCTATTTAAAGGTGACCGCTTCCTGCCTTTTATTGTTGGTGCCATTTTTGAACTACGCATTCTGAGAGAGAGAGAGAGAGACTTCTGGAGAGATTCAACGTTGTGTGAAGGAGTTTTGGGTACTGAGCAGCACTTTGCAGGTTCATTTTGATTTGCCATTCCTTGTATCGATTTAGAAGAGACTGTGGGGGCTGCACTCTGAGCTCTTTGCCTGGTACTCTCCATTGTTCTTTCCAGCAGATTTGATGTGCAGGTCTCTCCAGGCCGAGATTCAAGGCTGCAATGAGCAGGATGTGGATGGAAAGCAAGATTAACCATCCCCTTTAAGAACTGGCCCGTGCCATTGTGTGTGTGTTCCATTGCTGACTGACATTACATGAGCTTCACCAGCGCTCTGAGGTAGCGCCTCGCTCCTCGGCCTTTGCGCCTTAAGACAGGTGTGAAGCGCCTGATTTAGCGCTCCAATCACCTCCAGGGGCGATAAAAGTCAAGTTTGCAGTCGGTGGCGATAATTAGCGCCAGGCGCTAATCTTTGCGCCCGGCCGATAATTGCGCCCCAAATGGGGCGATACTGAATTTCTCCCCCATGGGCTTTTCAATCTTAAAAAGAGGCGACTGAGGGAGACTGCATAGAATATATAAGGTATAGAAATGGCAAGTCCCGAATACTATGGGGGAAAAATTTGGTTGCTTTGCGCCTCCAGTTAGCGCCCTAAGAGGCGCTAATGGGGCGCAAAGCAACTAGCGCCCGAGTGCAGCAATTTTTGCGCCGCTCGCGAAATTGACCAGACATTTTGCGGCAGCGCTAAACACTACCACCACGATCTCCTGCGTCCGCAGATCGTGACATCAGTCAAGCGTGCAACGCCCTGGTAGTGCCCCGGACCGGATATTCAGTGGCGCCCCCTGCCTTTTCGCCTGCCGCTAGCAACGACAGGTTGAGGGGAATGTTTTGCAGTCGGGAAGAGACTGGGGGAGCGCTATTTAAAGGCGACCGCTTCCTGCCTTTTTTGCACCACGCATTCTGAGAGAGAGAGAGAGAGACTTCTGGAGAGATTCAATGCTGTGTGAAGGAGTTTTGGGTACTGAGCAGCACTTTGCAGAATCATTTTGATTTGACCTTCCTTGCATCGATTTAGAAGAGACTTTGGGGGCTGCACTCTGAGCTCTTTCCCTGGGCCTCTCCATTGTTCTTTCCAGCAGATTTGATGTACAGGTCTCTCCAGGCCAAGATTCAAGGCTGCAATGAGCAGGGTGTGGATGGAGAGCAAGATCGACCCTCCCCTTTAAGAACTGGCCAACGCCAGTGTGTCTGTGTTCCTTTGCTGACTGACAGCACATGAGCTTCACCAGCGCTCTGAGTTAGCGCCTCGCTCCTTGGCGTTAGCACCTTAAGACAGGTGTGTAGCGCCTGATTTAGCGCTCCAGTCACCTCCAGGGGCGAAAGAAGCCAAGTTTGCAGTCGGAGGCGATAATTTGTGCCAGGCGCTAAACTTTGCGCCCGGCTAATAATTGCGCCCCAAACGGGGCGATATCGAATTTCTCCCCCTACGTCTTCACAAGGGGACACAGGTTCAGGCTGAGAGACACATTTAGGATTGATGTCAGGAAGTTATTCACACAACAGTAATCAGTACATGGAATGGACTTCTGGGTAGGGTGGTAGAAGACAAATGCCTTGGGATCATTTAAGAAACAATTGGATGTTGTGGTGGGGGGCTGTAGATTTTTTCTCAATGCTCTCCTGGCCGGCCTCCCACCTTGCACCTTCTGTAAACTTGAGCTAATCCAAAACTCTGCTGCCTGTATCCTAACTCGTACTAATTCCCATTCACTCCCTACCTTTGTGCTCGCTGACCTACATTGGTTCCTGGCCCGGCAATGCCTCGATTTTAAAATTCCCATCCTTGTTTTCAAATCCCTCCATGGCCTTGCCCCTCCCTATTTCTGAAACCTCCTTCAGCCCTACAACCCTCCGAGATCTCTGCGCTCCTCCAATTCTGGCTTCTTGCGCATTTCCGATTGTCATTGCTCCACCATTGTCGGCCATGCCTTCAGCTGCCTGGGCCCCAAGCTTTGGAATTCCTTCCCTAAACCTCTCTGCTTCTCTACCTCTCTCTCCTCCTTTAAGACGCTCCTTAAATCCTACCTCTTTGACCAAGCTTTTGGTCACCTGTCCTAGTATCTCCTCATGTGGCTCGGTGTCAAATTTTACATAAGAACATAAGAAATAGGAGCAGGAGTAGGCCAATTGGCCCCTCGAGCCTGCTCCGCCATTCAATAAGATCATGGCTGATCTGATCCTAACCGCCAATCTACTATTTTGTTTGATAATCGTTCCTGTGAAGCGCCTTGGGACGTTTTACTATGTTAAAGGCTCTATATAAATGCAAGTTGTTGTTGTATGGATATACTAACGGCCTTCCTCATCCATATCTATCGTCTGATCACAAACTCAGCTGTGAACAAGAAAATTAACTGATTAAGGAGCTCAGATGAAAGGTTGGGTTATGAGATTGCAAAACAAGGGGAGGTCAAGCTAATTAGAGCAGGAAGTCAGCAGTGCTACTGAAAAACCAGAGAGCAGATTAATCACTTAAATATTCAGTAGATTGTTGTAGGTGCACGTTAGCTGGTAGATATCTTTCTTACATACATGCCTAGCGGCACAAGACAACCCTTTTCTTCCACTGCTTTACATCCTAGCAAAGAGGTATGGCTTTTAATTTAGAAGTTTAAGGGTGAAAAGACAGGTAAAAAAGAAAGACTTGCATTTCTATAGCACCTTTCACGACCTCAGGACATCCCAAAGCGTTTTACAGTCAATGAAGTACTTTTGAAGTGTAGTCACTGTTGTAATGTAGGAAACGCGGCAGCCAATTTGCACACAGCAAGCTTCCACAAACAGCAATGCAATAATGATGTTGATTGAGGGATAAATATTGGCCAGGACACCAGGGAGAACTCCCCTTCTCTTCTTTGAAATAGTGCCATGGGATCTTTTATGTCCACCTGAGAGGGCAGACAGGGCCTCGCCTGGATTTAACTCATTTGCACAGAGGGTGGTGAATGTATGGCGTGAACTGGCAAGGGAGCTAGAGGGCTGAATGTTGGCAAATTCAAGACAGAGTTGGATAAGTACCTGGGGAAAAAATTGATAGAAGATATCCCAGACACCGAGACAGGCCAGATGGACCTCAATGGTCTTTTCAGGTCCTATATATTCCTAGTGTCCACTTGGCTTGGTGGGAGCCCTATCACTTCTAGCCACACTCAATACTTAAGCATCTAATCTAGACTGACACTTCAGTGCCATACTGAGGGGATATTGTGTTGGCGGCGGTGCCGTCTTTTGGATGAGACGTTAAACAGAAGTTATTTCTTTGCTTTATGCGCTCTTGTTAAGTTAGAAAGGTTTTCAGTATTAGCAAAGCAAGTACCAGAGCCCAGGCAATAAGCTCATCCTCTGTTCAACTCCCTGTCAGCCAGTGATCCTGCACCTGATTGTAGCTAGTGAATCCTGATGGAAAATGTGTGTCTGTGGTGTGGGGCAAGGACTGTGCTGCATCCAAGGTCGAATAACCTACTTACACTCATAAAGCCTTGGCTCACACGTGAAGAATGGGTACTTTGGGTGAGATGTTAAACCGAGGCCCCATCTGTTGTAAAAGTTCCCATGTCGCTATTTCGAAGAAGAGCTGGGGAGTTCTCCCCGGTGTCCTGGCCAATATTTATCCCTCAACCAACATCACTAAAAACAGATTAGCTGGTCATTTATCTCATTGCTGTTTGTGGGAACTTGCTGTGCGCAAATTGGCTGCCGTGTTTCCCACATTACAACAGTGACTACACTTCAAAAGTACTTAAATTGGCTGTAAAGCTCTTTGGGCGTCCAAAGATCGTGAAAGACCCGATAGAAATGCAAGTACTTCTTTTTCTACTTTGGCAAGGGACTGGGGGCGGCTGCTACCCATGGAACCCGAGGAATAAGTCAGCACTTCAGGAGAAGGAGAGTAAACTGGGGGGGGGGGGGGAAATAATCTTTTGGGGGGCTGCACTCATGAAGCTGCGACTGTGGGGGCGGGCGGAACTGAATCATGAGTCCCCATCACCAACATGGAGTGATTGCTAGAGTTCCACCTGCAGAAATAGTCCAGTCAGAAGTTTAAAGCATCATAATTTATATTCTAAGATTATTTGTTACATGATTTATGTCCCCTGCAGGAGTGTAATACATTTTTATTAATTTGGAGTACTTGAGATGGTTTTACAATAAATCATACGTTTTAAGAATTAAAAAGGACTCATTGTTCCAATACAGCAGAATAAAGATTATCCTCTGCACACTCCAACACAACTTGTCAAACGACCTTCACCCAGGGGCTCCGTTTCCAGAATCCACAATTGCTTTTATTCGAGAAACACACACGAAAACAATCACACACACCAAACCCAGTAACTCACACACACCAAACCCAGTAACTCACACACACCAAACCCAGTAACTCACACACACCAAACCCAGTAACTCACACACACCAAACCCAGTAACTCACACACACCAAACCCAGTAACTCACACACACCAAACCCAGTAACTCACACACACCAAACCCAGTAACTCACACACACCAAACCCAGTAACTCACACACACCAAACCCAGTAACTCACACACACCAAACCCAGTAACTCACACACACCAAACCCAGTAACTCACACACACCAAACCCAGTAACTCACACACACCAAACCCAGTAACTCACACACACCAAACCCAGTAACTCACACACACCAAACCCAGTAACTCACACACACCAAACCCAGTAACTCACACACACCAAACCCAACAATCCCACCAAAATACACCAACAAACTCAGCAAATTTGCTGCTGTTTACACGCCCTGCACAGTCTGTTCCTGAACAAACGATTGCTGGTTGGCAGAGTAATTTCTGGGCACTGTCAGATGGGAGTGATTGATGTGAGTTGACTATTGAGAATCTGCCAGGTAAGACAGACCAGCGTGAGATTATTATAAGGCATCGGGAGACGACAGGGGAGAGGCATTAGACTCCATGGCATGGAGTTGCTACGGCACACGCCCTGCTTTTGGGCGGTGATGCTCTATGGTGCAATGGGCTGGATTTTCCTTTGCTTATACTGACCAGTATAGTGACGGAAAAACAATAACAACAACAACAACTTGTATTTATACAGCGCCTTAAACGTAGTAAAATGTCCTGAGGCACTTCACAGAAGTGTTATAAATTAAAATTTGAAACCGAGCCACATAAGGAGATATCAGGGCAGATGGAGGTAGGTTTTAAGGAGCGTGTTAAAGGAGGAAAGAGAGGTAGAGAGGCGGACATGTTTAGGGAGGGAATTCCAAAGCTTAGGGCCTTGGCAGCTGAAGACACGGCCACCAATGGAGGAGTGATCAAAATTGGGGATGCTCAAGAGGCCAGAATTAGAGGAGCGCAGAGATCTTTGTTACCTCTAGACTATTCCAACTCACTCCTGGCCGGCCTCCCACGTTCTACCCTCTGTAAACTTGAGCTCATCCAAAACTCTGCTGCCCGTGTCCTAACTCCCACCAAGTCCCGTTCACCCATCACCCCTGTGCTCGCTGATCTACATTGGCTCCCGGTCCGGCAACGCCTTAGTTTTAAATTTCTCATCCTTGTTTTCAAATCCCTCCATGGCCTCGCCCCTCCTTACCTCTGTAACCTCCTCCAGCCCTACAACCCTCCGAGATATCTGCGCTCCTCCAATTCTGGCCTCTTGCGCATCCCTGATTTTAATCGCTCCACCATTGGCGGCTGTGCCTTCAGGTGCCTAGGCCTTAAAGCTCTGGAATTCCATCCTTAAATCTTTCCGCCTCTCTACCTCTCTCTCCTCCTTTAAGACACTCCTTAAACCTAACTCTCATCTGTCCTAATATCTCCTTATGTGGCTCAGTGTCATATTTTGTTTGATAACACTCTTGTGAGGTGCCTCGGACGTTTTACTACATTAAAGGCAAGTTGCTGTTGTTGTTGACCTAAGTTTTGTATATTAAACAGTGCCAGCTTTAGAAATAAACATTTAAAGTAAGATCTCCAAGAGACCGCCGAGTAGATTTTCAGGTTCCTGAGGATCCTGGCTTGGATCACTAGTCCAGAATGATTACATCATCCAATCCCAAAGATCTTGTAGCTGTATGCACATAAGGAACTGTTACCGACCACTAGAATCACAGAGGTAATACATAAAGAGCCAACGCCAGCTACACAGGACCAAGGAGAAATGGGACATTCGTACATAAAGTGGGGCTCCCGAGCTTACTCAGCAGAGATTTGTTGCTAAGTAGGCCAAGAATGAAGCCTTGGCCTTTCTTACTGTCCCGACCCACCACCTTGTCACAAGTTTGGCTGCCTTTCTCAGTGGCTGCATGCAAAACAAACCAGGAGGCAAAAAATCAGAATATGGAGAGAAACCGAGGTGAATGAGAAAAATAAAAGGTAAACAACAACTTGTATTTATATAGCGCCTTTAATGTAGTAAAACATCCCAAGGTGCTTCGCAGGAACGTTATCAAACAAAATTTGACACCGAGCCACATAAGGAGATATTAGGGCAGATGACCAAAAGCTTGGTCAAAGAGGTAGGTTTTAAGGAGCATCTTAAAGGAGGAAAGAGAGGTAGAGAAGCGGAGAGGTTTAGGCAGGGAATTCCAGAGCTTAGGGCCTAGGCTGCTGAAGGCACGGCCACCAATGGTGGAGCGAATAAATTCATGGATGCTCAATGGGCCAGAATTAGAGGAGCGCAGATATCTCGGGGGGTTGTGGGGCTGAAGGAGATTACAGAGATATGGAGGGGCAAGGCCATGGAGGGATTTGAAAACAAGGATGAGAATTTTAAAATCAAGGCGTTGCTTAACCGGGAGCCACTGTAAATGGAGAATAGAGGGAATCCCAGACATTGAGAGATAGAGAAAGAGAGAGATTCACACAGAAAGAAATCGATACCCCCAATGACAACACAGGGGATAACAAAACAGAAGTACAGAGAAAGAAACTGAACATAAAAATAAAATATTAATAACACAGATTGCTTATGTCTCTCAATATGGATTTTTGTTACGTAAGGGAATCAAGGGATATGGAGCAAAGGCAGGTAGATGGAGATAGGATACAGATCAGCCACAATCTAATTGAATGGTGGAACAGGCTCGAGGGGCTGAACAGCCTCCTCTTGTTCCTATGTTCTTGTAAGGAGCCTGCAATGTACAGCAAGTGATTTGATCACTCCCCAACACTTGGCCGTGTGTTTTGATGTATTTTCCCTTTCTCCTCCTTATCGACCATTTTCTGCCGATATTTAATTTGTGCTGATTCGGATTCCGTCTGATTGCCAATTTTTTTCTCTCCCTCTCTCTCTTGCTTTCCTCGCTGCTGATGAACACAAACAATGACATCAGCCTTTCTATCTTCAGAAACGGGGTCACTGCTGAGCTCAGCATGTTTTATGAATTCTTCGGGCCAAAGGAGAGAAATGCACTTGATAATTTTTTTTAAATTTAACGAAGCATTCTATCTTGGCTGAGATGCTGAGTGCCTCTGGAATAGAGAGAGAGAGAGAACGAGAGAGAGAGGAGAAAAAATATTATCCAGGGTTCCCACTCCCAATCACTGTCTGGTGACTCCTTGCTGGGCATCGTGTGTACATCGCCTTCAAGTGAGGACAGGATTGAGCTCGGCAGTGCTGCATTCCCACCACCCTCCCCTCCACACCCCCCGTAGTTGAATAGCCAGCCAGTACTCCCTTGGGTGCGGTGCCAGGGCCTGTGGAATCCTACCCCTGCCACGAGTCTGCACCCTCAGCAGGGGGACGGGTGAGAAATGAAAGCAAGCATTCCCTCCGAAATTAGCTGTCAAGACTATTTTAAAAATACTTACTATCACAGCTATTTGAAAACAAACCTCCGGCATATTTTAGCAGCGTTGCCATGGTGACTTCCACACATGTAATAAAATGGAACCAGAACAAGGGTTCGCTGTAAATGTCGGTAAAATTGAGCACCTGCTTAGACAGTGTGGAGGGGAGATGGATTCCCGGGAATACTGCGTGCTGTCGAAGAATCTGGAATCCTACCAAATTCCACAAGATACTGATTGCAAGACTCAGTGTGGTCTAGAGTGGGATAAGGAGTGGGATCAGGAATGGGATAAGGAGTGGGATAAAGAGTGGGATAAAGAGTAGGATCCCTAGAGTAGGATCAGGAATGGGATTCGGCATGAGATTAGGAGTGGGATCAGGAGTGGGTTCCTTGGAATGGGATCAGGAGTGGGTTCCTTGGAGTTGAATCAGGAATGGGATCAGGAGTGGGATCTCTGGAATGGTATCAGGAGTGGGATCAGGAGTGGGATCCCTGGAGTGGGATCAGGAGTGGGATCCATGAAGTGGGATCAGGAGTGGGATCCCTGGAGTGGAATTCCTGGAGTGGGATCAGGAGTGGGATTCCTGGAGTGGGATCAGGAGTGGGATTCCTGGAGTGGGATCAGGAGTGGGATTCCTGGAGTGGAATCAGGAGTGGGATCCCTGGCTGGTTATTATCACCTCCCTAGGCCAGGGGGCGCTGTTGCTAATTGTGGCCCAGCTGCTGCCTGAGTTGAGATGAGCAATCTCAGTGCCAATCCCGCCATTTTATTCAAACCTCCAGCTGGCAGCAAATAGGTGTTATTTTAAGTTTCATTTTGGTTTTCTATATCCTGGGAAGTTCAAAGAATGACGAGCTCCTGGCTGTCAAAGTGTCTGCGCATTCACAATGAGCGTGAAGGACTCGGAAGTGTCAGTGCTGTTTGTATTGGGAAACACAGTGAGACCCCTTCCATTGACCTGCCCCAAAGGAACTTCTTTTTAAGTCTGAGTGTCAGATGTTTTGTATGAAATGTTCCTACCCTCAGCTCCTGCCCAGCTCAGATGTTGCCTATTTCTTTCTGCTTTCAATTACAGAATTGACACTGGGTCAGAATTCAGGCTTTGTAATCTGGCTTCAACAGAATGTATCCCTCCCACCTGTGCTCCAACTCACAGAGCAGACTCTGAGCAGGGCGCCTTGCCCACCAGTCTACTTTTAAATTCAGAAACTAAATCAAGGCAAATGGAACAGGACACAAGCAATTTAGATGAGCAGGAAAGAAGATCAATCAAGAAGTAGGAATGAGTTGAAAGAAAGAACTTGTGTTTCTATAGATCCTTGACAAGTCCCCAAGATGACCCAAAGCCCCTCACAACCAATGGATTACTTCTGAAGTTCAGTCACTGTTGTGATGTAGGCAAACACAGCACCAATTAACACACAGTAAAGTTCCACAAACAGCAAATGAATAACATAGAAGCATAGAAGATAGGAGCAGGAGTGGGCCATTCAGCCCCTCGAGCCTGCTCTGCCATTTAATGAGATCATGGCTGATCATCCAATTTCAGTACCCTGTCCCTGCTTTCTCCCCATATCCCTTTTTACCTTTAGCCTTAAGAAATATATCTATCTCCTTCGTGAATATATTTAATGAATTGGCCTCAACTGCCTTCTGTGGTAGAGAATTCCACAGGTTCACCACTCTCTGGGTGAAGAAATTCCTCCTCATCTCAGTCCTAAATGTCTTACCCCTTATCCTTAGACTGTGACCCCTGGTTCTGGACTCCCCCGCCATCGGGAACATCCTTCCTGCATCTAGTCTGTCTAGTCCTGTTAGAATTTTATAAGTTTCAATGAGATCCCCTCTCATTCTTCTAAACGCTAGCGAATATAAGCCTAATCGACCCAATCTCTCTTCATACGTCATTCCTGCCATCCCAGGTATCAGTCTGGTAAATCTTCGCTGCACTCCCTCCATGGCAAGAACATCCTTCCTCAGATAAGGCGACCAAATCTGCTCACAATACTCAAGGTGTGGTCTCACCAAGGCCTTGTACAACTGCAGCAAGACATCCTTGCTCCTGTACTCGAATCCTCTCGCTATGAAGGCCAACATACCATTTGCCTTCTTAACCGCCTGCTGCACCTGCATGCTTACCTTCAGCGACTGGTGCACCAGGACTCCCAGATCTCGTTGCACTTCCCATTTTCCCAATCTATTGCTGTTCAGATAATAATCTGTCTTCCTGTTTTTGCCACCAAAGTGGATAACCTCGCATTTATCCACATTATACTGCATCTGCCATGCATCTGCCCAATCACCCAACCTGTCCAAATCATACTGGAGTTTCTCTGCATCCTCCTCACAGCACACACGCCCACCCAGCTTTGTGTCGTCTGCAAACTTAGAGATATTACATCTAGTTCCCTCGTCTAGATCATTAATATATATTGTGAATAGCTGGGGTCCTAGCACCGATCCTTGCGGTACCCCACTAGTCACTGCCTGCCACTCGGAAAAAGACCCGTTTATTCCAACTCTTTGCTTCCTGTCTGCCAACCAGTTCTCTATCCAAATCAGTACATTACCACCAATCCCATGTGCTTTAATTTTGCACGCTAATCTCTTATGCGGGACCTTATCGAAAGCCTTCTGAAAGTCCAAATACTCCACATCCACTGGTTCTCCCTTATCTATTCTACCAGTTACATCCTCAAAAAATTCCAGTAGATTAGTCAGGCATGATTTACCTTTTGTAAATCCATGTTGACTTTGTCCGATCCTGTCACTGTTTTCCAAGTGCTCTGCTATTACATTTTTTATAATGGACTCTAGCATTTTGCCCACTACCGATGTCAGGCTATAATTCCCTGTTTTTTCTCTACCACCTTTTTTAAATAGTGGGGTTACATTAGCTACCCTCCAATCCATGGGAACTGTTCCAGAGTCTATAGAATTTTGAAAGATGACCAGCAATGCATCTACTATTTCTAGGGCCACTTCCTTAAGTACCCTAGGATGTAGATTATCAGGCCCTGGGGATTTATCGGCCTTCAATCCCGTCAATTTCCCTAACACCATTTCCCTACAAATACTGATTTCATTCAATTCCTCCCTCTCATTAGACCCTATGTTCCTCGACGTCACTGGGAGTTTATTTGTGTCCTCCTTTGTGAAGACAGAACCAAAGTATGTATTTAATTGGTATATAATGTTTCCCATTATAAATTCCCCTGATTCTGACTGCAAGGGACCTACGCTTGACTTCACCAATCTTTTTCTCTTTACATATCTATAGAAGCTTTTACAGTCAGTTTTTATGTTCCCTGCAAGCTTACTCTCATATTCTATTTTCCCCCTCTTAATTAATCCCTTTGTCCTCCAGGGCTTCAGGGCTTAAGGAAGTGTCCCTAAGGGGTAAGAGTGTGGGCACTATATTGTATTGCACCTTGTTATGTCACTGAAACGTCTCAAAGTGCTTCACACAGTGTTTACCTTTTATGTGCAGTGACTGTTGTTATGTAGGCAAATGCGGCAGCCATTTTGTGCCAGCAACATCCCACAAACACCAGGGAGATGGCTGGCCATTGGGCCTGTTTCTTTGGCAGTATTGCCATGAGATCTTTAATATCCACCGAAAGGCAGACAGGGCCTTGGTTTATTGCCTCAGCTAAAGGAAAGCAAACAGAAGCTCAACTTGTGTGGGTGTTTCAATAGTTGGTTATGAAGGCTCTTCAGCTTGGCGAAGGATTTCCACAGCTGGCTAATTGTACAGCACAGATTCACCAAAATGATACCAGGGCTTAAAGGGTTAAATTATGAGGACTGGTTGCATAAACTTGGCTTGTATTCCCTTGAGTTTTGACGGTTGGGGGTGTGTGGGAGGCGGGGGGTGATCTAATCGAGGTATTTAAAAGAATAAAGGGAGTTCAGAGGGTAACTATTTCCTCTGGTGGGTCAATCCAGAACAAGGGGGCATAATCTTCAAATTAGAGCTAGGCCGTTCAGGAATGAAATCAGGAAGCACTTCCTCACACAAAAGGCAGTGGAAATCTGGAACTCTCTTGCTCAAAAGACACTGTGGATACATTTAAAGAGCGCTTCCTCGCTCAGTTTAGTTTTAATTACATTTCCTGGGAGGGGGGTGTCTTTTGAGCAAGAGAGTTCCAGATTTCCACTGCCTTTTGTGTGAGGAAGTGCTTCCTGACCTGACAACTGACCTTTTCTCGAATGAGATTGACAGATTTTTATGAAGTATGGGTATCAAGGAAATCGAGGTGCTGAATGGCCTACTCCTGAGATAAAAAAAACAGCCAGTTCCTGGGAGTTTGCAGCAGCCATGGAACCTTCGGCAACTCTTTGAAAAAGAACTTGTACTCCACAAAGCAGGAGATGGAGCACTGCCCCAAGGAAATCACGCCCCAGCACTCTGTGGCACAGTGTACTCCATCAGGCACATGCTGTGCCACTGTGCCAGGTCTGCACAGGTGAAGGGGCAAGTCTTGGTTGGCATCACTTCCTTACCATTGTGTACAGAACGTTAACACATCCTATCGGCTGATTTATCGAAACATTTGGTGTGGATACATTTAAAGAGCGCTTCCTCGCTCAGTTTAGTTTTAATTACATTTCCTGGGAGGGGGGTGGGGATTGATTAAAAAAAAAGCTGGGCACAGGCCAGGGATGACAGCCTGGAGTCTGGGCTGCAATTGGGAGCCGTCGATATTCATTTCATCTTCCAAAGTAAATTAACAATGACAAACAGGTTGGAGATAATCATTTATAAAAACACAATCCCTGCTGATCCTGATGGGCAGGGTTCATTCATATGAGAGATACAAGCTTGGTAAATCAACCTTGGTCACTCTAGGGGACCTGTGAAAGACACTGCTATTTAAAAATATCTTTCTGCCTAGTTCCCCTGATGATCCAAGGTGTTATGGAGCCATAAGAAAGGAAGACTTTCATTTATATAGCACCTTTTCATGACCTCAAGATGTCCCAAAGCGCTTTACAGCCAATAAAGTCCTTTTTTTAAATGTTGTCACTGTTGTAATTTAGGAAACGAGGCAGACAATTTGCACACAGCAAGCTCTCACACACAATGTGATAATGACCAGATAATTTGTTTTTTTTTAGTGATGCAGATTGAGGGATAAATATTGGCCCAGGACACCAGGGAGAACTCCCCTGTTCTTCTTCTAAATAGTGCCAAGGGTGCCTCGGTTTAACATCTCATCTAAAAGATGGCGCCTCCGACAGTGCAGCACTCCCTCAGCACTACACTGGGAGTGTCAGCCTAGATTTTGTGCTCAAGTCTCTGGAGTGGGGAATTAAACCCACAACCTTCTGACTCAGGGGCGAGAGTGCTACCAACTGAGCCACGGCAATTCTGGGGCAAGTCACTATCAGTAATGCAACAAATTCATTGTGGACCCTTCTGTTAATGCAGTGACCTGCATGCTGCTTTACCGGATGACACTGTCCCTTTAACGTGAAACAACTAGATTGTAGCACGAGGGTGTTGAGGACACCTGCAATGTTTAGCTGTCTTTTCTCTTGACAGATGTTGAGGGACCTGCTGTATATCTCCAGCACTTTTTAATTCTGATTCATAGATTTCCAAGAGCTGCAATTTTTCATTATTTTTCCTACATTTTAAGCCCCGTATATAGGAGAAAAAAATATTTGAAGCCATCAAATTATATCAGGTTTTTTTTCTCTTTCAGAGAGTTGAGCTCAGTCTGTGAGGGTTGTCCAGCTTTACAAACACAAACAAATTGGTTTGAGGGTTCCCAGCTTGGGAGTTTTCTATGCGTGTGAAGTGGGCCATTCAGGATGTATACACTGAGCAGCACACTGAAAATCAAAAAGGTTTTTATTATTTAAGGAGTTCAGAAGACAGCACTCCTCTTCTGTAGGTCAGCCTACCAACACTCTCATTTATAATAAGAACAGAGCCCATGCACAATGTGTGTTCCCCGTGATCATTAATCTCATGGATGGTAAACTATTGCCTGGCTCTCCAGTCACTGCAGGGCCCCAGCCTGCATTCAGAGGAGCTGCATTTCTTTACATTGTCTGTCTTTCATGTGGTTCCGTGTCTGTTTTTAATTTTACTTCCTATCTTTGTAACCTCCTCCAGCCCTACAACCCTCCGAGATCTCTGTGCTCCTCCAATTCCGGCCTCTTGCGCATCCCCGATTTTCATTGCACTACCATTTGCGGCTGTGCCTTCAGCTCCCTAGGCCCTAAGCTCTGGAATTTCCTCCTTGAACCTCTCTACCTCTCTCTCCTCCTTTAAGACGCTCCTTAAAACCTCCCTCTTTGACCAAATTTTGGTCACCTGACCTAATATCTCCATATGTAGCTTGGTGTCAAACTTTTTGATAATCGCCCCTGTGAAGCGCCTTGTCACGTTTTACTATGTTAAAGGCGTTATATAAATGCAAGTTGTTGTTGTTCTTCTTCCAATGTTTGCGAACCACGTGAGGAACTGCCACTGACTGGATGTTAAGAGTCAACTGGCTTCATGAGAAAACGAATCAAACAGACTCGGAAGGCCCCAGGCTCGATTGCCGGTCTCTGCTGAGTTGGCTGATCTCAGCCGAGGGCAGTGAGGGTGCTGCACATTCTCCCACCTTCAAGAAACATAAACCGTCCGACTCACATTGGTCTGGGGCAGCAGCTTTTGCAGGGACTCTGCGAGCTGTGGCCAGATTTATTGGATCCACGGAGAAGAGTGCCGGGTGGAAGTGTAAACGGTGAGAGTGCGATACCAGGAGGCTGGTGGCTCACAATTGGACTCAGCACTCCTAAGTTGACGTGGACCAGGGTTTCTGTTCTGATCATCCCCGATCTGTGTGGACGTCAGGTGAGGACAGGTTCTGCCTCAGCTGTGATGCCTTTCACGATCGAATAACCAGCAAACAATCACCCTGGCTGGCACGTGATAAAGGACCACATGGGCAATGCATCAGAGAAGTAGTCCGTGCCCGCATGCAGCAAGACCAGGTCAACATCCAGGGTTGAGCTGATAATTGGCACGTAACATTCACACTACACAAGTGCCAGGCAATGACTATCTCCAACAAGTGAGAGTTTAACCACCTCCCCTTGACATTCAATGGCTTTACCATCATCGAATCCCACCATCAACATCCTGGAGGTCGGCATTGACCAGAAACTCACTGGACCAACCACATAAATGCTGTGGCTACAAGGCAGGTCAGAGGCAGGGTGTTCTGCGGTGAGTGACTCACCTCCTGACTCCCCAAAACTATTCCACCATCTGCAAGGCACAAGTCAGGAGTATGATGGAATACTCTCCTCTTGCCTGGATGAGTGCAGCTGCAAAAACACTCAAGATGCTCAACACCACCCAGGACAAAGCAGCCCGCTTGATAGGCACGCCATCCACCATCTTAAACATCTACTCCCTCCAGCAAGGGCACACCGTGGTTGTAGTGTGTATCATCTACAAGATGCACTGCAGCAACTCGCCAAGGCTTCTTCGACAGCTCCCCCAAACCTGCGACCTCCACCACCTAGAAGAACAAGAGCAGCGGGTGCATGGGAACACCACCACCTCCAGGTTTCCCTCCAAGTCACACACCATCCTGACTTGGACATATATCGCCGTTCCTTCATCGTCGCTGAGTTAAAATCCTGGAACTCCCTCCCTAACAGCACTGTGGGAGTGCCTTCACCACACGGACTGCAGCGGTTCAAGAAGGCCTGCCACACCTTCTCAAAGGGGCAACTAGGGATGGGCAATAAATGCCGGCCTTGCCAGCGACGCCTGCATTCTGAGAATTAATTAAATAAACGTGAAGGCGCCATGAATCAGGAGCAAAAACTGATGGAAAAGTTAACTGAATTTGAGTCAATGTAAAAGAGATGAAAGTTTTTGCCCGGAGCACCTGTCTTTACTGGATAATTACACAGAAGTCTTTGAATTTGCACTATTCGGCACAGTTTGGAAGATTAAAAGTAAGAGATCCATCCAGTTTGCTTAAAAAAAATATCAAGGCAGCTCCTCCAAAGAGACTGCTCTTTATTTGTCAGGTGAACTGCCAGTTCCAATTAGTCACCCGGGTCCCAGGAGGACCCAGCCCGAGAACAAAGATTTTGTAATTATTTTGTCTCCCGACAGATAATTAAAGGGAAAACAAAAGTAAAATAAACTTTCCAACTATGAATTTCCCTGATGTGGCCAGCAATCATCAAACACGGTCTTTTGATCTGAGTGCAGTTGTTCCCTCTACAAGTAGCATGTCGACTGCCTGTGAAGAACAGAGCTGGGTTTTCCGACGGCCCTTTTGAGTCCACAAAGTACTGTTCCTTTAACTGGTGACAGATGATGCTGCTCTGTACTTGTAATTGGCAAAGTTCTGCTGCAAAGTGCTCGGTGACTGACAGATCTGGGAATGTTCCCGCAGCTTTTTGGAAACGTAGAGTGGGTTCTGATAGTTGGGCTAATTTGATGCATTGCGACTTTGTATCGGGGTTAAAATCAGAGGCTGCGAATGGAAGCTGTCAGAGTCTTGCTCCTAGCCTGCAGGGAAGCTATTCCTTAAAGATCTCTTCCCAAAGCACACAGATAATTTCACAAAAGCAACACTGCTTGCTATCTCCTCAAAAAACATAAAGGCGATGTGAGGTACTCGCTCCACATATACAGTTTTCCAAACTTTACAGAGATTCTTGATAAAGGTTCTCACGCTGTAATGGAAATCGGCACTTGCATAACCGTGCACTGGGATCAGACTCCACACAATGGGATCAGACTCCTGCGGACTGGGATCAGACTCCTCGCACTGGGATCAGACTCCACGCACTGGGATCAGACTCCGCGCACTGGGATCAGACTCCTGCGCACTGGGATCAGACACCACGCACACTGGGATCAGACTCCGTACACTGGGAGCAGACTCCCGCGCACTGGGATCAGACACTACGCACACTGGGATCAGACACCCGCGCACTGGGATCAGACTCCGCGGACTGGGATCAGACTCCCGCGCACTGGGATCAGACACCACGGACACTGGGATCAGACACCCGCCCACTGGGATCAGACTCCGCACACTGGGATATTAACTGGGATAGTCAGAGTGTGAAAGGCTTAGAGGGTGCGGAATTCTTAAAGTGCATCCAGGAGAGCTTTTTGAGCCAGCGTGTAGAAAGTCCTACAAGAGAGGGGGCGGTACTGGACCTAATTCTAGGGAATGTAGCCGGGCAAGTGGTAGATGTAGAGCATTTTGGTGAGAGTGACCATAATTCGGTGAGATTTAAGGTAGTCATGGAAAAGGACAAAGATGGACCGGAAATAAAGGTTCTAAATTGGGGGAAGGCCGATTTTAATATGATGAGGCAGGATCTGGCCAAAATGGACTGGGATCAGCTACTTGTAGGAAAATCCACATCAGAGCAATGGGAGTCTTTCAGAAAGGAAATAGAGAGAGTACAACGCCAACATGTTCCCGTAAAGGTCAAGGGTGGGACCAACAAGCCCAGGGAACCCTGGATGTCAAGGGATATACAAGAATGGATTAGGAAAAAAAGGGAGGCTTTTGGCAGATACAAAGGACTAAAAACAGTGGAAGCCCTAGAGGAGTATAGAAAGTGCAGGGGGGTACTTAAAAAATAAATTAGGAGAGCGAAGAGGGGGCATGAAAAAACACTGGCGGGCAAAATAAAGGAAAATCTCAAGGTGTTTTATAAGTATTGTCATAAATCGCAACTTCTACAAGAAGTAACTCAGGAAGTACTACTGGGCGGCCAGCTGGGGCGCCGTCTGAGGAGTATAAATACTCGGGCGTGGGCCCACCTTGGGCAGAGACAATCTGGAAACAGGAAGCTAGTGACTGCTAACTAGACCGCCATGCTTTGTTACAAGTTGATTAAAGCCTTGCTTTATGTTCAACCAAGTGCGTAGTGAGTCTTTATTACGTCAAGTATATTAAGGGCAAGAGGATAACCAGGGAAAGAGTAGGGCCCATTAGGGACCAAAGTGGCAATCTGTGTGTAGAGCCGGAAGATGTAGGTGAGGTTTTAAATGAATATTTTGCATCTGTGTTCACTATGGAGAAGGGTGATGTAGGCATAGAAATCAGGCAGGGGGATTGTGATATACTTGAACAAATTAGTATTGAGAGGGAGGAGGTACTAGCAGTATTAGCGGGCTTAAAAGTGGATAAATCCCCAGGCCCTGACGGGATGTATCCCAGGCTGCTGTGTGAGGCAAGGGAGGAGATTGCAGGGGCTCTGACACAAATTTTCAGAACATCTCTGGCCACAGGGGAGGTGCCAGAGGAATGGAGAACAGCTAACGTAGTACCATTGTTCAAGAAGGGTAGTAGGGATAAACCAGGGAATTACAGACCAGTGAGCCTAACATCAGTGGTAGGGAAATTATTGGAAAAAATTCTGAGGGACAGAATTAGTCTCCACTTGGAGAGGCAGAGATTAATCAGAGATAGTCAGCATAGCTTTGTCAGGGGGAGATCATGTCTGACCAATTTGATTGAATTTTTTGAGGGGGTGACTAGGTGTGTGGATGAGGGTAGTGCAGTTGATGTAGTCTACATGGACTTCAGTAAGGCTTTTGACAAAGTCCCACATGGGAGACTGGTCAAGAAGGTAAGAGCCCATGGGATCCAGGGCAATTTGGCACATTGGATCCAAAATTGGCTTAATGGCAAGAGGCAGAGGGTGATGGTCGAAGGTTGTTTTTGTGACTGGAAGCCTGTGTCCAGTGGTGTACCGCAGGGATCGGTGCTGGGTCCTTTGCTGTTTGTAGTGTACATTAATGATTTAGATATGAATGTAGGAGGTATGATCAGTAAGTTTGCAGATGACACGAAAATTGGTGGAGTGGTAAATAGTGAGGAGGGAAGCCTCAGGCTACAGGACGATATAGACGGGATGGTTAGATGGGCAGAACAGTGGCAAATGGAATTTAACCCTGAAAAGTGTGAGGTGATGCATTTTGGGAGGACAAACAAGGCAAGGGAATACACAATGAATGGTAGGATCCTAGGAAGGACAGAGGATCAGAGGGACCTTGGTGTGCATGTACATAGATCCCTGAAGGCAGCAGGACAGGTAGATAAGGTGGTTGAAAAGGCATATGGGATACTTGCCTTCATTAGCCGAGGCATAGAATATAAGAGCAGGGAGGTTATGATGGAGCTGTACAAAACGTTAGTTAGTCGAATTACAGTATGCAGACGACGTTTGCGTCTGCGCACACTCGGAGGTCGAACTCCAAACCATCGTTAACACCTTCACTGAAGCGTACGAGAGCATAGGCCTCACACTAAACATCCATAAGACAAAGGTCCTCTACCAACCTGCCCCCGCCACACAATACTGCCCCCCGATTAACAAAATCCATGACAAGGCCTTGGACAATGTGGACCACTTTCCATACCTCGGGTGCCTACTGTCAACAAGGGCAGACGTCGATGACGAAGTCCAACACCGCCTTCAGTGTGCCAGTGCAGCCTTCGGTCGCCTGAGGAAGAGAGTGTTTGAAGACCAGGACCTCAAACCCGGCACCAAGCTCATGGTCTACAGAGCAGTAGTAATACCCGCCCTCCTGTATGCCTCAGAGACATGGACCATGTACAGCAGGCACCTCAAAGCACTGGAGAGGTACCACCAACGCTGCCTCCACAAGATCCTGCAAATCCATTGGCAGGATAGGCGCACCAACGTCAGTGTTCTCGCTCAGGCCAACATCTCCAGCATCGAAGCTTTGACCACGCTCGATCAGCTCCAATGGACAGGTCACATCGTCCTCATGCCCGATACGAGACTCCCAAAACAAGCACTCTACTCGGAGCTCTGACACGGCAAGAGAGCCCCAGGTGGGCAGAGGAAACGCTTCAAGGACACCCTCAAAGCCTCCTTGGAAAAAGTGCAACATCCCCACCGACACCTGGGAATCCCTGGCCCAAGACCGTAGAAAGTGGAGGAGAAGCATCCGGGAAGGTGCCGAATACCTCGAGTCTCTTTGCCAGGAGCAAGCGGAAGCCAAGCACAAACAGCGGAAGGAGCGCACGTCAACCCAAGCACCCCACCCACCTGCCCCTTCAACCACCGTCTGCCCCACCTGTGACAGAGACTGTAGGTCCCGCATTGGACTCATCAGTCACCTGAGAACTCATTTTTAATGTGGAAGCAAGTTATCCTCAGTTCCGAGGGACTGCCTAAGAAGAAGAAGTTAGGCCACATGTGCAGTTCTGGTCACCACACTATAGGAGGGATGTGATTGCATTGGAGAGGGTGCAGAGGAGATTCACCAGGCTGTTACCTGGGCTGGAGCGCTTCAGCTATGAAGAGAGACTGGACAGGCTGGGGTTGTTTTCCTTACAGCAGAGAAGGCTGAGGGGGGACCTGACTGAGGTTTACAAAATTATGAGGGGCATAGATAAGGTAGATAGAAAGGAACTTTTCCCCTTAGTAGAGGGGTCAATAACCAGGGGGCATAGTTTCAAGGTAAGGGGCAGGAGGTTTAGAGGGGATTTGAGGAAAAACTTTTTCACCCAGAGGGTGGTTGGAATCTGGAACTCACTGCCTGAAAGGGTGGTAGAGGCAGGAACCCTCACAACATTCAAGAAGCATTTAGATGAGCACTTGAAACGCCATAGCATACAAGGCTACGGACCAAGTGCTGGAAAATGGGATTAGAATAGATAGGGCTCGATGGCCGGCGCAGACACGATGGGCCAAAGGGCCTCTTTCTGTGCTGTATAACTCTATGACTCTATGATCAGACTCCACACACTGGGATCAGACACCCGAACACTGGGATCAGACTCCGCACACTGGGATCAGACTCGGCACACTGGGATCAGACTCCAGCGCACTGGGATCAGACTCCTGCGGACTTGGATCTGACTCCGCACACTGGGATCGGACTCCCGCGCACTGGGATCAGACTCTGTGCACTGGGATCAGACTCGGCACACTGGGATCAGACTCCACACACTGGGATCAGACTCGGCACACTGGGATCAGACTCGGCACACTGGGATCAGACTCGGCACACTGGGATAAGACTCCGCACACTGGGATCAGACTCGGCACACTGGGATCAGACTCGGCACACTGGGATCAGACTCCGCACACACTGGGATCAGACTCCGCACACTGGGATCAGACTCGGCACACTGGGATAAGACTCCGCACACTGGGATCAGACTCGGCACACTGGGATCAGACTCCACACACTGGGATCAGACTCCACACACTGGGATCAGACTCCACACACTGGGATCAGACTCCACACACTGGGATCAGACTCGGCACACTGGGATCAGACTCCGCACACACTGGGATCAGACTCGGCACACTGGGATCAGACTCGGGACACTGGGATCAGACTCGGCACACTGGGATCAGACTCCGCACACTGGGATCAGACTCGGCACACTGGGATCAGACTCCACACACTGGGATCAGACTCCACACACTGGGATCAGACTCCACACACTGGGATCAGACTCCACACACTGGGATCAGACTCCACACACTGGGATCAGACTCGGCACACTGGGATCAGACTCCGCACACACTGGGATCAGACTCGGCACACTGGGATCAGACTCGGGACACTGGGATCAGACTCGGCACACTGGGATCAGACTCCGCACACTGGGATCAGACTCGGCACACTGGGATCAGACTCCACACACTGGGATCAGACTCGGCACACTGGGATCAGACTCCACACACTGGGATCAGACTCCACACACTGGGATCAGACTCCGCACACTGGGATCAGACTCGGCACACTGGGATCAGACTCCATGCACACTGGGATCAGACTCGGCACACTGGGATCAGACACCCGCACACTGGGATCAGACTCCACGCACACTGGGATCAGACTCCACACACTGGGATCAGACTCTGCGGATTGGGATCAGACTCCGCACACACTGGGATCAGACTCCGCACACTGGGATCAGACTCGGCACACTGGGATCAGACTCTGCGGATTGGGATCAGACTCCGCACACTGGGATCAGACTCCGCACACTGGGATCAGACTCCACACACTGGGATCAGACTCCACACACTGGGATCAGACTCGGCACACTGGGATCAGACTCCGCACACTGGGATCAGACTCCACACACTGGGATCAGACTCCACACACTGGGATCAGACTCCACACACTGGGATCAGACTCGGCACACTGGGATCAGACTCCGCACACTGGGATCAGACTCCGCACACTGGGATCAGACTCGGCACACTGGGATCAGACTCCGCACACTGGGATCAGACTCCGCACACTGGGATCAGACTCGGCACACTGGGATCAGACTCCGCACACTGGGATCAGACTCCGCACACTGGGATCAGACTCTGTGCACTGGGATCAGACTCGGCACACTGGGATCAGACTCGGCACACACTGGGATCAGACTCGGCACACTGGGATCAGACTCCGCACACTGGGATCAGACTCCACACACACTGGGATCAGACTCGGCACACTGGGATCAGACTCCACACACACTGGGATCAGACTCGGCACACTGGGATCAGACTCGGCACACTGGGATCAGACTCCACACACTGGGATCAGACTCCGCACACTGGGATCAGACTCGGCACACTGGGATCAGACTCGGCACACTGGGATCAGACTCCGCACACACTGGGATCAGACTCCGCACACACTGGGATCAGACTCCACACACACTGGGATCAGACTCCACACACACTGGGATCAGACTCGGCACACTGGGATCAGACTCCACACACACTGGGATCAGACTCCACACACTGGGATCAGACTCCACACACTGGGATCAGACTCCACACACACTGGGATCAGACTCCACACACACTGGGATCAGACTCGGCACACTGGGATCAGACTCGGCACACTGGGATCAGACTCCACACACTGGGATCAGACTCTGCGGATTGGGATCAGACTCCACACACTGGGATCAGACTCGGCACACTGGGATCAGACTCCGCACACTGGGATCAGACTCGGCACACTGGGATCAGACTCCGCACACTGGGATCAGACTCCGCACCCTGGGATCAGACTCCGCACCCTGGGATCAGACTCCGCACACTGGGATCAGACTCGGCACACTGGGATCAGACTCCGCACACACTGGGATCAGACTCGGCACACTGGGATCAGACTCCGCACACACTGGGATCAGACTCGGCACCCTGGGATCAGACTCCGCACCCTGGGATCAGACTCCGCACACTGGGATCAGACTCGGCACACTGGGATCAGACTCCGCACACACTGGGATCAGACTCCACACACACTGGGATCAGACTCCGCACACACTGGGATCAGACTCCGCACACTGGGATCAGACTCCACACACACTGGGATCAGACTCCGCACACACTGGGATCAGACTCGGCACACTGGGATCAGACTCGGCACACTGGGATCAGACTCCACACACTGGGATCAGACTCGGCACACTGGGATCAGACTCCACACACTGGGATCAGACTCGGCACACTGGGATCAGACTCCACACACTGGGATCAGACTCCACGCACTGGGATCAGACTCCGCACACTGGGATCAGACTCGGCACACTGGGATCAGACTCCACACACTGGGATCAGACTCCACGCACTGGGATCAGACTCCGCACACTGGGATCAGACTCGGCACACTGGGATCAGACTCTGCGGATTGGGATCAGACTCGGCACACTGGGATCAGACTCGGCACACTGGGATCAGACTCCACACACACTGGGATCAGACTCTGCGGATTGGGATCAGACTCGGCACACTGGGATCAGACTCGGCACACTGGGATCAGACTCCACACACTGGGATCAGACTCTGCGGATTGGGATCAGACTCCACACACTGGGATCAGACTCCGCACACTGGGATCAGACTCGGCACACTGGGATCAGACTCCGCACACTGGGATCAGACTCCGCACACTGGAATCAGACTCGGCACACTGGGATCAGACTCCGCACACACTGGGATCAGACTCCGCACACACTGGGATCAGACTCCACACACTGGGATCAGACTCCGCACACACTGGGATCAGACTCGGCACACTGGGATCAGACTCCGCACACTGGGATCAGACTCCGCACACACTGGGATCAGACTCCGCACACACTGGGATCAGACTCGGCACACTGGGATCAGACTCCACACACTGGGATCAGACTCCACGCACTGGGATCAGACTCCGCACACTGGGATCAGACTCCCGCACACTGGGATCAGACTCCACACACTGGGATCAGACTCCGCACACTGGGATCAGACTCCACACACTGGGATCAGACTCCACAAACTGGGATCAGACTCCCGCACACTGGGATCAGACTCCACACACTGGGATCAGACTCCGCACACTGGGATCAGACTCCACACACTGGGATCATGCTTCCGTGCAATGGGATCAAAATTCCTCACACTGGGATCAAAATTCCGCACACTACAATTGTTGGTTCATCCACACTGATCACACTCCCATCATGGGTTGCCCTCTTGTGTGATGACACAATTGGAAACACGCTGCCCCTCGGTTTAAAGCAGATTTTTTAAATTCTAGCATTTAATATATGAATAATGTACAGCAAATTATTCAGGATACCATGGGCTGGAGGTGGGGAATGGTCCTCTTGGAATAACAAAGTGACTCTCAGTGGGAGTATATAGCACCTGCGAATTTAATGGGGAAAGGAGTGAGGGTTACTGGAATCTCCAGGAGCTGGGTGTCATCCACAGAGCAGCCAAACTAACATGTAACTGGCGCCAGTTTAGCGTGTTCAGTTGGAATGCTTTCTATCTCTGCTGTGTGAAATGACTGCAAACTGGGAGCAGCATGGCCGTGCAGCATGTGAGAGATAGTCCGAAGATAATGACAAGAGACAGAAGGGGATGCAATAATTAAGCAATATTGTTTGTGTGGGTGTAATGCACAGCACGGCTCATTTGAAGGCAAAATGATGGAACTAAAACAAAGTGTAAATGCACCGTCGATACATACTGATCATCATCTACTCGGAAGCGCATCAACGTGCCATCCAAGGGAATCTGTTGAGAGTACTTATAAACTCTCCACCTCTCCCTTTCCTCCTTTAAGACGCTCCGTAATACATACCTCTTTGTTTGTCCTAATATCTTGTTATGTGGCTCGGTGCCAATTTTTGTCTGATTTACACTCCTGTGAGGCGCCTTGGGACATTTTACTACATTAAAGGCGCTATATAAATGCAAGTTGTTGTTGTTGTACTGGTTTGTCTCTTGGTTGATGTAGTCAAAGAGTCGGTGGGGGTTTCTGTTTAATTTAATTTTTTTTCCCTTGCTTTCCAATCAATCGCAAACGTGTATGGACCTTACTGGGCAGTCTGGGATCTTGACGCTGAAATGTTTTCAAAGTGCTGATACAGCGATCGCCAGAATCTGTCCAGCGGCCAGCTCACAGGAATAGCCGTTCAAATACGCACAGGGTAATGATGATTGCAACTGATGGTAGATGATATTAAAACTACTCAGCCTGTCGTATGATATATATTAATCTCAGATATAATGAAATGTTTCAATCACCAAAGACAAAAATAAATGAAAGTCGTCTCTGGTTTCAGACTCTGCGGAGAATTTTATCAACAGACTTTCACGGGAGCGCTGAAGCCTTAACCCCCTGAGTATTCCCCACTGCAATCTGGTTCTAACTTTCTTCAATCTGACTGTACCATTCCAATTCTGAAAGTAAGTGCATAGGCAGGAGACAGCTCTGAGATTATTGAGGGGTGTTGTAAAAGATGGCTGCCTATAGTGTCACCACTAGTCCTGGCCAGAATGGAGATGATTGGGTAATTCCCCTGTCAATCACGCCTGGAGACCGCACTGCTGTAAGTGACTGGATTGATTTTACGCACATAATTTGTATTATGTAACTATCTTCCACTCACTGCATTTTGCTGGAGAAATAATCTTGCTTTTATCGGGAGACTTTGCTGTCATTTTGGTCATGAGTTCTGTTTGCTGTAGTTGGTAGAGACTCTTTTTAAATAGACTCTGTAGACTGTTTGCTGTAGTGCGCTGTTTAAATAGACTCTGTCTGCTGTAAAATAGACTGTTGGCTGTGAGTCCTGCAGTAAGTTCTGCCCCACCTCCAACTCATTGGCTGACACAGTGATGTCAATAAACACTCTGGAAAAAGATTAAGAGCTACAGAATATAAAGCAGTGGGACCTGCGGAAATACATTTAAATTGTGCAATGATCATTTTCTGCCATGAAAGGGAGTTCTATTCCTCACACACCTCACCGCTAATCCTTTACCTGTTAATACACCATTGAAATACTTGGCATTAGCAATATAGACCATAGGAGCAGACTGAACAATGCACTGCTTCTCCCCGTCCAATTTGACACCCTCCTCTCCTAAAGGTGCTGACTCATGTTGGGATGGAGTTTGACAGATCATTCTTCAAGTGTGAGCCAAGCCAGTGAGTATCAGAGGGCTATGTCATTATGGGACAAGCATCACAGCCCAAGTCCAATCTATTCCTTATCCAACATCTATAACTTCCAGGTGAGGTCAATGAAGGGCAGTCAGGAGTGAGAACCCAGGATTATTCTCCTCCCTGGACTCCTGGCATTGCCCCTTACTGTTGTAAGAAGTGAAACCAAAATTAATTCAGGTATTACATAGTATTTGCAGCACAGAAACAGGCCATTCAGCCTAACAGGTCCATTCTGGTGTTTATGCTCCACACAAGCCTCCTTCCACTCCTCTTCATCTAACCCCATCAACTTATCCTTCTATTCCTTTCTCCCTCATGTGTTTATCTAGCTTCCCCTTAAGTGCATCTATGCTAGTTGCCTCAACCACTCCATATAATAGCGAGTTCCACCTTCTAACCACTCTCTGGGTAAAGAAGTTTCTCCTGAATTGCCTATTGGATTTATCAGTGACTATCTTATTTTTATGGCCCCTAGTTCTGGGGTCTCCCGTACATTTTTCATTTGATATGAAAGTGCTACCTTTATTCTGAAAAGGTTAAGGCCTATCATTATCTAGGAGGACAACTAAAGAATCAAACCCGATCCAGCAGCAAGCGAGGGAATGGCCTTGGTCGCTTTATATCGGTAAAGGGAACTGAAAACTCACCATGATCTACAAAGACAGCAAAAATTGGCCTTTGATCCTCAACTGAGCTGCAGTAGAAAATATCCCAGCTTATTTGCAGCTTCTGCACATTGGTTGTACAGAAGGTTTTTAAAACTTCTTTAGATTGCAGGCCCAACTTTGTACTGAGCGCACTCCTACCTTAAAGTGCAAGGTGACCTTACAGGTTAGTATCATTGGAAAGAGGCATTTATAGCCACTTCCATTTATACAGCATGCATCCCTCACATAATGAAACATCCAAAGGCACTTTACGGGGGGAGCGGATGGGAAGTGAGCGGCACAATGAGTGCAGTTGGGGCCAGCTGGTCAAAGGCACGCTAGAATAGGTCAGTCCTGAGGAGGCTTTTCAAGCTGGGGAGAGAGGGAAGGCAAAAGCATTTAGGCCAGAGAATTCCATAGCACATCAGAACCAATGGTGGAGTGGGTGTGGGGGGACACACACAATTTCAGAGGTGAGGTGCAGGGTTGGCAGAAGGATGGAGCAGGGCCATCAATTTGAAGACAAAGGCGAGGATTTTGAAGCCAATTTACTGAGGGGGGGTGGGGGGTGGGGTGGCATTTAACCGTTAAAGGATGGCAAGAATAGGACTGGTGTGTGTGCGGGATAGGAAGCAGGACAAGGGTTTCTGGCTTACCCACAGGATTTGCTTCTGTACCATCAATGGTAAGTAAACAAAGAAAGAACTTGCATTTATATAGCGTCTTTCGCAACCTCAGGATGTCCCAAAGCGCTTTACAGCCAATTAAGTACTTTTGAAGTGTCATCACTGTTGTAATGTAGGAAATACTAAGTATGCAACACTGGGCACTATCAGAAGTGCCTAGTAGTGAGGGCACAGTGTATGAACGCTCATTGGTGATGGATATCCTTACAAACAATCCCCTTTAAAGAAAACTGGCTACCAATGAACGCTCCTCAAGTTAATACTGGCTTGGCAAAGCCTTTATCTTTATCCTGAATCTTTATGCAGCCTGGGCTCTCTCACCTTTATGCACAGCGCCCAATTAATTTTTTATTTAAATTGAGTCGGTGTGAGGCCACATTTCATAAAAATAAATTAGTTTATATTGATTCCTGTTATTCGCTATTGAACAAATAAGTTAATATTCCTCAGAAAGCCTGATTCTATTCTATAAATGTTGTTTATTCTAATAAATATCTGGAGCTATTTTGCATCATGGTGGGAATTTACTCTGGAGAGGGGAGTGAGGTAATTGAAGCTTGGGCTCCGTAAACTGTTGGATTTCACACTGGGACCCCTGACATTTCTTTCCGTCTGTCTTCAGATTTTGTATTTCTCTGGATTTGTTGATTGGTTGCACACTCGCAGAAATGCATACGCACTCGCTCGCATACACTCGCTCGCACACATACACTCATGGACACATACACACTCGCACAAATACATACACGCACTCACGCACATACCCTCATGCACACATTTCACACTCGCACAGATACATACACACACTCGTGAACATACACTCACGCACATTCGCACACATACACTCATGTACACACACTCGAACACATATACACTTGCACAGATACATACACACACTCGTGCACATACACTCGCACAGCTGCTCACAGACATACACTCATGGACACATACACACTCACAAATACATACACGCACTCGCGCACATACACTCATGGACACAAACACTCACACAAATACATACACGCACTCGCGCACATACACTCATGCACACATACACACTCATGCACACTCGCTTGCACACATACACTCATGCTTGAACACATACACACTCGCATGCTCACGCACATACATACAGGCACAAGCACACACACGCACATGCACACACACGCACATATGTGGTCTTCAGTACAGTTCTGACCCCATGTCATTGCAGGATAACTGACCGGGAGTCCACTGCACAGGGTAAGAACAGAAGATGAAACCTACACAGAAGACGGAAGTGTTGCGCCATCCACTGAACAATTTCTTTGAGCTATTATTCTGTAGAATACGTTACAATTAGAGAAGGAAAACAGTGGTACCCTGGGGCATTGAACAACTCCAGCCTACCTGCGCCAAGTGGGTGAAAAACATTGCATTCAGCATCTAGCAAACTCTTCTTTAATATTTTACAAATATATAAATGCTATTTTCCCCTGACACCGGTTACAGTTCTCAGTGTCGAAGACTTCTTACACTCCAGGGCCTCAAGTCTCCGCATATTTATTTTTAATTTTTCGAAGCTGCAAAGCCCTGGAGATCTTGGGAACACAGAAAACATTTATGAAATACAGAAACCCATATGTAGCATGACGATGGGAAATATTATTTGTTATCTATTTGTTAAAGGGCAAAGTTTCCAGGCACCTCGCTGGCACACACTAATACTCATGTAATGACACAATGTCCCTCCAATACCATTTACTCTTTAACTACTGAACAACCTCGTGCAGCTTTCAACATACACAGTCCTTGATTTTTAACAATTCAGCTGGAGAGAGGAGAAATGAGATGCTATGCATTTCCAGCACTGGATATGATAAATGAATCAGGGATTATTTGTTGTGACCCCTCCCCAACTATAGGTTGAAAATAGATAGGACAAAGGTCCACAGGTATTGAGATCTGTTTGGTTTTGGTGGGATGAGGGATTTGAAGAGTTGAAGGCCCAGCAGTGAGACCTGTGAAATACACTGAAACTGTGCACTGCTCACTGTCTGTCACCAGAGGGCGTTCAATTACTGAGACAACAACAACTTGCATTTATTTAGCACCTTTAACCTAGTAAAACGTCCCAAGGCGTTTCACAGGAGCATTATCAAACAACATTTGACACCGAGCCACATATGGAGATATTTGGACAATTAGGCAGGTTTTAAAGAAGGTCCTAAAGGAGGAGAGAGAGCTGAAGAGGTTTAGGGAGCAAATTCCAAAGCCTAGGGCCGAGGCAGCTAATGGCACAGTCGCCAATGGTGGAGGGATAAAAATCGGGGATGCACAATAGGCCAGAATTGGAGGAGCGCAGAGACTTCAGAGGGTTGTAGAGCTGGAGGGGGTTACAGAGATAGGGAGGGGTGAGGCCATGGAGGGATCTCAAAACAAGAATGAGATTTTTAAAATTGAGGCGTTTCCGGACCGGGAGCCAATGTAGGTCAGTGATCACAGGAGTGATGGGTGAACGGGACTTGGTGCAAGTTAGGTTACGGGCAGCAGAGTTTTGGATGAGCTCAGGTTTACGGAGGCAGCTCACGGAGACCCTTTGGGGCATAAATTGGTCTTGGAGGATAGCACAAACCAAGCGATAGTGAATCGGCAGCCCATTCTACACTTGATACCGCCCAAGTCGAATTTATACTCCTTTCTCTGTAACCGCAGCATTGCAAGGCCTGATGGTTGAAAAAATGCATCACTGCTGGCTACAGATGCAGGCTTGACAGTGGATGTCTGTTGCTTTCTCAATCTTCTCCCCTCTTTTCCTGAAGGTCCTGATTCCTGTTGGGGTGCAGTTCCACTGGCAGCCCTCTGGTATCTCACTCAAACAGCTATTCATCATGTGAGCCCAGGCAGACAGTATAGGAAGGCTGTTTGACCACAGAGGCCATCACGGACAAGCCCAATCCTGTCCTGATCCTTCATCTACTTTCCACAGGGTCGCTAGATAGAGATCAGAAGTAGAACTCCTGGTAGATTTTTCCCCTCCCCCACTAGCACAGGAGCAACTGAGTGCAATTGTAGCATTCCTTTTCTTCTGCACTGGCTCAGATCACATATTAAAGGGACAGTGGCAGCATGGATACAAAACTGGCTAAGGGACAGAAAGCGGAGAGTAGTGGTGAACGGTTGTTTATCTGGAAGGAAGTATACAGTGGTGTTCCCCAGGGGTCGGTATTAGGACCACTGCTCTTTTTGGTATATATTAATGACCTGGATTGGGTATACAGGGCATAATATTAAAGTTTGCAGATGATATGAAACTTGGAAATGTTGTAAATAATGATGAGGATAGTAACAGGCAGACTGGTAAAATGGGCAGACACATGGCAGATTTAACACAGACAAATGTGAAGTGATACATTTTGGTAGAAAGAATGAGGAGAGGCAATATGAACTAAATGGATCAATTTTAACAGGGATGCAGGAACAGAGAGACCTGGGGGTGTATGTATACAAATCTTTGAAGGTGGCAGGGCAAGTTTAGAAGGCCGTTAAAAAAGCATATGGGATCCTTGACTTTATTAATAGAGGCATAGAGTACAAAAGCAAGGAAGTTATGCTAAACCTTTATAAAACACTGGTTAGGCCTCAGCTGGTGTATTGTGTTCAGTTCTGGGCATCGCACTTTAGGAAGGATGTCAAGGCCTTGGAGAGGGTGCAGAAGAGATTTACCAGGGATGAGGGACTTCAGTTATCCGGAGAGACTGGAGAAGCTGGGGTTGCTCTCCTTCGAGCAGAGAAAGTTAAGAGGAGATTTGATAGAGGTGTTCAAATCATGCATGGTTTTGACAGAGTAAATAAAAATAAACTGTTTCCAGTGGCAGAAGGGTCGGTAACCAGAGGACACTGATTTAAGGTGATTGGCAAAAGAACCAGAGGTGACATGAGGAAACATTTCTTTACACAGCGAGTTATTATGATCTGGAATGCACTGGCAAAAAGGGCGGAAAAGCAGATTCAATAACAACATTCAAAAAAGAATTAGATAAATATTTGAAGGGTAAAAAATACAGGGCTATGGGGAAAGAGCAGGGGAGTGGGACTAATTGGATAGCTCTACCAAATTGGATAGCTCTACCAAAGGCACGATGGGCCGAATGGCCTCCTTCTGTGCGTATTATTCTATGATTCTATGAAGACAGCACAGAGCAGTGATTGAACCTGGGACCCTCTTGGACACTACGGGTCACTTCCATTTTGGCCAAACTGTTTCCCAACTGAGCCACTAGGGGAGCTGTGGCTACCTTCTTTTTTAACAGTAACAATTGATGTTAACTCTCAGCGTCAAAAGTGCAATAAATCTAAGAATCCTGAGCAATTGCTCTATTTTAATCTCACAGCCACAGCAGTCTCAGTCTGCTGAGATTCCCAGCTCCATGATTTACATATAAACTATACTGGCTAAATGAAAAATGCGCAGCTTAAGCAAATGGATGTATTTCCATTATAACATGCCCACATGCAATCTGGCAACGCTTCCAAATTTTAATGCTGGCACTCACAATATTCTGAATATATTCAGCTAACCCAGCTCCAGTCAGAGTCAGCCTACAGTCGCCAACAAATTTCCTTCCCACCTTGCACCCTCCATAAACCTGAGTTCATCCAAAACTCTGCTGCCTGTATCCTAACTCGCACTAAGTCCCGTTCACCCATCACCCCCTGTGCTCGTTGATCTACATTGGCTCCCGGTCCAGCAATGCCTTGATTTTAAAATTCTCATCCTCGTTTTCAAATCCCTCTATGGCCTCCCCCCTCCCTATCTCTGTAACCTCCTCCAGCCCTACAACCCTCCAAGATCTCTGCTCTCCTCCAATTCTGGCCTCTTGTCCATCCCCAATTTTCATCGCTCCACCATTGGCGGCCGTGCCTTTAGCTGCCGAGGCCCTAAGCTCTGGAATTCCCTCCCTAAACCCCTCGCCTCTCTACCTACCTCTCCTACTTTAAGACGCTCCTTAAAACCTATCTCTTTGACCAAGCTTATGGTCACCTGTCCTATTATCTGCTTATGTGACTCGGTGTCAAATTTTGTTTGATTACGCTCCTGTGAAGCGCCTTGGGTTGTTTTACTACATTAAAGGTGCTATATAAATGCAAGTTGCTGTTATTGTTGTTGCTGCTCCACCACTGATTACCATTTCCTTCCCTGCTCCCCTTGGCGGGATTAGCTCCTCATTGGGTTATAGTTCCATGGGCACTGATCACCCAAGAAGCCATTCTTTCTAAGCCTGGAGTGTGTGTTCAGAGGATTCAATTGTGAGGACAGGTTGCACAGACTAGGCTTGTATTCCTTTGACTATAGAAGATTAAGGGGTGATTTAATTGAGGTATTTAAGGTGATTAAAGGAGTTGATAGGGCGGATAGAGAGAAACTAGTTCCTCTGATGGCGGGGGGAGTCCAGAACAAGGGGGCACAACCTTAAAATTAGAACTAGGCCGTTCAGGAATGATGTCAGGAAACACTTCTTCACATAAAGGGTAGTGGAAATCTGGAACTCTCTCTCCCGAAAAGCTGTTGAGACTCAGGGTCAATTGAAAACTTCAAAACTGAGATTGATAAAATTTTGTTGGGTAAGGTTATTATGGGTTATGGAACCATGGCGGGTAGATGGAGTTAAGATACAGATCAGCCATGATCTAATTGAATAGCGGACCAGGCTCGAGGAGCTAGATGGTCTACTCCTGTTCCTATGAGTGTTTGACTCATACTGGAACCCATTCCTGTCCTCACCTAATATCGATGCGTACAGCAGGGGGCGAGTGGACGATAATCAGGAGCAGGGACCCTAGGCCAATTTCCCTCTTCGATTCTCTCTGGAAACCACTGATCTATTCTGGGATATGGGACCAGGCAACTTTCAGCACCTCGTCCAAGTGATTATCCTTTGTGTGTGAACCTGAACTGTGAATATCAGTTGACCTTGGGACCAGCACAGCCGAGTCTGATTCTGCCCTCTTCTGACATCCACACAGATTTTCCATTTTCACAGGTTTAGTGAAGAGATAGATTTTGTCCTGTACTATGGGCTGTGATGTTGTCCTGTACTATGGGCTGTAGTGATGTCCTGTACTATGGGCTGTGGTGTTGTCCTGTACTATGGGCTGTAGTGATGTCCTGTACTATGGGCTGTGGTGTTGTCCTGTACTATGGGCTGTAGTGATGTCCTGTACTATGGGCTGTGGTGTTGTCCTGTACTATGGGCTGTGGTGATGTCCTGTACTATGGGCTGTGGTGTTGTCCTGTACTATGGGCTGTAGTGATGTCCTGTACTATGGGCTGTGGTGATGTCCTGTACTATGGGGCTGTGGTGATGTCCTGTACTATGGGGCTGTGGTGATGTCCTGTACTAAGGGGCTGTGGTGATGTCCTGTACTAAGGGGCTGTGGTGTTGTCCTGTACTATGGGGCTGTGGTGATGTCCTGTACTAAGGGGCTGTGGTGATGTCCTGTACTAAGGGGCTGTGGTGATGTCCTGTACTATGGGCTGTGGTGATGTCCTGTACAGTGAGGCTGTGGTGATGTCCTGTACTATGGGCTGTGGTGATGTCCTGTACTATGGGGCTGTGGTGATGTCCTGTACTATGGGGCTGTGGTGATGTCCTGTACAATGAGGCTGTGGTGATGTCCTGTACTAAGGGCTGTGGTGATGTCCTGTACAATGAGGCTGTGGTGATGTCCTGTACTATGGGCTGTGGTGATGTCCTGTACTAAGGGCTGTGGTGATGTCCTGTACAATGAGGCTGTGGTGATGTCCTGTACTAAGGGCTGTGGTGATGTCCTGTACAATGAGGCTGTGGTGATGTCCTGTACTATGGGCTGTGGTGATGTCCTGTACTATGGGCTGTGGTGATGTCCTGTACAATGAGGCTGTGGTGATGTCCTGTACTAAGGGGCTGTGGTGATGTCCTGTACAATGAGGCTGTGGTGATGTCCTGTACTATGGGCTGTGGTGATGTCCTGTACAATGAGGCTGTGGTGATGTCCTGTACTATGGGCTGTGGTGATGTCCTGTACTATGGGGCTGTGGTGATGTCCTGTACTATGGGGCTGTGGTGATGTCCTGTACTAAGGGGCTGTGGTGATGTCCTGTACTAAGGGGCTGTGGTGATGTCCTGTACTAAGGGGCTGTGGTGATGTCCTGTACTAAGGGGCTGTGGTGATGTCCTGTACTATGGGCTGTGGTGATGTCCTGTACTATGGGCTGTGGTGATGTCCTGTACTATGGGCTGTGGTGATGTCCTGTACTATGGGCTGTGGTGATGTCCTGTACTATGGGGCTGTGGTGATGTCCTGTACAATGGGGCTGTGATGTTTTCCTGTACTATGGGCTGTGGTGATGTCCTGTACTATGGAGTTAGTGGTGTTGTCCTGTACAATGGGGCTGTGGAGTTGTGTTCCACTACTGGCCTTGGTGTAGGTTGTTAAGAGAAAAAAAACAGAAGTTGACCGTGGGGTGCAGCACAATCCAGCTAGGTGTAACGACCCTGATACGATGGAGTAACGATTCAGATCTGTGCTGCATTGCTCTCAGCAATAACACGTGGCCTCATTATTACAGCAAAGGGGCTCACAAAAGGAACAAAATATTTACATATGTTTCCCTCAGGAAGATTCTCACAGGATTCGCACCAAATTTAATAATGTTCGTAGTCCCTGAGCAAGAGAGAATCCTCACAGATTTTAACAGCACAGGCACACATTAATCACTCTGTCCATGATGAGCCTGCCACTTTCACGGCATTTCAATTTTAAAAAGCTACAGAAAACGATCGATTCAGAGGGGTTGTGTTGAAATAAACTAACTACAGCTTTTAATAAGCAGGACATTCATAATCGTTGAATTCATGCAAACAAGCTATTGAGAAGTTGTTATCACACTGGTAATTTATGTAACGTTGATAGAAACCTTTGCCTGACAGCTAACAGGAGCTCCACGGCCTAATCTGTGTTGGAAACTGAGAATGCTAAAGGATCACCAACTTCTGGCTGCCGCGTTTTCTATTGTGATTGGACAAGCTGAGCAAGTGATGCACAGAATGTATGTGGGAGTGGGGATGGGGGGCTTGAGATTAGGCTTTCCTCCTGCAAACTGGGATGATGGTTGAGTACAATTGGCCGCAGCACCTTTGGATTAGGAATTGGGATTGGGGGAGTGGAATTCGGCCACTCCTGATTGTTATCCAGTGACCTCTGCTGGTCAGTGCATACGTGTGGATACCAAGTGAGAAGCCAATTGCATTCATCTGTGATGCTCTCCTCGACAGAATAGCCAGTCTAAGCTCACACATGACAAATGACCACTCGGGTGATGCACTGGAAGCTGATAGCGGCCACAGAGATGTACCCCAGTTAGAGTCAACATCTCACGCAGGTGTACCCCAGTTAGAGTCAACATCTCACGTAGGTGTACCCCAGTTAGAGTCAACATCTCACGTAGGTGTACCTCAGTTAGAGTCAACATCTCACGTAGGTGTACCCCAGTTAGAGTCAACATCTCACGTAGGTGTACTCCAGTTAGTTTCAACATCTCACGTAGGGTTACCTCAGTTAGAGTCAACCCCTCGTGTAGGTGTACTCCAGTTACGAGTCAACATCTCACGTAGGTGTACCCCAGTTAGAGACAACATCTCACGTAGGTGTAGCCCAGTTAGAGACAACATCTCACGTAGGTGTAGCCCAGTTAAGAGTCAACATCTTACGTAGGGTTACCTCAGTTAGAGTCAGCATCTCACGTAGGTGTACTCCAGTTAGAGTCAACACCTCGTGTAGGTGTACCCCAGTTAGTGTCAACCCCTCGTGTAGGTGTACCCCAGTTAGAGTCAACCCCTCGTGTAGGTGTACCCCAGTTAGTGTCAACCCCTCGTGTAGGTGTACCCCAGTTAGAGTCAACCCCTCGTGTAGGTGTACCCCAGTTAGAGTCAACCCCTCGTGTAGGTGTACCCCAGTTAGTGTCAACCCCTCGTGTAGGTGTACCCCAGTTAGAGTCAACACCTCGTGTAGGTGTACCCCAGTTATAGTCAACACCTCGTGTAGGTGTACCCCAGTTAGTGTCAACCCCTCGTGTAGGTGTACCCCAGTTAGTGTCAACCCCTCGTGTAGGTGTACCCCAGTTAGAGTCACCACCTCGTGTAGGTGTACCCCAGTTAGAGTCAACACCTCGTGTAGGTGTACCCCAGTTAGAGTCAACACCTCGTGTAGGTGTACCCCAGTTAGAGTCAACACCTCGTGTAGGTGTACCCCAGTTAGAGTCACCACCTCGTGTAGGTGTACCCCAGTTAGAGTCACCACCTCGTGTAGGTGTACCCCAGTTAGAGTCACCACCTCGTGTAGGTGTACCCCAGTTAGAGTCAACACCTCGTGTAGGTGTACCCCAGTTAGAGTCAGCATCTCACAGAGAGATGGGGAGAAATTTCATAACTGAATGAACTAATTAGTGGAGTGGAATTTTCGCAACAGAGACCAAATCCTACAGTTGCTCTCATTTCGTTTTGCTGTTGACTTCCTGTGCCTGACCTGTTCAGTACATAAATCATTAGTGTTGAATTCATGACACAAAGCTGCAGCCCTTATCAGATCAGTGAACAGCTTTTCCCCTCCAACTCTGTGCTCAGATTGTTGGCAATGAGCTAGCATCACTCAAATTAAATAATAACCTTGCTTGGAACCGGTGTGCAGCTGTTCAAATGTCGGCCTCTCCATTGCAGCCCCCAAATCTAAATCCAGACCTCCCCCACTTTTCATATCTGAGGAGGTGGAGTATAGATACCATTCAGCTCGTCATGCCTGGTCTGTGCAAAGCATTCCATCACACGCAGACACGAGCAATGGCAGCAAGAACAGGAAAAGGTCATTTGGACAAGTCCATCCATTTTTCCAGAGAGCAATCCACCCATTTGCCTTCAACCATCCCTCAATCTCTTCTCCGAAGAAATACATCCAATTTTCCCTTCATCGCATTTATACTGTCTGCTTCAGTGTCCTTCCCTGGTACCTTCGGGTGAAGATGTTTCCCCTGAGTTCCCTTCTTACTCTACCTTCCCAATGTTTACCTTGTGTTGCCTGGGATTTGAGCCCTTCGTCAGATGGAGCAATTGTCCCAGATCAGTTTGGTCAAACCCCTTCATAATCAAATCGGTCACCTCCGGGTCCAAAGAAAGCAGGCCCAACTTCCTTCACCCTTTGCTCCTGAGATCCACAATCACGTTGCTTGCCTGCCTCTGGACTTTCTCAAAGGCCAATATAATGAGCACCCTGAAGAGATTGTCCCTGACTGGGAAAACTGCATAGTGTAGGGAAACCTTAAGGGAGAAGGTGGAATAGACACAATGGTAGTCTGGGTTTATGCTCCTGCTTTTATAGTATCACCCATCTGTTGGTCAGTTGGACAACCAATCCAATTTCACGCCATGCACTTGTCCTCCCTTACAGTGCTAACATGAAGCACTCAATGCCTGGTCATTGTGCAATGATCTGCGGACACGACAAGTGGTGGCATTAGGACTGAGGTAAAGAGGAGTCTCTCAGCTCCCCCGATGGCCTCGTGGGCAGGCTTGGCGTCAAACACTCAGTGACCATTCCTCTCACAGTGAAACTCTCACCACTTTTACCTTGACGATGGACACTTGTCTCTCCCACCATCAATTACACCCCTAAAAATAAAGAAGGCAGCTTCCTGAGCTGTGACGGCACCCCAGATTTTCATGGCTCTTGCAGTCTGCCGCTAGCACCTCTGTCTGTCACGATGAGAGCATGGAGTCAGTTTCATGTGCCTGTGTGCATGGGGTGGCATGACACAAGCACACAGACAAATGGAACCAGCGCTCTGTTGATGTGGGAAGTTGGGTGGTATATTTGATAGCAAGAAAGACTTGCATTTATGTCGCGTCTTTCACGACCTCAGGGCGTCCCAAAGCACTTTACAGCCAATTAAGTGCTTTTTTTAAATTGTAGTCACTGTTGTAATGCAGACAACATGGCAGTCAATTTGCACACAGCAAAGTCCCACAAATAGGAATGAGATAATGACGAGATAATCTGTTTTAGTGATGTTGGTTGAGGGATAAACATTGACCAGGACACTGGGGAGAACTCTCCTGCTCTTCTTCAAAATAGTGCCATGGGATCTTTTAAGTCCACCTGAGCAGGCAGACGGGGCCTCGGTTTAATGTCATATCTGAAAGACAACACCTCCGATAGTGCAGCGTTCCCTCACTGGGACTGTCAACCTCAATTATGTGCTCAGGTCTCTGGAGTGGGACTGGAACCCACAACCTTCTGACTCAGAGGCGAGAGTGCTATCACTGAGCCAAGTAAAATAATTATTTTTCTGATTTAGTTAACCTTTCTCCTTCTTTTTCAACTGAATGAGCGTCATGACCTCAGTATGTAACAGTGCCCTAATTGTTCTGAGTAACAGTGATGGTATATAATTGAATACATCAGGGGGGACCAGCATACGCAGGTCGACTCATTGTCATTCTGCCAGGATCCGATCGAAGAGAGCGAGATAAGTTCTCCAGTCAGCACTGTTCTTGTACGACTGTTTAACATGGTCGTACCAAATTCCTCTGCACTATTTTAACGTCAGCGTGAAAAAGACACAGACACGACTTGCTGCGACCGTGTTAAGTGTTTGTTAGGGAGCAGCACCGATCTAGCGCATCATTTAAACCGATAGCACTGCTTCCCAAGAGCTCACTGCTTCTATCTGTGCTCTTCCCTGTGGTATTAGACATGCCCCGTGACTAACAGTGTTAGAAATGTAAAAGCTCCCTGAGCAAAAAAAGAACATATAATCTGGTTTCTTTTTAAATTAATTTTTTTCTGAGCGCTTCACTCTCCAGCAGACTGTAAGATTAAATAAACCACCAATGAGACTGAGGGCTAGAAATTCATCTCGGGCGGTTGTGCAAAACGGGTGATATTGGATCGGCCGCCCGTTATACACAGCGTCTGATATTCAGATCCATTGACTGCACTGGAACTCAGTAGCAGGCACGGCGTATAACGGGGTGGTCACCGCCCAAGACGAATTTCTAAGTCTGAAGAGGCAAAAAAAGGAAAATAATCACAATGGGGCATAAATGAGTTTGCTTCACCCTCTAATTCATAGAATCATAGAATCTTACAGCACAGAAGGAGGCCACTCGGCTCATCGTGCCTGTGCCGGCTCTTTGGTCGAGCTATCCATTCAGTCCCACTCCCCTGCTCTTTCCCCATAACCCTGTAATTTTCCCCCTTCAAGTATTTATCCAATTCCCTTTTAATAATTTGCGATTGAATCTGCTTCCACCACCCTTTCAGGCGGTGCATTCCAGATCACAACAACTCGCTGCCTAAACTAATTCTCCTCATATCCCCTCTGGTTCTTTTGCCAATTTCCTTAAATCT
Source organism: Squalus acanthias (assembly GCA_030390025.1). NCBI lineage: Eukaryota > Metazoa > Chordata > Chondrichthyes > Squaliformes > Squalidae > Squalus > Squalus acanthias. The sequence continues at coordinate 17,642,890 of CM059440.1, forward strand.
GTATCCTCTGGTTACCAACCCTACTGCCAGTGGAAACAGTTTCTCATTTACTCTTTCAAAATCCCTTATAATTTTGAACATCTCTATTAAATCTCCCCTTAACCTTCTCTGCTCTAAGGAGAACAATCCCATTTTCTCTGGTCTCTCCACGCAACTGAAGTCTTTTGGAATGTTTTATTTTCGCCCCTTCTTTGCGTCTCCCTTCACTCCCCACACCACCCACTGGTTCCCCCCGTATTGCCAAATCTGCTTGCGGACTCTTGCTATTCCAGTTAAGAGCTAGTTTGTGGGTGGGAGGGGTGCAGCACAATTGCTGCGATAGCACAGTGGGTAACTACACTGCCCTGAGCCATACAGAACAGGATGATCCCAGGTTCTTGGTCGGTGCTGAGCGAACTGATCTCAACTCGGGTGGCAGTAGTGATGCAACAATTGCCCTCAGCGCCCCTGGAGCTGGGGAAGTGAAAATATCAGCCAGGGTTCCTGCTCCTGATTGCTACCAGTGACCCTTGCAGCAAAGTGCGTGTATGCGGAGTTTGGTTCAGGATAGGATCGGGTTTGGCTGCATTTTCCCCATGGTCAGTGGTCTGCCAGCGCTCATTTAGGCTGGCTACCAGAGGGCAGCCTGCAGAACTGTACCCCAGCAGTCATAGAACCAGTATGAGTCAATGCTTTCAGGAAAGAAGGGGGGTCCCTTAGCAGAGAGGTCAACAACTAGGCGGCACAGATATAAATTAATTGGTAGAAGGATTAGAAGGGAGTTGAGAAGAACTTTTTTCACCCAGAGGGTGGTGGGGGTCTGGAACTCACTGCCTGAAAGGGTGGTAGAAGCAGAGACCCTCGTCGCATTTAAAAAGTACTTGGATATGCACTTGAAGTGCCATAACCTACAGGGCTACGGACCAAGGGCTGGAAAGTGGGATTAGGCTGGATAGCTCTTTTTCAGCCGGCACAGGCTCGATGGGCTGTATGGCCTCCTTCTGTGCCGTAAATTTCTATGATTCTATGAATTAGAAGGAGGGGGGAAGCGGAGAAATGAAAGAGTCTGGCCAGAAGCAATGGGGCAAAGAAGTGAGATACGCAGTAACTTAAGATAAAGAAAGGAAGAATGTGCATTTATATAGCGCCTTTCACGATCTCAGGACGTCCCAAAGCGCTTTACAACCAATGAAGTACTTTTGAAGTGTAGTCACTGTTGTAATGTCAGGAAACGCGGCTGCCAATTTGCGCACAGCAACGTCCCACACACAGCAATGAAATAATGACCAGATTATCTGTTTTAGTGGTGTTGGTTGAGGGACAAATATTGGACACCGGGGATAAGTCCCTTGCTCTTCTTCGAAATAGTGCCGTGGGATCTTTTACATCCACCTGAGACAGCAGACGGGGCCTCGGTTTAATGTCTCATCCGAAAGACGGATGAAAGGATGGCCTTTTAAGTTTGCTTCTCCGCAGCGGATTGACAATCTTGGCCTGAATCACAGTGCTGAGTGCAGCAACTTTGCTCGCTGGAGGTTTATTTAATTTTTTGCATTCGATTTAAAACTGCTAAATATTCACAGTCCCCCAAAAGCCGGCTGCGCAAGACGGGATTCTGATACCTCGCAAGGTCCCACGCTGTTCCACATCAAAAAATAAATGTAATTTGAAAAAAAAAACTTAAAAGTCACCCCTTGAGCAACATGTATCACATGCCGTTATTTTAAGGCTTTACTCAGATCTAAAATGTCACTCCTCTGGAGGAGTTTGCTACACGGCTGGTTTCACATTTAGAAAATTTAAAAAGAGACTTTTGCACTTGCGGCCACTCATCAAAAATGGATTTAAATAATCCTTTTAAAGGTACTCATCAGCCTTGCCAAGTAAATCTTAATAAAACCTACTTTACTCTTTCATTCAATATGTGACAGGTGTAGGTTTTGACAATCAATTGGAGCTCCCCCAGTGGCTCAGTTGGGAACTGCTCTAATGAACGTGGAACTGAGGTACAGGAAGGTCCCTGGTCCATTCCAGGTTAACTGAGCTGAGCTTGGGTGCTGGTATGGCTGCTACAATTGCTTCAGTTGCCCCTGCGTTAGCGAAGGGAAACGTTAGCCAACGACTCTTGTTGGAAAGTGTATGCTGTGGATGTTGTTCAGCGAACAGGATTGGGCTTGGCTGTGATGTCCCTCCAGGCTGGAATAGTCTATGGACACTCACTGCCTAGACGCACATGTGAAGGATGGTTCATTGGGAAGAGGTACCAGAGGGAGGTCAACACCCATGGAATCGTATTCCTGCACAAGTTTGGACAAATTGGATCCAAATAAGCTTTTCTTCCTGTACAGAATTTAAGCAAACTAAGGATAATAAAAGAAAATAGGAAATGCAGGAGGAACCTTTTTATACTAAAAGGGTGGTAAGTATGTGGAGCAGATTACCAGCATGGGTGGTGGAACAAGAAACCAAAATGGGTTTCATGAAGGAATTAAGACAAGTTCTTGTCAACAAATGGGATTCAGGGTTGTTAGAAATGCACCAAGGGAATACAGTGGATAGGTGGGCTAGATGAGCCGAAGGTCTTCTCCTGCCTCAAACTGTTATGATGTTTCGGTGTTTAAGTCAGCTCGTTGGGAAGAGAATGAGAGAAAACTGCAGCGGGTGTCCAACAGCGTTGTGTAAAGTGCGTGCTGGTCAGTGGGTTCCCTGCTCTATCTGCCAATGAGGTGGGGGTGCTACAACCGTAGAAACAAATGGTCAGTCTACCTTGCTCCGAGCAACCGAGTCACCTGGTACTGCAACAATTAACCAGATCGGGTGGCAAGGTGGCATGCCTAACCTTTGATTCAAGGTGAGCAGCACGTGAATTAAAGCTGAAGCAGTGCCTCTGGCACCACGGTGCAATGCCTGTGGGTTTCACATCACGTTGCTATTGGAACAATTTCAAATTATCGAAACAGCTGTTTCAGTCCAAACAGCAATAAATCATCGGGGCCCCTTCACCGTCCTTGCTTATGCACAGACCATACGTCCCATCCTTGCATAACCCCACAATATCTTGTGCTCTTTGTGCAGAGTTAAAGAAAATTGCTTTACTTTGCTGGGGTGCTTTAAAATGCTCAAGAAAATATATTTTTCCTTAACTCGAAAAGACCCAGAGGGTGAGATGAGGAGAATTCTTTTATACGAGTTGTTATGATCTAGAATGCACTGCCTGAAAGGGTCATGGAAGCAGATTCAATAATAACTTTTACAAGGGAATTGGATAAATACTTGAAACGGAAAAATGTGCAGGGCTATGGGGAAAAAGCAGGGGAGTGGGACTAATTGGATAGCTCTTTCAAAAAGCCGGCACAGGCACGATGGGCCGAATGGCCTCCTTCTGTGCTGTAGGCTTCTATGAACTAGATAAAGAACAAAATGTACCCCTGATGTTCCCCCTGGGCAGAACACCTGACAATACAAAGCTATTACAGGAGACGTACCGTTTCTTTCTCACAATGATGAAACATACACATCTCTTAAATTAAAGGCAGAGCCTGCCTCCCGTTAGTCTTCCTGAGACCCCACTTCCAACACAGGTAGGTCGATGATAACTGTGAGGGGGGGATGGGGTGTTTGTTCGCCGCCTGGCTGCAGTGTGACCAGATTGTCTAAGCTCACTGTAGAGTCTGTTGTTGTAGTGAACTCCCAGTGCGGAGAGGGGCGGGTCAGACTGGCTGGGTCGGGCTGAGCCTTTTTCAAAATTCATTTCTTTATAATTCCTTTTCTCAAATTAAAATACAATCTCGGGAGAAAGGAGTGAAATAATTCTATGTTTAAATATAATATTTGAACAATTCTATACCACTGAAAAACTCAAGGTCAAATAAATAAAATCTAATGTTAAATTAGGAGAGTAAGAAGTTTCTACACAGGCGTGCTCTCCCGCTGCTGCACATCTTCATTCTGTAGGGAGACAGGTAGTGATGGCATGGCTCCCACAGTCAGTACTCCCATAGCCATGGCTCCTACAGTCAGTGCTCCCATAGCCATGGCTCCCACAGTCAGTACTCCCATAGCCATGGCTCCCACAGTCAGTGCTCCCATAGCCATGGCTCCCACAGTGTCTGCTCTCACAGCCATGGCTCCCACAGTCAGTACTCCCATAGCCATGGCTCCCACAGTGTCTGCTCCCATAGCCATGGCTCCCACAGTCAGTACTCCCATAGCCATGGCTCCGACAGTGTCTGCTCCCACAGCCATGGCTCCGACAGTGTCTGCTCCCACAGCCATGGCTCCTACAGTGTCTGCTCCTATAGCCACGGCTCCGGCAGTGTCTGCTCCCATAGCCATGGCTCCGATAGTGCCTGCTCCTATAGCCATGGCTCCGGCAGTGCCTACTCCCATAGCCATGGCTCCGACAGTGCCTGCTCCTATAGCCACGGCTCCGGCAGTGTCTGCTCCCATAGCCATGGCTCCGATAGTGTTTGCTCCCATAGCCATGGCTCCGGCAGTGCCTACTCCCATAGCCATGGCTCCGACAGTGCCTGCTCCTATAGCCACGGCTCCGGCAGTGTCTGCTCCCATAGCCATGGCTCCGATAGTGTTTGCTCCCATAGCCATGGCTCCGACAGTGCCTACTCCCATAGCCATGACTCCGACAGTGCCTGCTCCCATAGCCATGGCTCCGATAGTGCCTGCTCCTATAGTCATGGCTCCGACAGTGTCTGCTCCCATAGTCATGGCTCCGACAATGCCTGCTCCCATAGCCATGGCTCCACCAGTGCCTGCTCCCATAGGCATGGCTCTGACAGTCTCAGATCCTACATGCCTGGTTGCTACACTCTGTGTTCTTTCAGTCCCAGCTTCTACTGTGGCCATGGGGTGAGTAACACAGAGACAGACGCGTTCTTAGTTATGAACTTGATGTTGGTTTGAAGTATGTAGCACAGCATGATGCTGTGTCCCGCACCAGGCAGTGTATTTCCAAGCTGAGGGAGATGGGGAGCACTCCCTGTCTCTCTGTTTAAATTCTACACATGTACTTACCAGCTCACAGTAGATTCACTGCCCGTGCAAGTCTAATAAACATATTGTCAATTATTAATAAAATGACAGGTAACAAGATTTTTCATTACGCTGCTCAAATGTACTTTTAAATACGTTCCCACAAGCAGCTTTCTCTATTACAATAAGATTATATAATTAGCATGTATGATTACAGAATAAACTTACAACTCTCCTTTTTTTTTACTAAAGTTGCCTGTAGCTATTATGTTATAAGTGTCACTTGCTGCTGACATTTTGTATTCAGAAACTCACCCCAACTCGCCAATTCCACTGACATTTTCCAATCCTACCAGTCACGGTTGCGATATTACATGCTCGACAGCAAGTGACTAGTGGTTTAATCAGGAAGTGGCACCGCCTCTTCCCACCTCTTCTGATGGAGTTGACTCTCACCGGGAGCCAGGTACATGAGCATTGCCAACCCGCTGGTACCTTACCCAAGTGGCCCACCTTCATGTGTGAGTGTAGAAAGTGTGTCAGCGGGTCGGAGTGCGCAACTGTGGGAGGTGTTAGTCAAGCCCAACCCTGCCCTCGCCCAATCCACACGCACAGGGTAAATTGGCCTTGACTGATGATCTGGAGACATGAGTTCGAATACCACCACGGCAGCTGAGGAATTTAAATTCACTTCATTAAATAATAAATCTGGAATGAAAAAAAGCTAGTATCAGTAATGGTGATCATGAAACTACCAGATTGTCGTAAAAACCCATCTGGTTCACTAATGTCCTTTAGGGAAGGAAATTTGCTGTCCTTACCCGGTCTGGCCTATATGTGACTCTAGACCCACAACAATGCGAGGCTGAGATCTTCGTGGATAGCACGTTTAACGAGGTGGTCACACCGCAGGTAAAGAGTGCACAGGCAGAAAGGGAATGGGTGACCGCCAGACAGAGTAAAAGAATGAGGAAGGTAGTGCAGGAGTCCCCTGGGTCCGTCTCCCTCTCCAACAGATTTTCTGTTTTGGATACTGCTGGGGGAGATGGTTTCTCAGGGGAATGCAGCAAGAGCCAAGTCCGTGGCACTACGAGTGGCTCAGCTGCACAGGAGGGGAGGAAAAAGAGTGGGGAGAGCAATAGTGATAGGAGATTCTATCATAAGGGGAACAGATTGACGTTTCTGTGGCCGCAGACGTGACTTCAGGATGGCATGTTGCCTCCCTGGTGCCAAGGTCAAGGATGTCACTGAGCAGCTGCAGGACATTGTGAAGGGGGAGGGTGAACAGCCAGAGGTTGTGGTCCATATCGGTACCAACGACATAGGTAGAAAGAGGGACGAGGTCCTGCAAGCAGAATATAGGGAGCTAGGAAATAAATTAAAAAGCAGGACCTCAAAGGTAGTAATCTCAGGATTACTCCCAGTGCCATGTGCTAGCGAGAGCAGAAATAGGAGAATAGACCAGATGAATGCGTGGCTGGAGAGATGGTGTAGGAGGGAGGGATTTAAATTCCTGAGGCATTGGGACCTATTCTGGGGAAGGTGGGACCTGTACAAGCTGGACGGGTTACACCTCGGCAGAACTGGGACCAATATCCTCACAGGGGGGTTTGCTAGTGCTGTTGGGAAGGATTTAAACTAGTTTGTCAGGGGGCTGGGAACCTAAGTGTGGGCCCAGAACAGAGAGAAACAAAGCTGGAAGTGCAAGTTAGAAAAGTAGTCAGCAAAACTAGTAGGGAGCAGAAACAAAGGCCAACAGTAAAGAGGGTCAAAGTGCAGAAAAATATTAAACAGGCAAAGTTGAAGGCACTTTATCTAAGCATTCGCAACAAGGTGGATGAATTAATGGCACTAATAGAAGTAAATGGGTATGATGTAATTGCCATTACAGAGACATGGTTGCAGGGTAACCAAAGCTGGGAACTGAATGTTCCAAGGTACTCAACATTTAGGAAGGACAGACAAAAAGGAAAAGGAGGTGGCGTAGTGCTGTTAATAAGGGATGAGATCGGTACGGTAGAGATAAAAGATCTTGGCTTGGCAGATCGTGATGTAGAACTGGAATCGGTTTAGGTGGAGCTAAAAAGGGCGGAAAACATTGGTGGGAGTTGTGTATAGGCCACCGAACAGTAGTAGTAATGTAGGGCACAGTATCAATCAAGAGATTAGAAGTGCATGTAACAAGGGCAATATGGTAATCATGGGGGACTTTAATCTACATATTGACTGGGCAAATCAAATTACCACTAATGGTGTGGAGGACGAATTCTTGGAATGCATGCGAGATGGTTTCCTGGATCAGTATGTGGAGGAACCAACCAGGGAACAGGCTATTCTGGATCTGGTACTGTGCAATGAGAAAGGGCTAATCAATAATCTTGTGGTAAAGGGGCCTTTAGGGACAAGTGACCATAATATGATTGAATTTTATATTAAGTTTGAGAGTGATGTAGTCCAATCTGAAACTATGGTCTTCAATCTAAACAGAGGAAACTACAAGGGTATGAGGGACAAGTTGGCCATGGTAGATTGGGAGACTACGCTAAAAGGTATGAAGGTGGATATACAATGGCTAACATTCAAGGAAATAATGCATAATTTGCAACAAACATATATTCCTCTAGGGCATAAAAACCCAAAAGGAAAAGTGATCCAACCATGGCTAACAAAAGAAATTAAAGCAAGTATTAAGTCAAAGGAGGAAGTTTATAAAGTTGCCAGAAAAAGCGGTCAGTCTGAGGATTGGGATCTTTTTTAGAAATCAGCAAAGGGGGACCAAGAAATTGATAAAGAAAGGGAAAATGGAATATGAGCACAAACTAGCGAAAAATATAAAAACGGATTGTAAAAGCTTCTATAGGTATGTGAAAAGGAAAAGACTGGCGAAGGTAAATGTAGGTCCTTTACGGTCAGAGACGGGAGAATTTATAATGGGGAATGAGGAAATGGCTGAGAAATTAAATAAATACTTTGTTTCTGTCTTCACAGAGGAAGACACAAAAAACCTCCCAGAAATACGAGAAAACCAAGGGTGTGGTGAGAATGAGGAACTTAAAGAAATTATTATTAGTAAAAAAACAATACTAGCAAAATTAATGGGACTAAAAGTCGATAAATCCCAAGGACCGGATGACCTACATCCTAGGGTTTTGAAAGAGGTGGCCATTGGGATAGTGGACGCATTGGTTGTCATCTTCCAAAATTCTATAGATTCTGGAACGGTTCCTGCAGATTGGACGATAGCAAATGTAACCCCGCTATTTAAGAAAGGAGGGAGAGAGAAAACGGGGAACTACAGACCTGTTAGCCTCACATCAGTAGTTGGGAAAATGCTGGAATCTATTATAAAGGATGCAATAACTGGGCACTTAGAAACTAATAGTAAGATTGGGCAGAGTCAACATGGATTTATGAAAGGGAAATCCTGTTTAATAAACCTATTAGAGTTCTTTGAGGATGTAACTAGTGGAGTAGACAAAGGGGAACTGGTAGATGTGGTGTATTTAGATTTCAGAAGGACTTCGATAAGGTCCCACATAAGAGGTTGGTAAACAAAATTAGGGCACATGGAATTGGGGGTAATATACTAGCATGGATTGAGAATTGGTCAACAGACAGAAAACAAAGAGTAGGGATAAACGGGTCTTTTTCAGGATGGCAGGCTGTGACTAGTGGGGTACCACAAGGATCAGTGCTTGGTCCCCAGCTATTCACAATCTATATCAATGATTTGGATGAGGGGACTAAATGTAACATTTCCAAATTTGCTGATGACACAAAGCTAGGTGGCAGTGTCAGTTGCGAAGAGGATGTGAAAAGGCTTCAAAGGGATCTCGACAGGCTCAGTGAGTGGGCGAGAACATGGCAGATGGATTATAATGTGGATAAATGTGAAGTTATCCACTTTGGTAGAAAAAACAGAAAGGCAGAGTATTTCCTAAATGGTGAAAGATTGGGGAATGCAGATGCTCAAAGGGACCTGGGTGTCCTTGTACATGAGTCACTGAAAGTGAATGTGCAGGTGCAGCAAGCCATTAGGAAGGCAAATGGTATGCTGGCCTTCATTACAAGAGGATTTGAGTACAGGAGTAAAGAAGTCTTACTCCAATTATATAGGGCCATGGTGAGACCACACCTGGAGTACTGTGTACAATTTTGGTCTCCTTACCTAAGGAAGGATATACTTGCCATAGAGGGAGTGCAACGAAGGTTCACGAGATTGATTCCTGGGATGGCGGGACTGTCGTATGAGAAGAGATTGAGTAAACTAGGCCTGTATTCTCTTGAATTCGGAAGAATGAGAGGGGATCTCATTGAAGCATACAAAATTATTACAGGGCTTGATAGAGTGGATGCTGGGAGAATGTTTCCCTTGGCTGGGGAGTCTAGAACCAGGGGCCACAGCCTCAGGATAAAGGGTAGGCCATTCAGGACTGAGATGAGAAGAAATTTCTTCACACAGAGGGTGGTGAATCTTTGGAATTGTCTACCCCAGAGGGCTGTGGAGGCTCAGTCATTGGGTATATTCAAAACAGAAGTCGATAGATTTCTGACTAGTAAGGGCATCAAGGGATATGGTGATAGGGCCGGTGAATGGAATTGAGGCAGAAGATCAGCCATGATCTCATTGAATGGCGGAGCAGGCTCAAAGGGCCGAATGGCCTACTCCTGCTCCTATTTCTTATGTTCTTATGACTCTTAACTGCCCTCTGAAATGGCGGCTCACCACCACCTTCTCAAGGGCAATTAGGGATGGGCAATAAATGCTGGCCTTGCCAGCGACACCCACATCCCGTGAAAGAATAAAAAATGATGCTCTGTAACAGGGGTCACTGGATCATGATTTTCTCCTCTTTAGCCCATGGATGCAGGGACCAAGTGTAGCACACCTATTGCTCTGGCTGAGATCAACTAGCTCAGTACAAACTGGGGTTCACACCTGGGACTTTCCGTATGGCTCAGTACCACACCACTGGGTGCAATTACCCACTGAGCCATCTGCGGAGCGAAAAGTCTTTGTTTAACCTTTGAGCCTAGATTCACCGAAGTGCCCTCGTCAGAGTTAGGTGACGAACAGAGAATTGCTTCACAAAAACCTGACAGATCCCACGAGGCACTATCGCCTCACTATGTAGAGAAGGTCGAACAGCAGCTCACTGAAGTTGGTAAGTGTTTTGTTCTCAGCCTCACTGTAAAGAAAAATTTGGACAGGGGGCACTGTTCCACTGAGCAATGCAAAAAAGAAAAGAAAGACTTGCATTTATATAGTGCTTTTCACGACCACCAGACGTCTCAAAGCGCTTTACAGTCAATGAAGTACTTTTGAAGTGGAGTCACTGTTGTAATGTGGGACACGCGGCAGCCAATGTATGCACAGCAAGCTCCCACAAACAGCAATGTGATAATGAGCAGATAATCTGTTTTTGTGATGTTGGTTGAGGGATAAATATTGGCCAGGACACCGGGGATAACTCCCCTACTCTTCTTCGAAATAGTGCCATGGGATCTTTTACGTCCACCTGAGAGAGCAGATGCAATGCAGCTTTTGAAGACTCACTGTATTGGAATGGCAGGCCAGTGGTTTGGGCTCCACACCACTCAGCTCTACTCTACCTGAGCTTTGAGCTTGGGGCATGTCCCTGGAATGAAAACTAGATAATCCTGTCATTTTATTTTAATCTATTGCCCCTAGTTGCCCTGCGGGCATTAAGAGTCAACCACATAGTGTGGGACTGGAGTAACATGTAGGCCAGAGTGGGTAGGGGTGGCAGGTTCCCTTCCTTGAAGGATTGTTAGTAAATCAGTTGGGTTTTTATGACATGGTCATTTTCTCCAGTGCCAACCCATGAATTACCAGATTTATTGAATTCAATCTCACAATTTGCCATGGTGGGGTTTGAACGTATGACCTGTGGATGCTCGATCGGTACCACAAGCGCTACACTACTGTACCCATTGGAATGGTGCCACGGGCTTCCCGACAACCAAACTGAAGGGACGTTGGCAGAGTTCAGGGAAGTAGGTTGTCCTCTCAGCCACAGAGTTCAAGAAATAGGAAGGCCATTTAAACGGTAAAAGTACAGAAAGAACGAAAAAGCTGAGCAGTGAAGACAGGCTAACATCGAGGGGGCGTGAGGAGAAGTCAGCCTGGGGCTAACGCTTGTACCTTTCCTCATGACTGTGGATCACTGCTGACCCCTGCACCTACATCGAAGCCTCCTGCCCCTTGGAACTCACTCCCTAAACCACTTTACCTTGCTACCTCTCTTCAAAAACCTCATAATAACGTCAAAGACATCTTAGACCTACATTCGGTCTGATTATGTTTCACCTCCGGCTAGCTATTCCTCGCGCCCTCGCCCCCGTTACGTAAGTGGTGCGATGAAAATATAAGTTTCTATTGTCTTTTAGCAGTTTGGCAGGAAACCCAAAACCAGATTATCGGCTTGTTCTCTCAGTTCAGGATAGTGGGCATCACGGGGACACTCGGCGAAGGGAAGCGGAGAAAAGCAACAAACAGCGTTGGTAAAAAATCATTTTCTATAACCTTTTTATTGCATTATAAGCTGGCTCTCAAATTTGATAACCACATCAACAGGCTCGGGTGTGGACTGTTCTGTCAGTCAGAAACTGTTTTCTTGCATAACTGTGGTAAGAACCAGTCAACTTGTGAGGCTCGTCACCTGTGCTCATCAGACTGGAGAGGAGGTATCACAGCTCAGCCCCACTTCCAATATTCCTTTAAATCAGTCGCAGTTTTCCCCAATGAGGGAAAAATACAAAACAGACTCGACGGTATTGCTGCGGCCCTTACCTCCACACCCTGCACCTTCAGCTTCATGTGATCCTCCCGCGTAGTTTTCCCATCTTTCCGTTTCTTCCAGCAGTAGCCGTCCTTTCTGTATTTCACCTTCTTCCTGTTGTATAGGATCATGGAGCCATTCTGTGGCCTGCAATATTTCAAGGAGGAAACAGGGTTGGAAATGGGAGTACAGGACCCTAATAAAACAGTTGAAAGAGGCACTTGTCCCCATTGAAAAACAAACTTGTAGCGTCTCAGTCTTTAGGAGTGACACTCATTTTGCATTTAGAGGATGATCTATTTTGATGCATGTTACACTTTCTCTCCCCAATCTTATTGCCGTCAGGACATTGGCTCCTACTCGCAATGGTTCCAGAGCTTTCAGGTGCCTCTCCTAAGTGCCCACTCTTCATGAATGAAAGGCTCGAATTTTATGAATGCATTTTATGGAGGAGATTCGCGGGCGATGCACCCACTATTTCCTGATATGGCCCCTGAACATCTGGCTGGTCCTTTCCCCTCCCTATCCTAGGAGCGCTGAGGCCAATTGTAGCTCCCGTACTGCTGCCCAGACTAAAGCCAACTAACTCGGCACATCTGGGAATTGAACCTTCTTACACTGGATGTATCACTACTACACGTTTATCCGCTGAGTCTTCAAGTGCACTTGATGCATGTCACTCTTAAAACAAAATATAGATCCCCATCTCTAACTGTCTCCATGTTGTCACCAATCTGACTCCTAGGGGGGAATTTTGCCGGCGCTCAGAGGGCGGGTTTGGAGGCGGGACTGCTGGCAAAATTTCCCGAACCCACTGTCAACCCGCCTCCATACAATCTTCCCAAGTGTCGGGTCCCCGATTTGCACAGGGACCCGACACCTAGCGGCAGGAAGAGGATTATAGGCACTTAACTGCCTGTTAACAAGGCCAATTGACGTAAAATAGCGTCTGTGCGTCGGGCGTCGTTGGGGGTGGGATCAGAACCCGCAAGTCAGCTGACCCGCTCCCAACTTGCACCGAAAGGTAAGATCGCGCCACTAATGTTTCCACCATATCTACTCACTACATTACCCCACATCAGTGGGTCAATTTGTTTGTCTAAAACCCGCCATAAACTTGAGCTCATCCAAAACTCTGCTGCCCGTTTCCTAACTCGCACCAAGTCCATTCATCCATGACCCCTGTGCTCGCTGACCTATATTGGCTCCCGGTCCGGCAACGGCTCAATTTTAAAATTCTCATCCTTGTTTTCAAATCCCTCCATAGCCTTGTCCCCTCCCTATCTTTGTCACCTCCTCCAGCCCTACAAACCTTTGAGATCTCTGCGCTCCTCCAATTCTGGCCTCTTGTTCATCCCCAATTTTAATCGCTCCATCATTGGCGGCCGTGCCTTCAGCTGCCTAGGCCCTAAGCTCTGGAATTCCATCCCTAAAACTCTCCGCCTCTCTCTCCATGTTTAAGACTCTCCTTAAAACCTACCTCTTTGACCAAACTTTTGGTCACCTGTCCTAATATCTCCTTATGTGGCTCGGTATCAAATTTTGTTTGATAACTGCTCCTGTGAAGCACCTTGGGACATTTTACTATGTTAAAGGTGCTATATAAATGCAAGTTGTTATTGTTGTTAAACAGATTCACGACTCTGTATTCTGTCTCTTTGTGTCTGCCTTTTCGAGGATCTTTCTGCCTCAATTACAGCTTCTGTTACAAAAGCTAGACTGACATTTTGGTATCTGTGTCCCCTTCACAGACAGACAGGGATCAAAGAGCTTTCCAACATTTGGATGAGGGGTGCCTTTCCGATTACCAAGATAATTCTAATGAATCATTTATTGCTTTAGTCTCTGGGAAAAGCAAGTTATGTTTAGCATATTAACCACCCTTCATCGAAGTGCCTTTCTTTTTAAACACATGAGAATCGGAAAACATTGCCTGTCACCTGCTATAATAATTCTAAAATACTTCAGTATTTTGGTTTCAGCAAATGATTTAAAGTGTCAGGGAGAGTTTAGTACTGTACTCGTACTTTATCGGCTGATTAAGTTTGCTTCGGTATAAATTTATACCGTGCAATAAATTTGATTAGGCATTTTTGCTTGAGCTATATGGTCTGTTAGCGTGGTCTCCTTCTGATGAGGGGAACATTGAGAACTGCATGGTGCATATACCAGCAGTACAAGAAGCGATCGGTAACTCTGAGGCACAATATGCCCAACCCCTTCATGCAGAAGGTTGAGTTTTGGTTCAAAAATTGGCACAGAGTGCCAATGGAAACTGCCTATTATGATGAACATGAAATGGGAGAAGACCAAATTGCAACAACCCCATCCCCTATATAAAAAGGTAACTTTAACCAGATTATTTTTCCTATCAAGCTCTTCCCTCACCTTTTGCTCTTATAAAAGGCAGAGAATTAGAAGACTGGCTAACAAAGGGTTAAAGACTTGCTGAGGCTGTTTATACTCTTTCAACTTAAATTTTGCCAACACAGAAGTTCTGTTGCGCTGGTAGATCGATAAACAAGAGAAAGACAATTTCAATGCCACACATTACTGCTATTTTTTAATCTTTTGTTGCAGCTGAAACTCGAGCAAGTTGGCTGCTCTCTTATCTCTTACACACCAGCTCCTGAGAACTCAACTGCCTGAAGTCCCAAACAGATAATGCAGCGAGATTCAGTGGATTCAATTCTGATAGAAACACTTGCAAAGAGAGTGAGGTAGAAAACAATCAATCTGCTCATTTATGTCCTTAAAGGGCCCCATGCCCTTGTAAAAGTGTTTCACATCAGACTTTACAAAGATACGTGCACATAATTTCAGAGAATGTCACGACTCTGTTGGTTACCTTGGTGCTTAATCTTTTTTAATGTAAATAAACATTTGTCAGAAGGTCGTGCTTCAGCTAATTATCCAACCGCATTTGCACTGTGACGCTTGCCTCAAGAGATAACGGGGTAAAAATTGGGTTGCTTTGTGCCTCGTTAGCGCCGGGGCGCAAAGCAACTAGTGCCCGGGCGCAGTGCCGCCCACGCCTCCCGCGAAATTCAGCGGGAGGTTAGCGGCAGCGCTAACCGGTAGCGCCCCGCGGCGCTGTGCCACCGCCGATGACGTCATCGCCGTGCGCAGCGCCCTGCTCGCGCCCCGGCCGCGATCTTCAGGAGCTCCCCCTGACTTACCGCCGGACACTATGTCCGATGGGGTCAGGGGGGCCTACCTGCGGCCGGGGAGGCGCTTTTTAAAGGCGAGGTGCGGGGTGGCCATTTTTGTTGCTGGCCGCCTGCCAGCACCTGCCTGCGCGCCTGTCCCCAGCTTCCTGAACGCCCCCCCCCACCCCCCCCTCGGAGTGACAGCTGCGTTCCAAGAGCCCGGCACTTCTCTTGAGTGCCGGGCTCTTTTGCCGGCACTCCCGATCCCCGCGCTGCGCAAGGCCCCTCCCCTTTAAGAAGGGGAGGAAGGCCTGCAATACCGTGGCGCGACGTGCCGCAGCGCTACATGTCGCGCCGCGATATTGACTCGCAGTGCCCCAAGAGGGATGCGGGGCGCTTCCAGTAGCGCCCCACTTCCCTCTTGGGGCGCAACCACTCAATTTCCGGTGCGGGGGCGCTAATTTTTCCGGGGCGCTACGCGAAGTTAATGCCCCAAATGGGGCGCTACTCAATTTTTAGCCCAACATGTTTGAACACCAATTTTGGACCTATTCACAGGCATTGGGCAATACTGCTCCTAGGTGTGCTCAGCTAAGGGCTGGGATTTTCCCTCCTTTCCTCTGGGGAAGCACCTGGTGCCTGAGCGCTAACTCCACATAAAGAAAAAGGAAGAAAGACTTGCTTTTATATTGTGCCTTTCACAACCTCAGGACGTCCCAAAGTGCTTTATTGCCAATGAAGCACTTTTTGAAGTGGAGTCACTGTTGTAATGTCGGAATTGTGGCAGCCAAATTGCTCACAGCAAGGTCCCACAAACAGCCATGAGATAATGACCAGATGATCTGTTTTTAGTGATGTTGGTTGAAGGATAAATATTGGCCAGGACACCAGGAAGAACTCCCCTGCTCTTCTTAAAAGTAGTGCCCAGGGATCTTTTACATCCACCCGAGAGAGCAGACGGAACCACAGTTTAACATTTCATCCGAAAGATGGCACCTCCGACAGCGCAGCACTCCCTCAGTACTGCACTGGAGTGTCAGCCGAGATTATGTGCTCAGGTCTCTGGAGTGGGACTTGAACCCACAACCTTCTGACTCAGAGGCGAGAGTGCTACCCACTGAGCCACGAATGGCACAGTGGCATGACTGAGATAGGGAACTCAGCAGAGGGTCAGAGGTGCCGTCCTGTATTTTTCTAAAGTGTGGCGTAGTACACTACACTTCCAACAGACTGTGTCACCTTGACACTCAAGAGTTAAAATAAATAAAGGGTGTAATTAAAAAAACTGAAATGAAGGAGACAGACAATATGTATTTCAAGTAAAGATATTGAATAATGGGCACCACAGGTGAGATGCTGGAACAGAGTGGCAGGAAGCAGGTTTAGTGTTTCACGCCTCTGATTCCTCACACCATCAGAGATTTGGGTACCAGGAGGCTAGCTACATCCCTATATGGGAAGGGTGGGTGGAAAGAGATACCTGGGACAGTCTAATGTACCTTCCAATGGAAAGAACGAGACCAGCAGTGGGCGGTCGTGAGCTCAGGTTGCTCGCCCAAATACTCGCCCGAATGGGTGGCAGAGAAATAAATAAAATATAAGGATAGAACCATATAGTAGATATGTTAAAATCTAAGAATGTATAGCATCGGGCCGACAATGAATGAAGGACTTAAACATTTCCTCAATCAACAACAACAACTTGCATTTATATAGAGCCTTTAATGTAGTAAAACCTCCCAAGGCGCTTCACTGCAGCGTTATCAAACAAAATTTGACACCGAGCCACATAAGGAGATATTAGGACAGGTGACGGTCAAAGTGATAGCTTTTAAGGAGCATCTTAAAGGAGGAGAGAGAGACAGAGAGGTTTAGGAAGGGAATTCCAGAGCTTAGGGACTAGTCGATAAATTCTTTTGGAAAGGAATTCCATAGTTTCTTGAAAAAGAGGGATATTAAATGGTATGTGGTGCGAGTAGGACAGCGGGATTAGAGTAGGTGGTTCTTGTGGAGAACAACACCTTGATGGACTGAATGGTCTCTTTCAGTACTGTTACATTCTATGGTACTAGTGAAGATGGATAATGTAAGAGGCTGTGTGCACAAGAAACCATAGAATCATAGAAATTTACGGCACAAAAGGAGGCCATTCGGCCCATTGTGTCTGTGCCAGAATAATTTTTGATGGCCCATACGGGGATCGAATCCACGACCTTGGCATTATTAGCACCGCAGCCAACCAACTGAGCTAACCAGCCACCATGAGAAAACCATCGTAAAGGTAAAAAATATATATATATCGGGTATTCAGCCAAGCATCTCTATTGTTTAGCATATTATTATGCATCAGTCATTATTTCAGAAGTTTTACATCCAGAATAGATTTTTCTAATTACTTTGGTTGTGCAAATAGGTTCCAGTAAAACCAACGATCAGGAATTGCTCAGCAGTGTGGAGATTCTACCGAGCTCCTCGATTCACAAAATTCATAATGACTGCTTTTTATACGAGTCTCACGATTTTTCATTTACCACATTGTTAATCTCTACAGCTAGAAATTAATATTAATGTACTGTATGTGAGGCTCTTCTATATCTTGCTTTGCATATTATTTGTGGCAGTACAGTGTCCATTAGGAGTCTTATTCCCATTTTGCCTGATTACGCCCCACTCTCTTCCCGGATTCTCTTACTCGCGCTGGGACAATGACTACCCTCCATATCTGGACAATCATGTGTGATTGTCATGAGGCTACTTGACTGCAGAGGCCATCACAGTTGAACCTCGTCCTGTCCCCACCCAATATTCCAGTAGAGATCAATGAATATAATAGTGATCAGGGACAGGAACCAAGGCTGATTCTTCCCCTTCCTAACCCAGGGACAGAGAGGCCCAAATTTAGCACCTCAACAGCTCTCCTGGCTAAGATCAGCTAACTCAACAGAGACTTGGGGTCAGACCTAGGACCTTTCATGAGTGAGGACTGTCTTTGTGAACCCTACTGATAACCAGAGAGACACTTTCCTCATTTCAGTCACCAGACCCTGTGAAATGACAATCCTGGGAGTGAACATAATCCAAGCAAGAAGGTGACCCAAATCTGTTGGTGATACATTATCCAATATAAAACATTTCGCAGCCTCTGGGAAACAGCATGGGGATGAAGATTTCAGATTAGCGGGTGGCTTGTTTCATTAATCAATGAATGAAGAAGCTCCATAGGACACCATCAGCAGAGCCTCTCTCTGTTGAAAGGAAATCCTCTGTTAAAACAATGTACGGAAAAATTCATTCTAAATATAACTGATAATACGCTGGTGTGTCAGGGGGCTTTCAAAGTAACGTTATATAAAACTGTGGCTTTCCTGCGGGGCTGTTCATGTTTACGGAAGATATGCAGCGTCAAATCGTAGCAGGAAGTCTCAGTCATGCTAAGAGCTCATCCCAGGAAATCCCACCGGCAGAATCTGCTGGACGGGAATAAAGTAAAGAAAGAGGCAGAGGGGGTGAAATTGGTCCTGGGCGGCAGTCGCACAAAATGGCCGATAGCGAATTGGTCACACATTTTACACCCGGCCCAATTTTCTTTTCTATTGACTTCAGTGGAAATGATTACCGGGCGGGTGTACAGCGCATGGCTGATTCACTATCACCCATTTGGCGCTACCACCGCCCAAGACCAATTTCCCTAAGCCCGGGGTAAAATACAACGCTGTATACAAAGCAAATAGAACGCTGCCCCATACCAGCACCATAAAGCATCCCTACAATGTCCAAGCCATTCCTTTCACACTCATCACCATTGCGGGATGGGTGGGGGGGGGGGGGGGGAACGTTCTGTTTCACCATTCACTGCAACTCACTAAGACACTTTCAAAGGTGCACACAAATCTGTCCAAGAAGACAAAGTGGTGACAATAAGGATTTCAATCTTTGACAACACATTAACAGAAAGTTGACACGAACATTGGCTAAAACACCCAAGTGCCTACCCTTGTGTGTTGTTAGTTGGTATGCTTGCAATAGGATGAGGGTGAGGGGGGCTAGTGAGATGGGGAAGTGATAATATAGATAGAGAGGGATGGGTGGAGGTGCAAGGTAAGTTGGTGTGAGTAAGGATGTGCAAGATTAGGGTAGGGAGGGCAGAGTGATGGGGTTGTGATGAGTGGCACAGGAGGATGAGGTTGAGTGTGGCTTTGCAGTAACGTTTTGTGATCTACTGAGATCATTGAAAGGTTTGCGCCACTGCAGCCAGGTCCTCCTGACAACATCCCTGCTTGTGTCCTCCTGTGCAATGTGCAACCAGGCTGCAGTGGTGTTCTGGGGAGGTCTCTACCGTCCATTGAAGGAAAGAGAACCTCCCTGTGTGCAGTGACTCCCTTCATAAACATATGGAGGGAGTCATGGGAGAGCCTGGGTGCAGCTGTGCACCTTTGTGCAGTGCTTGTCAGTGTTTGCAGCATATCAATGCTGCAGAACACTGACAGCACAACTGTCAAAATGAATGTGGACATGGCCCCTCTAAGGAAACCGGCTGATGATGCGTCATCAGATGACGTCATCAGACCCGATTCCTTTTAATTGGCTGGGAACCTCGCAGGGCGGGCTTAACAAGCCCAATCAGGGCAAAATCACTTGGAGGAGGCAGGATGAAGACAGGTGTGGAGTTTGAGGCCGCTGTCTAATCCGGCCGCACCGGCCTCGCCACGGCTGGCGAAATCGCGGCCAATGAGTGATCAATATATTGAATGGACTCCCAGATAGAGCAGTGGATGCATAAACTCTGGAATCATTCGAGGAACAATTGAATGTTGAAATGGGAAACAATAGGGTATTTCTGGATGGATGAGTTAGAAGCAGAGAATCTTACAGCACAGAAGGAGGCCATTTGGCCCATTGTGTCTCTGCCGGCTCTTTGGAAAAGCTGTCCAATTTAGTCCCACACCCCAGCTTTCTTTCCTTAACCCTGAAAATTTGTCCTCTTCAAGTAATCTGCTTCCACCACCGTTCCAGATCTTATCAACCCTTTATGTGAAAAAAATTCTCCTCATTTCCCCTCTAGTTCTTTTGCCAATTATTTTAAATTTATGACCTCTGATTTCTGACCCACTTGCCAGAGGAAACAGTTTTTCCCTTCTTGCTCTATCAAAATCCCTCATTATTTTGAATACCTCTATTAGGTCTCCCCTTAACCTTCTCTTCTCTAAGGAGAGCAATCCCAGCTTCTCTAATCTTTCTTAAGAACAAGTCAAATTGCCTCCCCCATTTGTATCTATATTGTGACCTTGTGAGAGTAAATCTCCTTCTTTCCAAGCAAGTTAACCTAACTCCAACCTCAGAATAGTGCCCCCTACTACACTGCTGTGCCACTTCAATTTCCAACACCAGCCTTGCCTGTGGCCTCACTAAATCACTTTGCTTATTTAGTCGAATAAGCTACTGACAGTCACCATCCAGGCTCTCGTACGAAGAAAGGCTTTTGAGTGAGGTACTGGAGGACTGCGAGTGTCCCAGCAAGAGTCAGTACCTTCAGGAGAGAAGGAAAAAAAACTGGGAGACAGAGAGACAGGGAACAAAGGTATAATTTTTCTTCAATTTGCCTACAGTGCATATGAAACATTTTCGAACCCCCGTGGTTTTAAGTCGTTTCCTTGAGGACAGAATCCTTCATAAGGTGAACAGCTGTCAACAGCAGCAGCACCTCTCTGCTGCCATTTTTGCCACTAACGTTTTTAGCGAGGCACCACAGAGAAGAACCATGGCGTTTGTCTCTTTTCCGAGGTAGCGCTGCAGGGCTCCTCGAACTTGAAGCAGCTGCTGAGGAAAGTCATTACAACGCCCGTTCAGTGCGCTCCCAAACAAATCCGAGGATAAAACAGCAAATCATCACTCATCACGAGGCACCTGCATAACACACGTCCACCCCCACTCACAGCCTGCCCTGGTACTTCTTTCAACTACAAATGCAAGTACACAGGCCCATCGAGCCTGCTCCGCCATTCAATAAGATCACAGCTGATCTTCTACCTCAACTCCACTTTCCCGCCCAATCCCTTGATTCCCTTCATGTCCATCTTGAATATACTCAACGACTGAGCATCCACAGCCCTCTGGGGTAGAAAGTTCCGAAGAGTACAAAGGAAGCGTTGTATTTATATAACCACCTTATCCCGTCGTTCAGATATGTTTTGAAGCATTTTCACACTCGGTGAATAACTTTGAAGCACAGTGACTGTTGTTGTGGGAACAAAGATGGCAGCCACCTCGGGCACCGCTAATTCCCACAAACAACAGTGAGGCGGATGGCCAACTGAGCTGTTTTTGGTGATGTTGGTTTGAGGGATGGATGTGGGCCAGGACACCCGGCGAACTCCCAGCACTTCTTCACAAAGTGCTGTGGGATCGTTAACAAGAATACAAAAAGGAGTCAGGAGGCTATCAGCATTCAGTGGACATGATGGGGGAACAAGTTTCTCTTTTAGATTAAAAAAAGGATACCTGTTCTTCTCCAGAACGGATGAGCCAGCTGATATGGCAGTCGGGGGCAACAACAATAACTTGCATTTATATAGCGCCTTTAACGTAGTAAAACCTCCCAAGGTGCTTCACAGGAAAAAATTTGACACCGAGCCACATAAGGAGATATTGGACAGGTGACCAAAAGCTTGGTTAAAGAGGTAGGTTTTAAGGAGCATCTTAAAAGAGGAGAGGTTTAGGGGTATTACAATTGCTCTCAGTGCTAGGAAGAGGAAACATCAGTCATGCTTTCTGTTTTTCAGTACCAGCAGCTGGACAGTGCATGGATGTTAACAGCAGGTTAAGATGGGAACGGCGGAATATAATCTCCAAAATATCTGTAAAAATCCTGGAAAATCCTGTAATCCTATGGAATAATAGCTAAACTTGAACTATTCAGTCACTGTAAACAGCAGGTCTAATTATAAATGGAATCACAGAATGCCATCCCCACATCAAAATAAATATCCTGGAATAGAATTACAAGAATATACAGCACAAAAACAGGCCATTTGACCCAACTAGTCTACGCTTGTGTTTATACTCCGCACAAGTCTCCTCTCATTCCATTTACCTCATCTCAACCTTTCAACATATCTTTCTATTCCCTTTTCTCTCATGTACTCATCTAGTTTCCTTTTGGAAGCATCTAAGCTATTTGCCTCAACCATTTCCTGTGGTAGTGAGTTCCACATTCTAACCACTCCCTGAGTAAATACATTTCTCCTTATTTCCCTGTTGGATTCATTAGTAACTATCTTGTATTTATGGCCCCTAGTTTTGGATTCTCCCACAAGTGGAAATATTCTCTCCACATCTACCCTCTCCAACACATTCAGAATTTTAACAACCTCTATCAGGTCAGCTGTAAGTCTTCTCTTTTCTAAAGAAAAAAGCCCCAACCTGTTCAATCTTTCCCGATAGTTGTAATCTCTCAGTTCTGGTACCATCCTTGTAAATCTTTTTTGCACTTTCTCCAGTGTTTCTATGTCCTAGGTGTACTAAAAGTGGAATTGAACCTCTTCAGTCCCATTAGAACAGTGTCTCGAGTTATGATGTAGCAATTGCCTGCTGGTATCTGTTATTCAGTGTATGGGGGGTGGATGGGAGGGGTTTCTATTTCCCTGATTGCCTCTTACTGCAGCGGAAACTGCGTGGGCTCTGACAGTCAATATGCTGGGTCTCACTGGCAAGTGATGGGGTTCATCACCGAGATTAGTTGCTGTAATGCCATTACTGCAAGTTTATTGCGTAGATAATCTGCACTTGATTACCAGCAAGCTCCACATCCAATATCCAGGTGTTTGCGGCTCTGATACAAGTCACATAATAAGTTATTGTTTTACTTAGGCTAACCAAATAGACTGCCTACCAATTCATGCTACAATATTGCACTCCGATTTCCACAGGGCTTGCTTCCTCAGCTCTGCTGCTGACTCAGTTGGTAAATGCAATGCCCACTGCCTTACTGAACCATAGAAGGTGCAATGATCAATTCCTGATCTGTGCTGGGTTAGCTGATCCTGGCTGGGATGGCAGTTAGGGTTCTTTAATTGGCCTCTAAGCAGCTCCAGAATCATAGAATAGTACAGCACAGAAGGGGGCTATTCGGCCCATCGAGTGTGCTGGCTCTTTCAAAGAGCAATCTAGTTAGTCCCACTCCCCCACTCCTTCCCCATATCCCGGCAATTTTTTCTCCTTCAAGTATTTATCCAATTCTCTTTTGAAAGCTACTATTGAATCTGTATCCACCACCCTGCATTCCAAATCCTAACCACTCTAAGTAAACAAAAGGGGAGAGAAAACATACCGACTTCTCACTTCTGACTTCCACCCCTCCCTCACCATCACATGGTTCATCGCCGACTCTTCCCTTCCCTTCCTTGACTTCTCTATCTCCATTTCTAGGGCTCGGCTGTCCACCAATGTCAACTATAAGCCCACCAACTCCCACAGATACCTTGATTACACTTCCTCCTACCCTGCTTCCTATAAGGACTCTATTCCATTCTCCCAGTTTCTCCGTCGCATCTGTCCCGACCTTTCGCACCAGTGAAAGGTGTTCAATCTCTAACATCTTCCAGTCCTGATGAAAGGTCATCGACCTGAAATGTTAACTCTGTTTCTCTCTCCACAGATGCTGCCTGACCTGCCGAGAGTTTTCCAGCATTTTCTGTTTTTATTTCAAATTTCGCACTCCTGGCTGCTCTCCAGTAACACATACTGGAAAGTGCATGTGTGTGAACATTGGGCGGAGCTATGACTGGTTGTGATACACCCCATAGGAAAGCAGCATGCAGATGCTCATTGCCTGGGCATATGCATAAAGAATGGCTATTCGGAGGAGTCCTTTGCACCTTCAGGAGAATAGCAAAAAATTAGGATGAGAGGAGAAAATTTTGCTTCCTCAAGTCAACTCTCACACAACGATAAAACTCCCCAACCATTAGAACCTCAACATAACAAAAACAGATTATCTGGTCATTATCACATTGCTGTTTGTGGGAGCTTGCTGTGTGCAAATGAGCTACCGTGTTTCCTACATTACAACAGTAACTACACTTCAAAAGTGCTTCATTGGCTGTAAAGCGCTTTGAGACGTCCGGTGGTCGTGAAAGGCGCTATATAAATGCAAGTCTTTCTTTCTCAAACAAACATTGATGTTTACTGTGTATCACACGGAATTATACCTATAGAGCATTATTACAAGTCAGTAGCGTAACGGGCGGCTTAAATGCCATCCCAAACCACGAATGCAAAGCGTGTTTTTTAAGATTATTCCCCCTGAGGTATCTTTTATTTACTTTGTGTATTACACCATCAAAAGGATATTTACAAGCTGAATTTGGTCAAAGTGAGATGCAAAAATGTGCCCAACTTGGAGCAACATTCCTTTCCTCTGGAGTCCCACCTGCTGTTTCAGCTCACTCAAACAGGATGAATGCCTCCTCCCTGTTAAGCATTCCGAGTAAAACGTGCTTCAGAAAGCTCAAATCTACTGGAATCCTCAGTGGACAACGGCCCACAGCAAAAGCGTGGCCTACATTCAGCAATTAAAATCAGCAGCCTTGGTCTTCAGAGACTGAAAGGTAAGTGTGTGGGTGTAGTGAAGGGCGTTGGAGATCTTTCTTAAGGTACGATTGATGTTGGCTGTCAGGACAGTGCAGGAGAGCAGAGCTTCTTTTAAACCCACCACATGCTCTGCTCAACCTCAAGAAATGAGCTCTTGGTGCTACTTCCAGGATTGAAGTTTAAAATGAATTAAAACTGCTACCCACAGCTCACAGTTTCAGGAAGGAGCAACAAGACAGGGTACTCACAAATAAAGGGCAGGTCAAAAAGGGCCACTTTCACCCATCTCCTGGTGATTAGTTACTGAACAAAATTGGTAGAGGCCTGGAGTAGGCCAACAGCCTGCCCTCTCAGTAAAGGCATAGTTCATGAGGGAAGTTCGGGTAAGGGATAAAATGAGTACCAAGTAACAAATCTAGCTGCAAAAATTAAAATGAGTGCATTACTTGGTGGGGAACAGACCAGGAGAGTTCCAATTCCTGCTCTGTGCTGAGTTAGCGGATCGCCGTCTGGGCAGTATTTAGGGTGGTATAGTTTTACCGGTGGATAACGAGGGGAGGAAATCAGGCAGGGATTTGTGTGCTGTCCAGAGACTGCTGCTGAAAAGCATGCGTGTGTGTTTGCGTGTGGATGCTGGGCTTGGATAGGATCATGCTCAAGCTGTGGTGTGCCTCCTCCCTATGGTCAAATACCTCACATCGTATGGGTTTGCACCCACGCAATGACATCAAAGGCCAGCCCCCGATGATGGAACAATCCCCTACCACTCATCAGCGTGTTCAGGTAATGGAGAATAACAATTGTTTTAAATTTTCCTTCCTGTAAACCATAAGCTACCCAAAACCCGTAGGATTTGTGGATCTGTCTTACACTCCACGATATTTATAAAGGCAGTTTACACTGTGCAACAAAAAAAAAGCCTGAATCTCAGGATTATATATTACAGGTTCAAGAAACATTACTGTGCTGTTCCAGAGCTGTGTGGATCATAAATTATTGCTTGGCTCTTCAGGCAGAACACAGTATGAATAATCTTTGCTTCTTAATGTATTGCAAAAGCCAACAGGAATAGCTGAGAGGTCATAAGCTTGGCATCCCCTAATCACTACTTCCTGATTTACCTCAACTCCTCTCCTATTCTTTTCCACATTGATGTCGTCCTGCATTATGGGCCTTGGTCCCTTCAACCTGGGGGTGGGGGGTGCCTCACTATTGTTCCATTGATTAAAAAGGTCATAATGTTTCAGTGATTAAAACCTAATGAGGTAGCTACTGAGGCACTTTAGGTGAGAGGAGCATTAAAGGGAGTGGACACTCTCCTGTGACATTTACACACATCCCTTTTTCCCAGACACTGTTTCTTGAAAACGATAAAACACTTTTATATGATACGTGCATTTGGCTTACACCTTCACTGAGCCATTGGAAAGTCCAACGAAAGACAAAAGCCTTGCAATGACATTGTGCCACATTAGTGCCCGAACCTTTAGCACATCTGCAGGACTCATGTCTCTGTTGAAATAGCACGCAATGAGCTCACAAGATCCTTAAAGGTTCAGATGTTAGTATCGGCAAGTGCAATTTCAAGGCCAAAACCCATTTTAGTTCTCTTGGGTGGAAAAAAAAAGCAAAGGCCTTGACATTACATTGCGAGACAAGCATTTAATGTATTTGTTTTAAATTCCTCTAACAGAAGTGTTAACCAGTATAAAATAAATGTTTCGTTAAAATAGTAGAGGAATTTCAGAAAGACACGTTAAGGGTTCGTTCTTTACTCAGCCATATTTAATTCTGCGCCCAAAGATTTTTGAACTCAGTGGGATCCTGGGAGTGTCAAAGCTGGACGATGCCGATTGCAATACTAAATTAATGTGACAGCATCACTTTCAGTGGTCAGGGAGAAATTTCACTGAGATTTCTCTTCTTGGAAGTTTTCTCTGTGGTTATTGCTATCACTGTGCAGATTAAGCAAATTTGCGAGAGCCCACTGAAACAAAGTAAGGCTTTCTTCCAATGCACAGCAGATTATAAACTACTTTTACATTGCCCTTCAGAGGTTGCATGTGGCACTGGGTCTGATCTATCGCACTCAGTGGCAACTCCAATGTAAACTTGTTGGCTACATTCGGATCAGTGCTGGGAAAGAGCCAATTTTGACCAAACCTGGCAACAGGTGCACACAATCCAACATTGAGGAATGCCAGTGCAAGCTCCCCTCGAAGGCCAATGGGAACGCAGCTCCAGAAGACCCTGCATTGAATCAGAAATCTCCTATCCTCAAATTGGCCAAAATCAAACTCTAAACCAGGCAAAACCCAAACTTTTACGTGTCCCGTGATATCAACCTTTCCTCGTTCCATACGCCCATGTATTCTTAGCTACCACAAGGAGTGGTTGAGGCAAATAACATAGATGCATTTAAGGGGAAGCTAGATAAGCACATGAGGGAGAAAGGAATAGAAGGATATTTTGATAGGGTGAAATGAAGTAGGGTGGGAGGAGGCTCGTGTGGAGCATAAACACCGGCATGGACCAGTTGGGCCGAATGGCCTGCTTCTGTGCTGTAGACTCTATACATCTCCTTGGTGGTTTTCCCGATCGGATGCTGTAACTCCAGCGGAGCATCCGTGGAAACCCTATCCAGGCAGTGTATCCAGGGTTTCCGTTGAAGTTACGCAGCCGATCGGGAGCCCCTTCTCCCCCACCCCTAAGGAAATTCCCAGTGATATTCTATACTCTGATTAGATCCTATAAGAGAAATGAGGGACAAGATGCGATCAGAGTTCTCCTGAATCTGCTTCAGAGGGGAAATGTGCCTTGGCCGAACCGACCAGGAAGGTGCCAGGTTTGGTCTGCGATCTGTGCGGTGTTAGCTGACCTCAGCCAAGGTGGCAGTCGGGATCCCGTGGCTCAGGGAGAGTAAAGATCAGCCTGCTCTGGATTGCCAGCCTGTGCTTCTTGTTGGAAAGTGATTGATCAAGAGAGGGAACCCTGGCTGATTTATTCCCCCTCCTTTCTCTAGCCCGAGAGCTTTGAGTCCAATTATAGAACACCTGCTGCCAGATGAGATCAGCAAACTCAGCACAGAATCGGGGTCAAACCTGGGATCGTCGTCCACTGCAGAAAACTTTCCAACAATCAATTTCAGTCCCAAGTTTCGCCCTCTCCCGAGAACCAAGACTGAATTACAGATTGACATCTCGGTCATGCGCTCATCAGTTGCTCATCTGCTCGCTTCCAAATGTTTACAGAGCCTGGAGCAGAGGTAAAACTCCGAGCAAAATCCTTCAGGAATATTGTCTGAAGCAACTGGCGTTGGATGTCTCAAAATATGGCATCTATTATCTTATTTCCTTAAGCTGGCATTTAGTGCCATAATTCTCAGAAAACTCATTGGGCATTTAGCAGAATTCAACTGAATTCATCTTCAGCCGAGTTTGGGTCATGCATCATTCATTCACTGAAGAAGAGATACTGCCTCCAGCAGCTTTCATTAGCAGTACAATCGCTAATGCTGCAATTCCAGCATAATCAGGATGCAAAATTAATATAAAAGGTATCCAGCATTCACATACTATAGCAGGCAGAATTGCTTTGGTCACTATAAGTGGTGACATTATAAACGTGTTTTTTAAAAAAAAAATACGTTTACAAAGTCGTTACATATAACACAGAGAAATTCTTCCTCCATCTATCCATATCACATTAAGTGCTTTACATATTGTGCACACTTTCTGTCAGAGAGGTTGAATGCTATTTTATCATGCTTAGATGTGATAATCGTGCCGTCATTCCCAGGAGTTTGTTTTAAGCTGTCTCCCCTGCCAGATCAAGGCCTGTTGTCTAATTTTAGAGATAAATTAACAACAACTTGCATTTATATTGCACCTTTAACGTAGTAAAATGACCCAAGGCGCTTCACAGGTGGGTAATCAGACAAAATTTGACACCGAGCCAAAGAAGGAGATATTAGGACAGGTGACCAAAAGCTTGGTCAAAGAGAAAGGTTTTACGGAGCAACATAAAGGAGGAGAGAGAGGTAGAGAGGTTTAGGGAGGGAATTCCAGAGCCTAGGGCCAAGGCAGATGAAGGCACGGCTACCAATGGTGGAGCGAAGGAAATCGAGGAGGTACAAGAGGCCAGAATTGGAGGAACGCAGAGATCTTGGAGGGTTGTAAGGCTGGAGGAGGTTACACAGATAGGGAGGCGGGAGGCCATGAAGCGATGTGAACTCAGGGGTGAGGATTTTAAATTCGAGGTATTGCTGGACCGGGGCCAATGTAGGTCAGCTCGCACAGGGGTGATGGGTGAACGGGACTTGGTGCGAGTTACGGTACAGGCAGCAGAGTTTTAAATTATCAGCATGAATGCTTTAACAACTAAACTACCAGTTTCCCAGCTCGGATTAAGATCACACAGTGGGAAGAGGAGGAGATTTATTGATTGGGGTGAGGGTGGTGGGGGATAGGGAGGGGACATCAGGATGAGGGGGAAGGGTGAAGGAGTGAGAGGGAATGTGGGTGGGGAAGAGTGAGGGGATGAGGGCAAGGGGGTATGAAGGAGATCTCTGGAGCAAGAATAGAAAAAGGGAAAGACGAGCTAGTGAAGATTTTGTGTGGGGAAATTGGAAATGGTAAAAAAGGGGGAAAGAGAAGATGAGGAATAGCAAGGGGAAGTGTAGGGAAGGAGCAGGGCAGGGACCAATGGATGGAATGAGACAGTAAGGGGAGGGGCGTGGGAGTGGAGACAGGGGGAAGTAGCTCAAAGGGGAGAAGAAAAAGGGTCTGGATGAGGCTAGGAGGCGAAAAATGAGTGAGGAAGTAGGTGCCGAGTGGGAGGTGCAGTGGGAGGGGGACGGGGAGTGGGAAGTTGAGTCGGAGTGGGAGGGGGAAGGGGAGGTGGAGGAGGGAGGGGGAGGGAGAATGGGAGGGGGAGTGGGAAGGGGAGTGGAGGGAGAGGGGGAGTGGGAGGGGGAAGACAAATGTGAGGGTTAGAGAGGGGGAGGGAGGTGGAGTGGGAGGAGGAGTGTGAGTAGGAGAGGGAGAGGGGGAGTAGAAGGGGGATGAAGAGAGGGAGGGAGAGGGGGAGTGGAAGGGAGAGCGTTGACAGGAAGTGCCTCATACGCCAAGCAGCAGCAGAAAGTACAAACAGGTGCAACAGATATGACTGTTTGAAGGGTCATGGTGATGGGCAGTACACAATGAAGCTGAACTGCGGAGGCGAAAGGGACAGGCACTCATGGCATAAGGGGCTGCAACTATATGGGTGGGAGGGGAGGTGGAAGGGCGGGAGACACAGCACAAGATGAATTCTGGGACTGAGGTCAAAATGTGAGTGAAGGTGGTTAATGAACCACACCCTTTCCGTGGCCGCCTTGAGCCATAGCTACTGCCTCTCACAGCTGTGAGAACACAAAAGAATGAAAGAAAGAAAGGGAAGAAAAAGCATCGTAAGATGGAGGCAGGACTGCCCTTCTTCCTCATTTCCCCAGGTGGTTTGTGATATAGGAGATCAGTGCAATAACCTCCCGGTTTTTGACCCATGTGGGGAGGGGGGTTGAGGGCATGTTGTCAAACTATAACTGCTTTTAAAGTTAACATTTTATAAATTGCAGCTTGTTACTCCTTCTAAGGCAGTGCTTTCAGGATAATCTCATCAAAGTGACATTTTAACACTGTGCCAGCAGTGTAATTATCAATTTTGTTCTTCCAGAATTGGGTTGTGTCTCTAGAGAGCAGTTTGAGCTGTAGAACACTGGGGTACAGTACAGGTGGGTACAGGTCTGTCACTGTATAACACTGGTGTACAGTACTGGTGGGTACAGGTCTGTCACTGTATAACACTGGGGTACAGTACAGGTGGGTACAGGTCTGTCATTGTATAACACTGGGGTACAGTACTGGTGGGTACAGGTCTGTCACTGTATAACACTGGGGTACAGTACAGGTGGGTATAGGTCTGTCACTGTATAACACTGGGGTACAGTACTGGTGGGTACAGGTCTGTCACTGTATAACACTGGGGTACAGTACTGGTGGGTACAGGTCTGTCATTGTATAACACTGGGGTACAGTACTGGTGGGTACAGGTCTGTCACTGTATAACACTGGGGTACAGTACAGGTGGGTACAGGTCTGTCATTGTATAACACTGGGGTACAGTACTGGTGGGTACAGGTCTGTCACTGTATAACACTGGGGTACAGTACAGGTGGGTATAGGTCTGTCACTGTATAACACTGGGGTACAGTACTGGTGGGTACAGGTCTGTCACTGTATAACACTGGGGTACAGTACTGGTGGGTACAGGTCTGTCATTGTATAACACTGGGGTACAGTACTGGTGGGTACAGGTCTGTCACTGTATAACACTGGGGTACCATACTAGTGGGTATAGGTCTGTCACTGTATAACACTGGGGTACCGTACTAGTGGGTACAGGTCTGTCACTGTATAACACTGGGGTACCGTACTAGTGGGTACAGGTCTGTCACTGTATAACACAGGGGTACAGTACTGGTGGGTACAGGTCTGTCACTGTATAACACTGGGGTACCGTACTAGTGGGTACAGGTCTGTCACTGTATAACACTGGGGTACAGTACTGGTGGGTACAGTACTGGTGGGTACAGGTCTGTCACTGTATAACACTGGGGTACAGTACTGGTGGGTACAGGTCTGTCACTGTATAACACTGGGGTACAGTACTGGTGGGTACAGGTCTGTCACTGTATAACACTGGGGTACAGTACTGGTGGGTACAGGTCTGTCACTGTATAACACTGGGGTACAGTACTGGTGGGTACAGGTCTGTCACTGCATAACACTGGGGTACCGTACTAGTGGGTACAGGTCAGTCACTGTACTATACGGTACAGTACTGGTGGGTACAGGTCTGTCACTGCATAACACTGGGGTACAGTACTGGTGGGTACAGGTCTGTCATTGTATAACACTGGGGTACAGTACTGGTGGGTACAGGTCTGTCACTGTCTAACACTGGGGTACAGTTCTGGTGGGTACAGGTCTGTCACTGTATAACATTGGGGTACAGTACTGGTGGGAACAGGTCTGTCACTGTATAACACTGGGGTACAGTACTGGTGGGTACAGGTCTGTCACTGTATAACACTGGGGTTCAGTACTGGTGGGTACAGGTGTGTCACTGTATAACACTGGGGTACAGTAATGGTGGGTACAGGTCTGTCACTGTATAACACTGGGGTACAGTAATGGTGGGTACAGGTCTGTCACTGTCTAACACTGGGGTTCAGTTCTGGTGGGTACAGGTCGGTCACTGTATAACACTGGGGTACTGTACTGGTGGGTGCAGGTCTGTCACTGTATAACACTGGGGTACAGGTCTGTCACTGTCTAACACTGGGGTACAGTACTGGTGGGTACAGGTCTGTCACTGTATAACAGGAACAGTACTGGTGGGTACAGGTCTGTCACTGTATAACACTGGGGTACAGTACTGGTGGGTACAGGTCTGTCACTGTATAACACTGGGGTACAGTTCTGGTGGGTACAGGTCTGTCACTGTATAACACTGGGGTACAGGTCTGTCACTGTATAACACTGGGGTACAGTACTGGTGGGTACAGGTCTGTCACTGTATAATATTGGGGGACAGGTCTGTCACTGTATAACACTGGGTTACAGTACTGGTGGGTACAAGTCTGTCGCTGGTACTGGTGGGAGCAGTTTTCGGTGATGAATTATGAGTCACACTAGTCCTGTATCCCACGACATCGCAGTATATTTGCTAAAGTGTGATCTCTCCTTTAATGCTTTTCTTATGGGGCCCTAAGTGTGCCTAATAACAATACTGTGAGGCAATAATGTACCATTGAAAGTGTGAATGGAGCTTGAACTAATTCACAGCCAAGACAGTAACACTTAGAGTTGAAACCATCTACAGTACTTGATGCTTTATTCACTTTGTGGTGTAAATTAGGTCCGTCCTATACGTCAGTACAATACAAAATATAGTCACTTATGATTAAAGTCACAGCACAGGGCACGGGACGCAATGCAACTGATACATCCCAAGGTCACAGATTCTCCCAGTTCTACACTAAAGTATTTATAACATTTCTGACTGCACACACTGCTGCTTGGTCCCTCTTTCAACCCGTCCTCACTCTTATTTTCAAGTGGATTTCTCAGTGCGGAGCGATAGCCAGGACCAGTTAATAGGCGGGGTTGCTAATCTGGCAACTGAGCAGGACTGCTGAGCAATTTAAAATTCGACTGCGCTCATTACCCAAATG
Source organism: Squalus acanthias (assembly GCA_030390025.1). NCBI lineage: Eukaryota > Metazoa > Chordata > Chondrichthyes > Squaliformes > Squalidae > Squalus > Squalus acanthias. Next base: position 17,675,673 of record CM059440.1, read on the forward strand.
CTAAACTAAAAAGGAAGCAAATTGGCTGTGGCCTGTCTTATTCCCCTCGTCCTGTGAACTGCGATGTAAATATCAAAGGGAGTTGAAAGGCAGCCTCTTTGTTTTTGGATGTTGGATTTTCAAAGCCTCCCAAGATCCCTCAGTTGTAAGGAGAATTTTTCACTCCCAAGTTGGTCTCTGGAAGCTATTCTCTAAAGAGTGAAGGTCGACTCCTGACTGGGAAACAGTTCAAGGAGGAACACTTCTGCACTCTACTGTAGACACCTCTAGCTCAGAGCAGGCTGCTACCCAACTCGACAGCCCATCCAACCTCCTCTGCCTCATTTATTTCATCCTGCTTTTCAATTTTTCTTACCCAACAGGAACAGATTTTTCTAAACTCTCTCATTTTTAAAAAAAGATTAATTACTCTTTTTGAGTAATGATGCCGGAGTTAATCCGAATATAAAAATAAGTTTTTAATTTGATGTATTATTCCACTAATACTTTTCACTGAATGAATTGCTAATGGATATTTTAAATCACTAACACTGCTCCCTCTCACCCCTCCTCTTGTCCCTAACCCTTCTCCCTCCCACATTCCTAATCATTTGCCCTTGCCCTCCATACACTCCCGTTAGTCAACCCCAATGGTGTCATATCTGTTAATCAGTCACCCCACACCTCTCACTCCGCTAGTCTGTAATCGTGGACCCCAGCCCTCTACTAGTCAGTAAGCCCTGGCCCATGCCAAGCAGTCACTATTCTCAGCCTGCAACTGATGGAAGACGCCCGCTTGACTACAATTCTGTCGAGAAAATAAAATCAACAGCTTCAGTGATGGTTCAGGGGGTAACTCCACCGTCCATTTTGATACTGGACCAGCAACATCTCTGGTTCCTTCTTGAGCCTATGCTGCACGTCAGCCAGAGTGTTAAAATTGACCTCAGATTCCCTGGGGTAATGAGGGCAAAAATCAGCCACGGCTTAAAGGATATGAGCTTTGTTACACAATTCAGTTGACCATAGACTCTCCCAGGAGCCTGTCTCTCGGTAAGAGCAGGGAAAAGCACAGGATCCAATTCACACACCAGTTTGTTCCAATGTTCTCTCACAATATGACCGTCTTACTAGCCCTTTTCTGTAAAACCTGTAGGGGTGACCAGACGGGAACAGGAACTAATAAGGCAAGTGCCCTCGGGCACCACAAATATGGCAACCAAACTATGTACAATACGGCAACACTACATAAATAATAATTAAATCAGAATGTGATTGTGAGTGTCGATTATCGCCTCTGTACCCTGCGGTGTCCACCAGTCACAGAAGGCATCAAACAAACCGCATGCTCCCTCTCCAGGGCCACCGGGGCATGGACAAGGCCACGAAAGAGAGGCAGGCAGCAACTGCGCCCCCCACCCTGCCCACCATGGGTCCCACCCATCTTGGACCTATAAATTGCTGCTTTAGCAAAGCCCAGGAGCAGGGTCCTGCCTGCATAATAACAACAACACCTTACATTTATAGAAACATAGAAACATAGAATCTAGGAGCAGGAGTAGGCCATTCGGCCCGTCGAGCCTGCTCCGCCATTCAATACGATCATGGCTGATCATCCAAATCCAGTACCCTGTCCCTGCTTTAATCCCCACAGTACACATATCCCACCCTACCCCCGTAACCCCACGTATTTAATTCCCCCTAACATATCCCATCCTATCCCCATAACCCCACATATTTAATCCCCCCTAACACTAAGGGTCAATTTATCATAGCCAAATCAACCTAACCCACACATTTTTGGACTGTGGGAGGAAACCGGAGCACCCGGAGGAAACCCACGCAGACACGGGGAGAATGTGCAAACTCCACACAGACAGTCACCCGAGGTCAGATTCGAACCCGGGTCCCTGGCGCTGTGAGGCACCAGTGCTAACCACTATGCCACCGTGTTGCCATTTATATAGTGCATTTAACAAAGCAAAACGTCCCAAGGCGTTTAACAAGAGCGTTGTCAATAAAAACATTTTTGACTCTGGGTCACAGAAGGAGCGATCAGGACAGATGACCAAAACCTTGGTCAAAGAGGTAGGTTTTAAGGAGCATCTTAAAGGAGGAGAGATAGAGAGGCGGAGAGGTTTGGGAGGGAATTCCAGAGCTTAGGGCCGAGGCAGCTGAAAGTACGGCCGCCAACGGTGGAGCAATTAAAATTGGGAAGTGCAAGAGGGCAGAATTGGAGGAGCGCAGGGATCCCGAAGGCTTGTAGGGCTGGAGGAGGTTACAGAGATAGGGAGGGGCGAGGCCATGGAGGGATTTGAAAATAAAGATGAGGATATTGAAATTGAGATGTTGTCGGAGCGTTGGCAGTGTAGATCAGCAAGGACAGTGGTGATGGGTGAGCGAGACCTGGAGTGAGTTAAGATACGGGCAGCAGAGTTTTGGATGAGCTCAAGTTAATGTAGAGTGGAAGATGGGAGGCCGGCCAGAAGCACATTGGAATAGTCAAGTCTAGAGGTAACAAAGGTATGGATGAGGATGAGGTGGCATTAGGCAGGCTTGGCGATGGAGCGGATATTTGGTCCGAAGCACAACACCAATGTTGCGAACGGTCTGGCTCAGCTTCAGACAGTTGCCAGGGATGGAAACGGTGGCCAGGGAACGGAGTTTGTGGCGGGGACCAAAGACAATGGCTTCAGTCTTGCCAATATTTAGAATAATAGAACATTGCACACATCAAAGCGATGGAACTTGCCTTCCAACTCTTGGTTTATTGCACAGCATGACAGCAATGCATTGACCTCCTACACTGGGCAAACTTCATAAAAAAACTATCTTAGGCAGAAAATGAGTAATCAGCAAGAAGCAAAGGGCATCAAGTGCTCGAATGGTTAGGAGATGGAGTTTTCAGCTGGCTGGTTCCATTCGCAGCCTGAAATTCATCAGAAGCATTGCTAGGTTAGAAATGCCATTGCCATGATAAGCTCCTCCTCCGTCGCACACATCCAGGGCCATCCTGTGAACTCACTTTATTTGGTTCACTAACCCAGCAATTTATCCAGAGTGGGTGTTCCCCTAATCAGTCGTCTGAAATATGAAATCCTTACACCGAGGTCAGGTCATGCTTCATTTGTATTACATGGACTTTAATTCAGTGGTCAATCCCCATCTGACCCAACTCCAATTTTTTGTGATACATGAAAAGGAATTTGATTCCAATAAATACAGGAGTTGGGTGGTCCTAACTCTGTAATCCTGGGGATTTATATAGAACTGAATCTCCCGTGAGATTACAGCTCAGAACTCCCCTGTTCCTATATATTTTACGCGATGTAAGTCACCAAATATATCCCTTAATGTCACAAGTGGTTAATTATGATTCTTCTTGTGAATTTTAAAAATAAGTATGACAAATTTTAAGCTTTGCTATTTCCTTCTCTCGTCTGCTGAAGGTGTTCCTGAGGTGATGATGACATTTCAGTACCTTATTAAAACAGAGTAGGGATAAACGGGTCATTTTCAGGTTGGCAGGCTGTAACTAGTGGGGTGCCGCAAGGATCAGTGCTTGGGCCTCAGCTATTCACAATCTATATTAATGACTTAGATGAAGGGACTGAGTGTAATGTATCCAAGTTTGCTGACAATACAAAGCTAGGTGGGAAAGTTAACTGTGAGGAGGACATAAAGAGCCTGCAAAGGGATATAGACAGGTTAAGTGAGTAGGTAATAAGGTGGTAGATGGAATATAATGTGTGGAAATGTGAGGTTATTCACTTTGGTAGAGAGAATAGAAAAACAGAATGTTTATTAAATGGTGAGAAACTATTAAATGTTGGTGTTCAGAGAGATTATGTGTCCTTGTACAGGAAACACAGAGAGTTAGCATGCAGGTACAGCAAGCAACTAGGAAGGCAAATGGCATGTTGGCCTTTATTGCAAGGGGGTTGGAGTACAACAATGTGGTCGGGCAGCAATGTGGTCGGGTGCTGATACCCTCTGTCCTGTGCAGCATCAGTTGATTGCGGAGAAGGTTGGTGTTGTTGTTGGTGCTGCTGGTGTGCCTGGTGCTGCTGGTGTTGCGGCTGATCGTGGTCAGATTCTGAGGACCAAGGTGAAAGAGTGTAAACCGTACCCATTCCGATGTAATAGATGGCAGGCATGGAGAGATGACAGAAGCAAATCCGTCAATGGCGAGAGAGGTTGTTCCAATGAGGTGCCACTGGATAGAGAGTTGGTTCTAAACACTTGCAAGCTACAGAAAGCTCCATGGGGGAAAAATTCAGTTGGTTGCGCCTCCCGTTAGCGCCTTAAGAGGGCGCTAATGGGGCGCAAAGCAGCTAGCGCCCAGGCGCGGCGATGTTTGCGCCGCTCGCGAAATTAACTAGACATTTTGCGGCGGCGCTAAACACTACCGCCACGATCTCCTGCGCCGGCAGATCGTGACGTCAGTCGAGTGCGCAACGCCCCGGTATCGTCCCGGAACAGATATTGAGTGGTGCCCCCTGCCTTACCGCCTGACTCTAGCAACGACAGGTTGAGGGGAGTGTTTTGTAGTCATGAAGGGACTGGGGGAGCGCTATTTAAAGGCGACCGCTTCCTGCCTTTTATTGTTGGTGCCATTTTTGAACCACGCATTCTGAGAGAGAGAGAGAGAGACTTCTGGAGAGATTCAACGCTGTGTGAAGGAGTTTTGGGTACTGAGCAGCACTTTGCAGGTTCATTTTGATTTGCCATTCCTTGTATCAATTTAGAAGAGACTGTGGGGGCTGCACTCTAAGCTCTTTCCCTGGTACTCTCCATTGTTCTTTCCAGCAGATTTGATGTGCAGGTCTCTCCAGGCCGGGATTCAAGGCTGCAATGAGCAGGATGTGGATGGAAAGCAAGATCAACCATCCCCTTTAAGAACTGACCGGTGCCATTGTGTGTGTGTTCCATTGCTGACTGACATCACATGAGCTTCGCCAGCGCTCTGAGGTAGCGCCTCGCTCCTCGGCCTTTGCGCCTTAAGACAGATGTGAAGCGCCTGATTTAGCGCTCCAATCACCTCCAGGGGCGATAAAAGTCAAGTTTGCAGTCGGTGGCGATAATTAGCGCCAGGCGCTAATCTTTGCACCCGGCCGATAATTGCGCCCCAAATGGGGCGATACTGAATTTCTCCCCCTATATGTCTTACAAATGCAGTAACCAACAGTTTCTGAGCTCTGAAACTGAACAGCTGCATCATGCTATCCTTTATACGACTTCTGCAGCTGAGAGGTAATCAGATAAATCAAAGCAGACTCAACTCACGGCAGGGTGAGCTGTTGTGTTCCCTGAGCAGCGGGTAACCCATGGGGGAGCACGTAAAATTAGAAGGTAAGCTCAAAATAGCATTAAATTGGCTGTTAATAAGCCATTTAATGATCTAAATTGTCTCCCCCGCCACTTGGTGTCGGGTCTGTTCTGCGCAGACAGACCTGACACCTGGGAGACTCGTGTGGAGGTGGGTTGGCAGCGGGTTTCCTACCCGCTGTCAATCTTTGCTATTTTGACAGCGGACCCGCCTCCGAACCCACTCTCTGAGTGCCGGCAAAATCCAGCCCTAGGGAAATCAAGGGATATGGAGGTCAGGTGGGAAAGTGGAGTTGAGGTCAAAGATCAGCCATGATCTTATTGAATGGCGGAGCAGGCTCGAGGGGCTGAGTGGCCTACTCCTGCTCCTAATTCTTACATTCTTGTGTATTAAGTGGCGATTCTACATGTCTGAACCGAGATAATGCACACGTTGTCAAGCTACCCGACTGTGCGAGGCAACACAGGTGAGCACTTTGTAGCAAGGGCCACTGGACAGTGATCAGGAGAGGAAACTTTTTTTTTGGACTTCCCCACAAATGGAAAGATCTTCTCCACGTCTACCCTATCGAACCACTTCATAATTGTAAAGACCTCTATCAGGTCACCCCTCAGCAATTAGACTTTGCGGCATTACAGGGATGCATATTTATGTTTTAGAGAGTCTACTGTTACTGTGCATCCTCTTCACTTACATGGAGCGGTACCATGAGGGATTTGCATGAGTCAATCTTTCACGAGAGGGGAGTGGGGAACGGGGAAGAAAGAAAGAAATACTTGCATTTATATAGCGCCTTTAATGACCACTGGACGTCTCAAAGCGTTTTACAGCCAATTAAGTACTTTTTGGAGTGTAGTCACTGTTGTAATGTGGGAAACGTGGCAGCCAATTTGCGCACAGCAAGCTCCCACAAACAGCAATGTGATAATGACCAGATAATCTGTTTTTGTTATGTTGATTGAGGGATAAATATTGGCCAGGACACCGGGGAGAACTCCCCCACTCTTCTTCGAAATAGTGCCATGGGATCTTTTACGTCCAACTGAGAGAGCAGACGGGGCCTCGGCTTAACATCTCATCTGAAAGACGGCACCTCCGACAGTGCAGCACTCCCTCAGTACTGCACTGGAGTGTCAGCCTAGCTTTATGTGCTCAAGTCGCTGGAGTGGGACTCGAACCCACAACCTTCTGACTCAGAGGCGAGTGTGCTACCAACTGAGCCACAGCTGACAGAGGAAGGGAATATGAGAGGGGCGAGGGCAGGGGAGAAGGGGGAAGAAGAGGGAAGGGGAGGATGGACAGGAAGAGGACAATAGATGAAGTGGGTGGGGAGGGGAAACAGGGAAACTACCTCAACAGGGAGGGGCGGCCAGGATTTTCATCTGAGCGGGGCGCAGTGGCCTGTCCTTCACATAATTCTGACCCCCATTTTCTTCTTAGTAAGTGGGGGGGCGGGGCTAGTGGTGAGCTAAACCTGAGCAACAAAATTCACATGAGAGTGTGTGGAGCCAATTAAGTACTTTGAAGTGTGGTCACTGTTGTACGCGGCAGCCAATTTTCACACAACAAGATCCCACTAACAGCATGTGATAATGACCAGATAATCTGTTTATAGTTATGTTGGGTGAGGGATAAATATTGGTCAGGACACCGGGGAGAAGTCCCCTGCTCTTCTCAGAATAGTGGCATTGGATCTTTTATGTCCACCTGAGAGGGCAGACGGGACCTCGGTTTAACGTCTCATCCGAAAGACGGCACCTCAGTGCAACAGGCTCCCTCAGTACTGGAAGTGTCAGCCTAGATTTTGTGCTCCAGTCTCTGGAGTGGGATTTGAACCCACAACCGTCTGACTCAGAGGTGTGTTACCCACTGAACCACGGCTGACACCTTTATATTATTATTTTAGAATGGAAGTATCAAAATAAGGACAAAATGTATGGGGTAAAAATTCGGTTGCTTTGCGCCTCCTGTTAGCGCCCTAAGAGGGCGTTAACGGGGCACAAACCAACTAGCGCCCGGGCGCGGCGCTGCCCACGCCTCCTGCGAAATTCAGCGGGAGGTTAGCGGCAGCAGTAACCGGTTGCGCCCCGCGGCGCTGCGCCACTGGTGATGACGTCATCGCCGTGCGCAGTGCCCTGCTTGCGCGCCGGCCGCGATCTTCGGGAGCGCCCCCTGACTTACCGCCGGACACTATGTCTGACGGGATTAGGGGGGCCTACCTGCGGCCGGGGCGGCGCTATTTAAAGGCGAGGTGCGAGGCAGCCATTTTTGTTGCTGGCCGCTTGCAGCACCTGCCTGCGCTCCCGTCCCCAGCCTCCTGAACCGCCCCCCCTCCCCCCCCCCGCGGAGTGCCGGCTGCGCTCCAAGAGCCCGGCATTTCTCTTGAGTGCCGGGCTCTTCTACTGGCACTCCCGATCCCCAGGGCCCCGGCTGGGCCCCGGGGCGCGCTGCGCAAGGCCCCTCCATTTTAAGAAGGGGAGGAAGGCCTGCAATACCGCGGCTTCCAGTAGCGCCCCGCTTCCCTCTTGGGGCGCTACCACTCCATTTCCGTCGCGGGGGGGCGAATTTTTCCGGTAGCGCCCCGGCGAAGTTAGCGCCCCAAAGGGGGCGCGACTCAATTTTTAGCCCTATGACTTTAAAATAAGAACTGAATTACATCTAGGTGCCCTGGTCCAATTATCCCCTGCCCTCTAACTGCACTTCACCTGAAAACTGCACTTGCTCTGACCTTCCTGTGTGCAACACCATGTGAGCTCAATAAGTAACATATTAAAAACTTATGTCTTCACACACTTCATGTCAACATTATAAATTCCTATGTCCATAGTTATAATAGAAGCTGTCTATGTAAACACATCACGCTGTAATTACACCCTCCCTCAGCCAAGTTTACATAGGCTGTTTCCATTATCATAGAAACTGACAGCACAGAAGGAGGCCATTCGGCCCATTGTGCCTGTACTTAGTCCCACATCCCCGCTTTTTGTCCATAACCCTGTAAGTTCCTCATCCTCAAGTACCCGTCCAACTTCCTTTTAAAATTATTTATGGAATCAGCTTCCACCACCTTTTTAAGGTAGAGTGTTCCAGATCCTGACAACACTGAGTGAAAAAAATTCTCCTCATCTCCCCTCTAGATCTTTTGCAATGATTTTAATCTATGACCTCTGGTTATTGACCCATTCGCCAGAAGGAATAGTTTTTCTCTCTCTACTCTATCAAAACCTCTCATCATCGTGAAAACCTCTATTGGGTCACCTCTTAACCTTCTCTGTTCCAAAGAGAACAGTCCTAACTTTTCCAACCTTTCCTCATAACTGAAGTCCCTCATCCCTGGTAATATCCTGATAAACCTCCTCTGTACCCTTTCTCAGGCCTTTAGAACTTTCCTGAAGTGTGGTGCCCAGAATTTAATTATAAATGCGCGCATAGAATTTACCATCAAAGACAAAAATAAGGATTGAAACGGGAGACTTTAAAATGGGAACTGAAATACGACTGCACACCCCGTCCAATTATCCCCTGCCTCTAACCCCACTTTACCTGAAAACTACACTTAGTCTTGACTCTCCATGTGCAACCCAAATCAAAAAAAATTGGGAGAGCAGTTTGAATAGAACGTACTTCTCCTAAGCTTTCCTTTCCCCCTTTAATGAGGTGTAAATACTTGGGAACATCAACCCTGGTGAAAGTTAAGCAGCATCAACACTGCATTAAGTGGGGTGTGAGATATTTGGGGAGCAGATCAGTACCAGCACGCTGACAGTGTGTCAAGAGATAGTGTATGAATTGATGTGATGAGGTTGAAGCAACAGAAACAGGGTCACAGTCTAATGAAAATATCTTGGATTCTGACAGGAATAAAGAGTAATTGGATGAGAGTTCTATCTTCAACTTGTTCGTAATATGCAGGAGAAAATGGCAGCAATCATTTGAAACTGCAATCCCTTCCTGATTTCTTTTTTATTTTAGGAATACTCGTTAAAACCCCTGGCTCAATCTCTGGTCTGTGCCGAGTTAAGTGATCCAGTCAGGAGGGTGTAGGGTTGCTCTGATTGTCCTCAGCACTCCTGGGTTAGACAGAGGAAAACATTAGTCAGGGTTCCTGCTCCTGATTGCTATCCAGTGACCCCGCCCCATGCACAGCGTGGGTGTCGAGTGAAGAAAGGGTCGGGCTTTAGTGTGAGGCCCCTGCGGTTGAATAGTCTACCAACATACATCGCCTGGGCTCACAACATTTAGAACGGCCGAGAATGGGAGAAGGTTCGAGAGAACTGTAGCTCCAGAATGAGTAAGCACTATCAGCAGAGGAGAGGAGAGAAAACCGAAGAGGAAAAAAAGTACTGAGCTTCAGAGAGATAAGCCTTGCATTCTAATTTGAGCATTGATTCGCCATGTCTGCCCTTGGCCACGGGGTGTTGAGGACCAACTGCGGAGCCACGCTGCTGGGAGAGGAGTGTGATGGACTGTGAAAGGGAACAAGATGGGCTTCTCACTTGTAGCACTGAACTCATTTTCCCCCAACCCCCTCCTCTCCTGAAGGTGCTGACTATTGCTGGGGTGCAGTTCCACAGGCACCAGATGTCCTCTGGTATCTTGCCCATGTGGCCATTATTCACGTGTGAGCCTGGACAGTAATTATCAGCATGTTGTTTGACCTGGGGGGCATCAAGTCTGAGCCCGAAGCTCATCCCACCATGTATAGAAATGCACTTTCCCCCAGGCATCACTGTGCGCAAATTGGCTGCCGCGTTTTCCTACATTACAAGAGTGACTACATGTCAAAAAAAATTACGTAATTGGCTGTAAAGTGCTTTGGGACGTCCTGAGGTCGTAAAAAACGCTAGATAAATGCAAGTTCTTTCTTTGCCTTGTTCTATGTCCCTAGTTAGCTCTCTCTCTGTGTAAAGTGAAAATACAGCTGGCTACATAAAGGATTGGGAATGCCATGTGGAGCTGAAGTGTAAAAGTCCCTTTGTTTGGTAGCACCTGCTGCAGGACTGTTCAACGAACTATGGAGAATCAGTCTTTGCCAGCATCTGTAGAATGAGATGCATCCCTATGTTCTTAGCCGAATTGATTTTGTAACCATTGCTCTTGAAGTAATGGCAGGGACTAAAGTGGATTCCTTTGATAGAATTTCGAGCAGTCTTTTCGAATCACAGTGAGCGCTTCTGGTTGTGAGCGTCAGGAATTACTGAAGAGATTAACCTCTCTTGTGGGAGAACTGCGATTCTTTTTCAAATCCAGCCAACCTAATGCTCAGGCACGCCGAAAAAGCTAATTGTGTCGAGACTACAAACAGTTTTGGAGCTGACAGGTTTTTCATTGATATGTAAATAGTTGTGTGCGTGTTTTTTATTAAATCTATTGCATGAAGATCCAAAGTAAAACAACACAAACACTGAATGATGTTGAGTGTAATAGTTTTTCAAAGCACTCTGTGCCGACAATTCTTGTTATCTGAGAGTCACCGATGGTTCGGGGCGTCATGTTGAGTTATCCAGAGCATTCACTAATCAGGAATTCACAGTGAATTATTAGTGAGAGCTTGGTTCAGCGGATGAATGCACCCCTTAGTGTGATAGCACCATGCAGATCAGCGTCCCAATTTTAAACCAAAGGCTCCCTAAGCCCAGAGACACTGAAGCCTCCCCACCACCCGCCCCAGCCGTGGCTCAGTTGGTAGCACTTTCGCCTCTGAATCAGAAGGTTGTGGGTTTAAGCCCCACTCCAAATACCTGAGCACAAAATCCAGACCGACACTCCCAGTGCAGTACTCAGGAAGCGCTGCCCTGTTGGAGGTGCCGTCTTTCGGATGAGACGTTAAACTAAGGCCTCATCTGCCCTATCAAGTGGGTGTAAAAGATCCTATCGCACTATTTCAAAGAGTAGAGAGGAGTTCTCCCGGTGTCCTGGCCAATATTTATCCCTCAACTGACATCACTTAAGAAAAACAAATTATCTGATCATTTATCTCATTTGTGGGACCTTGCTGTGAGCAAATTGACTGCCTCGTTTCCTACATTCCAAAAGTGACTACACTTCAAAGCGCAAACCATCCTGCCAGTGATCTTCTCTCAATAACAGTGCGCAGTAACCCAACTGATTTGCCAATGAGCCAGTCTGAATGGGCATGTACACACATTTGGTCAGGTTATGTAGAACCTGTGCCTTTGAGTAAAATCAATGTGCGGCTGCAATGCAGTTGGCATATTTCATTCAGATTTAACGGAATCAGTCACCTTAACGCAGCTGATTATGATTAGCCTCATCTTCCGCCTGAGATACCCGTCACTGAAATGATAAAACAAACACTGGACTGTGTTTTCAATCCTAGCTCGGTGATTGATTAGTCACTTATAGATAAGTGTTATACTAATATTCCCTTGAAAATGTAATTAGGTTGTGGTTTTTGTTCAGCATGTAACTATATCAGGCTTTCAAGATACTCTTAAGACAACTGGATGCCAGGCTGGGAGAGTTAGAGTACCGGGCCTAAGACCTAAGCTCTGGAATTCCCTCCCTAAACTGCTCCGCCTCTCTACCTCTCCCTGCTCCTTTAAGATAAAAGAAAGACTTGCATTTATATAGCGCCTTTCATGATGTCTCAAAGCGCTTTACAGCCAATGAAGTATTTTTGAAGTGGAGTCACTGTTGTAATGTGGGAAACACGGCAGCCAGTTTGTGCACAGCAAGCTCCCACAAACAGCAATGTGATACTGACCAGATAATTTTTTTTTGTTGGTTGAGGGATAAATATTGGCCAAGACACCGAGGAGAACTCCCCTGCTCTTCTTCGAAATAGTGCCATGGGATCTTTTATGTCCACCTGAGAGAGCAGACGGGGCCTCGGTTTAATGTCTCATCCAAAAGATGGCACCTCCAACAGTGCAGCACTCCCTCAACACTGCACTGGAGTGTCAGCCTAGATTTATGTGCTCAAGTCCCTGGAATGGGACTTGAACTCACAACCATCTGACTCAGAGGCAAGTGTGCTACCCACTGAGCCACAGCTGACGCTGACAAGATGCTCCTTAAAACCACCTCTTTGGCCAAGCTTTTGGTCACCTGTCATAACATCTCCTGATGTGGCTTGGTGTCAATTTTTGTTTGATAACGCTCCTGTGAAGCACCTTGGGATGTTTTATTATGTTAAAGGCGCTATATAAATGCAAGTTGTTGTTATTGTAGATGGACGAGCTTCAGAAGTCCAATAGACTCTTCTCTTTGACTTTTCTTATGTTCTTAAAGCACTGAATGTACTTCAGGGGGGAAAAATGAACTCCCTTTTTATGTATTTTAGGAGTTTGGGTTGGGCATCTGTCCATTCACCACAGGTCCTGAAGCTTGATTTCTCTTCTTACCAGCCCCAAAGCATCGTAGCCTCTGTCTTCATGCGCACCAAGGCCCTGACTCTTGGCTATGCTCCAGCAAATTGATGTTAAGATTCTTATCCTCAACTTCAAATCCCTTTACGGCCTCACCCAACCCTACCGCCACAATTTCCTGCAGCTGTACAATCTGCCATGCACCCTCCACTCTTCTGACAACCCGACTCCCCATTCCTTTAGCTCCACCATCAGCAACTATACTTACAGCCACTATACCCACCTTCTGAAACTCCAGCACCTCCGCCTGGCCACCTCCCTCCCTGGCTTCAGAGGCCTCCTTAAGATCCTACCATTTCACCTCTCCTTACTCCGCTTGTTCCCAACCCCCACTCATCCCTTGCTTGTGGAGCACTCTTTTTGTCCTCCGCCCTATATAGCGCTTTGAAACGTCTCTCTGCACGTAAGGGGAGCGACACAATATAAGCTGTTGTTGAAGTTGGAGCAGGGCAGAAGTGGGAGATTGGGGAAGGATTCAAAAATTTGAAGGAGAGTTAGGACGAGTGGAGCAAAAGCAGAAAATGCCAGAAATAGATGGTGGGTCTGGCGGTATCTGTAAACAGGAAAAGGTTAACGTTTTGGATGTATACCCTCCTCAGATCCAGTCCTGGCACACACCTGAAAGGGAACCGTTTTCCCCACAGATGCTGATGTATCTCCAGCATTTTCTGTTTTTGTTTCAGGTTTCCAGCAGTCACAGTTTTATTTCTCTCTTTTTATTTGTACTGGGAGATCTAAGGGATGGCCACAACCAGGAAGCACACACAAGACTTTTGAATGAGATATTATTAAGGAATAGATGGGGCCCAGAGAAACAGTCCTCGCGATAGACTGTAAGGTAGTTTTAGTTGATTTGATGCATAAATACTTCCACCATGCTGTCGTCTGCACTACACAATTGGATTCCAGCAGCAATTGTACGTTATGTACTGAACAGTACAGTACAAAACAACATAAGCAAGGGCCATTTACAGTTCCAGTGGATGCAAGAATGAAACAGGAGCTTAGCCCTAAATTACATAAATTAATATCTCCAGCAAGTTTGTACGACAAATATCTAACATGGGAGCTGTGATAGCCTCATACTTTAGGAACCACCAGACTCGGTGGTGCAGTGTTTTGTGAAGGGCTTGTGAGTCAGTCAGCTTTACACAGCTTCCTTTCCATCTAATACACTGACAGCACTCAGCAAATGATTCTCTTACACTATCACTGCACTGGCCGGGCGCTATCCCTGATGCCTCACTTGGGTGTAGCCGAGCTATTCAGACGACAAGGTGCCCAGTTTGATCCACAGTCTATGCAATCGCAGCCTGGGTAGCAGTAAGGGGGTTTGCTATAAGTGTCCTCAGTGAAGTCAAGGGAAATAATAATGGGGAGAGATGTAAAACAGTCTGCCGACTTGCTATCACCCATTTTACACTATCGCACAAAGTCAAGATCTACCCCGTCTCCAACAAAAGGGGAGAAATTGTCGGAAAATAATTTGTGCTCTTCCTGACGCTCACAGAAAGTGAGTCACTTTCATTTTCCCTGATTTATATTCCATTCTGATAAGGTACAGCAGTGTCTGCAACAGACTGTATCACAGTTGTGTAAACTCGAACTGATACAAAACAATGTGGGTACTCAAGAACCTCCCATTTTTTACATTCCTTATCAAACCGTTTCCTCATTTCTACACATCCTATCTTCATCTGCTCTCTATGAGGAGTGATAACAATAGGAGGACATAACAGGAGAATGCACAAACATTCTACCAGTGTGTCCATTACCTGCTCCATTTTGGAGATATGCATTCCTAGACAGGATGGACAAACTGGAAAACAAAAATATAAAAATGATTGCTGGTTACAATTCCGGTGTCATAACTGAGCCTGCGGCACAGTGTGCCCGAGTCTCAATGTTCCAACAAAGTGGTAGGTGAGGGCTGAGGTCATTGCACTCTATTCTGGGAAATTCTACACCCTACATTTCTGATCTCAGTCAAGTCATCTTGGAATCCAATGAATAGGAGGAAAGCCAAAAAGATCTGACAGTCACAATGGAAAATGAAACACTCCCAGGGCAGGTGCAGCACAGGTTAGATACAGAGTAAAGCTCCCTCTACACTGTCCCATCAAACACTCCCAGAGCAGGTACATCACGGGTTAGATACAGAGTAAAGCTCTCTCTACACTGTCCCATTAAACACCCCCAGGGCAGGTACAGCATGGGTTAGATACAGAGTAAAGCTCTCTCTACACTGTCCCATCAAACACTCCCAGGGCAGGTACAGCACGGGTTAGAAACAGAGTAAAGCTCCCTCTACACTGTCCCATCAAACACTCCCAGGGCAGGTACAGCACGGGTTAGATACAGAGTAAAGCTCTCTCTACACTGTCCCATTAAACACCCCCAGGGCAGGTACAGCATGGGTTAGATACAGGGTAAAGCTCCCTCTACACTGCCCCATCAAACACTCCCAGGGCAGGTACAGCACGGGTTAGATACAGAGTAAAGCTCACTCTACACTGTCCCATCAAACACTCCCAGGGCAGGTACAGCACGGGTTAGATACAGAGTAAAGCTCCCTCTACACTGTCCCATCAAACACCCCCAGGGCAGGTGCAGCATGGGTTAGATACAGAGTAAAGCTCCCTGTACACTGCCCCATCAAACACTCCCAGAGCAGGTACAGCATGGATTAGATACAGAGTAAAGCTCCCTCTACACTGTCCCATCAAACACTCCCAGAGCAGGTACAGCATGGGTTAGATACAGAGTAAAGCTCCCTCTACACTGTACCATCAAGCTAGGGTTGGGTGAGGCCATAGAGGAGAGATGGGGAAGGAACTGGTGAGAAGGGAATGAAATATGACAGAACAATATGTAACACCAACTCAAACTGGGCACATCATAAAGAGACGTAAGGGGGCGAATTCCAGAAGTATTGTTGTAAATATTGATGCTTTGCTGAAAATTAGCCAAGGATTCATAAATAACTTAAAGACCTGGTGTGTCAGCTACATTCACCTGCTGTCAATTAGAATAATTCACCAGCTACCTGTAGGAGAGAGATGGCAGGGGACAGAGTGCCCACCCTGTGGCTGACATTTTGATCTCAGTGGGGTGCCAGACAGTGAAAGTCCCGCAACACCGTCATCAGCTTATAAAATATTTATTCTGATTTTTTTCTTTCTTCCATATTTAGAGATGCATGGGCACAGGGTGTACAGGGAGATCAGAGCCCCCCACTTAATTTTGTACTGCATAAGGCTGCTTTGATTTTTCTCTGTCGCTTTTCCCAAACTTTGATACTGTGTGAAAAAACAAGCAGGATTGTAAAAATCAGAACAGGACAGGTACCTCCTCCGCTCACAGAGTAGGTGTACCAGTGGATGTGATACTGAGCCACACAGACCAATAAGGTCCCAGGTTTGATTCTTACTCTGCGCTGAATTAGCTGATCTCGGCCAGGGCATTAGTTTGGAGCTACACTTGACCTCAGTGCCTTAAGTGAGAGGGCCTTATTGTATATATCAGAAACATGCCAAGGCATTTCACATACAATAAATTACTTTGAAGTGCAGTGACTGTTGTCATGTAGGCAAAAGTGGCCGCCTTTTCTGAGCACAGCAAGAGCCCAAAAACAGCAAAAAGATGAATCAGCAATTTTTTTTTATTTGTTCATGGGATGTGGGTGTCACTGGCAAGGCCAGCATTTATTGCCCATCCCCAATTGCCTTTGAGCCGCCTTCTTAAACCGTTGCAGTCCGTGTGCTGAAGGTACTCCCGCAGTGCTGTTAGGGAGAGAGTTCCAGGATTTTGACCCAGCAACGATGAAGGAACGGAGATATATTTCCAAGTCAGGATGGTGCGTGACTTGGAGGGGAATTTGGAGGCGATGGTGTTCCCATGCTCTTGTCCTTCTAGGTGGTAGAGGTCGCAGGTTTGGGAGGTGCTGCCGAAGAAGCCTTGGCGAGTTACTGCAGTGCATCTTGTAGATGGTACACACTGCAGCCATGGTGCGCCAGTGGTGGAGATGGTGAATGTTTAATGTGATGTAAAAAATTACATTTTTTAGTGGTGTTGGGTGAGGGAGAATATTGACCAGGAACTGGGGGAAATTCCTGCTTGTCTTCAAATAGTGCTGTCTTTAATGTCCACTGCAGCAGGCAGACGGGACAGGAACTGCAACTCCAACATTGCAGCACTCCCCGAGTACTGTGTTGATGTGTCCACCAAGCTATTGGGCTCAAGTCCTGGAGTGGAGCTTGACCCACAACCTTCTGTCTCAGAGGTGAGAGCGCCCACACTTAATTAGAGAGGTTAAAATAAATCAGCCAGGGTTTCCCGCTCCTAACTGCAAACCAGTTACCTCAGCTCAGAAGTGCCCATGTGTGGATGCTGGGTATCAGCCTTGGCTCAGTGGGTAGCACTCTTGCCTCTGAGCCAGAAGGTCATGGGATCAAGCCATAATCCAAGGACGTGAGCACATAATTGAAGCTGACACTCCAGTGCAGTACTGAGGGAATGCTGCACTGTCGGAGGTGCCGTCTTTTGGATGAGACATTAAACCAAAGCCCCCTTCTGCCCTCTCAGGTGGATGTTAAAGATCCCATGGCACTATTTCGAAGAAGAGCAGGGGAGTTATCCTGGGTGACCTAGCCAATATTTATCCCTCAACCAACATCACTAAAACAAATGATTTGGTAATTTATCACTTCAAAAGTACTTCATTGGTTGTTAAGTGCTCTGGGACATCCTGAAGCTGTGAAAGGCGCTATATAAATGCAAGGTCTTTCTTTCTTTTTGGGTGAGGACTAGATTGGGGCCAGTTGTGACGCCCTGTCCCTCCAGAAATGAATACCCCATTGATCAGCAGAGGAACATTAGGAACAGAAGCAGGCCATTCAGCCCCTTGGGCCTGCTCTTCCATTCAATTAGATCATGGCTGATCTGCACCTCAACTCCATTTACCCACCTTTGCTCTATATCCCTTGATAACCTCACCCAACAAAAATCTATCGATCTCAGTCTTGAAAGCTCCAATTGTCCCCCAGCATCCACAGCCTTTTGGGGGAGAGAGTTCCAGATTTCCACTACCCTCGGTGCGAAAAAGTGCTTCCTGACATCACCCCTGAACGGCCTAGCTCTAATTTTAAGATTATTCCCCCTTGTTCTTGAATCCCACACTCGAGGAAATAGTTTCTCCGTATCTACCCTATCGAATCTATTTAACATTTCAAACACCTCGATCAGATCACTGTCTAGGGTCACACTGAGGTGAGGGGTCAGAATGTTGCTTCCATCCATGGAATCGGTCACCAGCAAGAGATGAAATTGATATAAAAAAATGAAGAACTGGAAGTATAGCGTGGCACTTTATTATTTACGTATGAAAAATAAATGACTCTGGTTGCAATGAAACAGGCTCAAACCCACTCTTCTATCAACACAATAAAAGGATACAGAGCTGTAACAAAAGCTCATCTGTTTACTACTCTTTCCAATACTCTGGCCTTCAAAGAGAACAGCCACATCTTCCTCGAACGTGCCTGCCTTTAGTTAAACTTCACATTATATAGTAATTACTGGCAGCCGGGTAAAGCAGTAATTTCCCTCAGGTACACCATCCACCCACCTCTCGCACGTCTGCATATCTAAATACTTCAGGGGTTCCCAGAGAGAGCCGAGCAAAATTTATTGTGGTGACTGGAAGTAACATTATTACACTTTCCCACCAGTGGGATATGCGTGACATTTACATCACCAATATCTCTGCATTTATTACACAAGAGGCACAGAACCAGCAGCCTGCTCGCTGCCGAGTGTGAAGCTCAGCCACTGATGACCAGCAAGATCCCAGGTTTCATCCCTGGACTGTGCTGAGTCAGCCCATCTCAGCTGGGGGCAACAGTTGGACCATCACAGATGGCCAAAGCGCTCCTGGATTCGGGAGATGGAAAATCGACCCAGGCTCCTGACACAGGTTCCTGTCAGCCGAGGCTCAGTGGGTAGCACTCTCTTGCCTAAGAGTCAGTAGGTCGAGGGTTCAAATCCCCACTCCACAGACTTGAGCACGAAATCCCGGCTGACACTCCCAGTACTAAGGGAGTGCTGCACTGCCAGAGGTGCCGTCTTTCAGATGAGATGTTAAACTGAGGCCCCCATCTGCCCTCTCAGGTGGACGTAAAAGATTTCATGGCACTATTTCAAGAAGAGCAGGGGAGTTCTGGTGTCCTGGCCAATATTTATCCCTCAACCAACATAACAAAAACTGATGATCTGGTCATTATCACATTGCTGTTTGTGGAAACTTGCTGTGCGCAATTTTGGTTGCCGTGTTTCCTACATTATAAAAGTGACTCCACTTCAACAGTACTTAATTGACTGTAAAACACTTTGGAACATCCTGAGGTTGTGAAAGGCATGATAAAAATGCAATTCTTTCTTTTTCTTTTTTTGCAAACCAGAGTATGGCGTTAAGGTGGGTGGGTGAGGAGAGGTTTAGGGGATGTTGAAACTATTAATGCAGGGCTATGGGGTACACTGGGGTAGTGGATTTCTGCAGGAATTCTCCCGATCGACTGCCGTAAACTTCAATGGGAACCTCAAAAAACAATGCAAGTAGTCTCTACGCAACTCTTCTGCTAGAGTTACACGGGCAAGGGGGAAAACTGCCGTGGAAGTTCACCCCCATCTCTGCAGCCGTGAAGCTGAGGTTTAAAGCTGCTGATTTCAGTGATCCAGAGTCCGTTGTTGGGCTGATTTTACATTTGATCTCCTTCTACGCACTCCATTTCCCCCGCTCCTCTCCTGACGGTGCTGACCCATGCCAGGTTAGGGCTGCACAGGTGCTCGGCCGTCATAGGATACCTTGCCAGGTAGTCATTCTTCATCCATGACCTTGCACAGTGAGTGACAGCCAGCAACAACAACAACTTGCATTTATATCGCG
The DNA here is from genome assembly GCA_030390025.1 of Squalus acanthias. NCBI lineage: Eukaryota > Metazoa > Chordata > Chondrichthyes > Squaliformes > Squalidae > Squalus > Squalus acanthias. Next base: position 17,695,315 of record CM059440.1, read on the forward strand.
CCGTTAATATGCTAAACTTCTCAAGGTGCTTCACAGGAACGTTGTCAAACCCGAGCCACATAAGGAGAGATTAGGATAGGTGACCAAAAGCATACAGCAGTCACCTGCGAACTCATTTTTAATGTGGAAGCAAGTCATCCTCGGTTCCGAGGGACTGCCTAAGAAGAAGAAGGTCAAAGAGGTAGGTTTTAAGGGGCGTCTTAAAGGAGGAGAGAGGTGTAGCGAGGCAGAGAGGTTTAGGGAGGGAATTCCAGAGCTTTGGACCTAGGCAAAGATGTCAATGGTGGAGCGATTAAAATCGGAGATGCATAAGAGGCTGGAATTGGAGGAGTGCAGAGATCTCGGAGGGTTGTAGGGCTGGAGGAGGTTACAGAGATCGTGAGGGGAGAGGCCATGGAGAGATTTGAACACAAGGATGAGAATTTAAAATTCGAGGTGTGGCTGGACCGGGAGCCAATGTAGGTCAGCAAGCACAGGAGTGATGGGTGAATGGGACTTGGTGCAAGTTAAGATAGGGGCAGCAGAGTTTTGGATGAGCTCAAGTTTACGGAGGGTGCAAGTTGGGTGGCCGGCCAGGTGCGCAGGCTAATTTACCACGGAGGTTATCACATGGAGCCTGATTTTGTCCTCACTTGATGTCCACCCACACACATTTTGCTGCAGGGATCATTGGATAGTGATCAGAAGCAGGAACCCCGACTGATTTTTCCTGTATGTAGCCTGAGGGTGCTGAAGCCACTTGCAGTACCTCCGTCACTGCCCCCCACTGTGATTAGCTGACTCAGCACAGACCTGCGTGTTGTTTGAAGATTATTTTCATGTTGCTTGCAGCTATCCAAATCCTGACAGCCCCCAGTCCTAAATCAACTCCACTATACACACAGTCTGGCGCTGAGCTGATCTTACAATTCAGATTGTGACCTTCAATCGACAAGGTGATGTTGATAAGGGGGACACAAAGCTTGTAAATCACCAGCAAAACTGTCCACATCACCACGGTATCCAGGTTCTGTCTGAATGGCCAACTCCAGCATCCAGTGCACCGTATCAGACCTATCAATGTGCGTGTTGGGAAGAGGTGCAATGGTTCAACACCTGATGAAAAATATAAACAACTGCTGTGACTAACACCATCAGAGGATGGCGTCACTGCAGGACTGTGCAACTGGTCCTCGCTCGGATTTTTATAAAATATTTTGTTCACCTGTCTTTCAGGTTCCTTTGTTCTCCCCAGTTATCGGGGGAGGGAGGTCGAACAATCGGCTGATCCCCACACTGCTGCTGGCACTGCTCAGTAACCCAGCAGGTAGGAGCTAAATGAGAATGACTCTTCGCCCAGTTTGTTATGCGCTGTATGGGTAAACTGTCTAACATCTGGTTAATGTCTCCTTCCCCCTACCCACATCTCACCCCAGCAGTCCGATTGAGAATGACGGCATCTGCTTTAACACTCACAACACTGACGCCAAGAGTTACCACCTCCTTAACATCGACAACACAGATCACTAGTCTGGCCTTTAATATTGACATCACTGAAACCTAATGTCACTTTAAGCTCAGTGGTAGCATTCTTACTTCTAAATCAAAAGTTCAAACCTCGCTTTAGGACCTGACCACCGATTCTGGGCTGACACTTTAGTGCAGTACTGAGCGAGCGCTGCACTCGATCCCAGCTCTCGGATGAGATGTTAAACAGAGGGCCCCGCCTGCCCTTTCAGGTGGACGTTAAAGAGCCCACGTCTCTATTTGAAGAAGAATAGGGGAGTTCTCCCCAGTGTCCTGGCCAACAATTATCCCACAACCAACATCACTAAAAAACAGATTACCTGGTGATGTTGCTGTCTGTGTGCAAACTGACTGCAGCATTTTCTATATTACAACAATGACTACACTTCAAAAGTACTTGATTTGCTGTGAGGAGCTTTGGATCGTCCTGAGATCACGATAGGCGCTATATAAAGTTCTGCTTCTTTAACATCCACAGAATGTGAAGACTCACAGAAACAGGCTAACTGCCCTGCACATTTATCTGATTTGAAATCCATGGAATGGCTGCTGGCTCTGTGTCTTCGAATAATATTGATAGAACTAAGAATAAGTTCTACTTCAGTAAAGGGCCAGTTCAATGATCCTCACTATAGAACTTATAGACTTCCAGTTCTTAACTACTGTTGAACAAACTCAAGCAGGGCGATCTCAATACTGATTATTTATTAAGTGGTTCTACTCTATTCGTAGATCCCTGTGAATACCGAACAAATCCTTTAAACAACAACAACTTGCATTTATATAGCGCTTTTAACAAGGCGCTTCACAGGAGCGTTATCAAACAAAATTTGAGGAGATATTAAGACAGTTGACCAAAAACTTTTTAAGGAGCGTCTTAAAGGAGGAGAGAGAGCTAGAGAGGCGGAAAGGTTTAGGGAGGGAATTCCAGAGCTTAGGGCCTAGGCAGCTGAAGGCACGACCGCCAATGGTGGAGCGATGAAAATCGGGGATGGACAAGAGGCCAAAATTGGAGGAGCGCAGATATCTCGGAGGGTTGTAGGGCAGGAGGGGGGTTATAGAGATAGGGAGGGGCGAGGCCATTCGTTAATAAGAATGAAAAACATATTTTCTGAGAAAACCTAATAGAACCTGAAGTTCCACTGCTGTTAATTTGATCAAAGGAGCGGGCTGTCACTCTGAACTCTTGTACTGGATTGTTGTATTGCGTCTGTTGCCTCTACGTGAAAACAAGGATGGTAATTTTAAAAGCTTGAGGTTACAGAGATAGGGAGGGGCAAGACCATGGAGCGATTTGAAAACAAGACTGAGGATTTTAAAATCGAGGCGTTGCCGGACTGGGAGCCAGTGTCGGTCAGCGACCACAGGGGGTGATGGGTGAACGGGATTTGGTGCGAGTTAGGATACGGGCAGCAGAGTTTTGGATGAGCTCAGGTTTATAGAGGCCCTATTTCAGTTGTTTCTACTGCCAATCCTGGCTCAGATCGGTTCATTCAGCTCAGGCCGAGGATGACACCTGGGTAATTCCTGGTCTGTATGGCTCAGCTATTCAATGAATAGACTCACTGAACCAGCGGGCTGGTTTTATGTTCATGCTGTGGCTGCCCTCAGAAGGATCTCATATTAATTGAGATTCAGAGGCTCCAACACCCAATAAATTGCCAACAGGCTTTCTGGTGGACAGACTGGCAAATCACCCTCGTGACCCAAAACCCCCTGGTTGATCAGTGCTTGTGTGTAAATGTCGAGTGAGGACAGGCTCAGGCTCAACTGTGATCAATGATTAATTTAGTCAGCTGATGCCCTCCATGGTGGAAGAGCCAGTTTGAAACTCACAGCCCAGGCTCACACATGAAAGATGATTGTACAGATGCCTGCCATTAACCCCAGCGGGAGTCTGCGCCTTCAGGAGTTGGGGGGGGAAGGGGTGGGGAAGAGAAAATAGGCACAAAGAATCAAATCCCCGTATTGCAGCGCCGACTGAAGGAGAAAAACTAGAATTTAAAATACGATTGCAAATCCTGAGCGCAATTACTGTGAAAAACCAAAGAAAGAAATGAATGTCTCACACAAGTAGATAAAATATATGTTGTAACGCCACAGAACAAGGAGTGCATTCTGCTTGTTACACCGTCCCTCCTGGTAATGAGTACAAGGGCCACCAGTTTTTCTTTCTTTCTCTCTCTCTCTCTCTCTATATATATATATATATATATAATAATATATCTATCTTTATCTATACATAATAATATAGATATAAACATATATATAAAAAATCATCAGCTCCCAATGTGCAATCTCTCAGAAAACCGTGTTCATCAGGTTTGAATATTTTATGTGGTACTGATTCAAATGCAGGGTCCTGCCCATAAACAACTCTAATTAAGATTTTAAATATTTATTAATGAGCAGTGAACGCCTTCTAAAGCTGACCCTGCTTTTGGTTCTATTTTGCTGCGAGTTTTGAGGAGCTTGAAGCTGGTGTGCTGACGTGCAAGCAGATTATAAGGGACTGACCTGTGTGGACCTGACTGGTTTGCCCGATGCTTGCTGAGATCATGTCAGCCACGCAACCAGAGGTTAAAGATGCCTTTTAATTTGGAATCTTATGAAGTAAGAGAGTTTGTGGTTCAGTGGGTAGCGCTCTCGCCTCTGAGTCAGAAGCTTGTGGGTTCCACTCCAGAGACTAGGGCACAAAAATCTAGGCTGACACTCCAGTGCAGTGCTGAGTGTGCGCTGCACTGTCGGAAGTGACGTCTTTCGGATGAGACGTCCAACCGAGGCTCCGTCTGCTCTCTCAGGTGAACATAAAAGATCTCATGGCACTATTTCAAAGAAGAGCGGGGGAGTTATCCCCGGTGTCCTGGCCAATATCTATCCCTCAATCAGCATCACTAAAAAAAGATTATCTGGTCACATTTGTGGGAGCTTGCTGTGTGCTAATTGGCTGCCACGTTTCCTACATTACAATGGTGACTATACTTCAAAAGTATTTCATTGGCTCTAAAGTGCTTTGGGACGTCCTGAGGTCATGAAAGGTGCTATATACATGCAAGTCTTTCTTTTTTTTCAGCTGTTGAGGGAGTGAGTAGCCCAGGCTACTCATTCCCATGCTGAAATTGGCCTGAATGTCCCAGGGTAAGGCCCAGAGTATCAGCCAGGATTCCTACCCCTTAGTCCCATCGAAGCACCCCTGTTAGACAGTGTATGTGGATGTCAGGTGAAGGCAGGATCGGGCTTGACATGATCAGGAAGGGTTCCTGCTCCTGATCACTATCTACTGAAAAGCACATTGGATGTTGGGCAAGGACACCAATGGACTTGGTTATAATGGACTTGGTTATAATGGCCTAGACACAGACTCCTTGCTAACATTCAACACTCTCGTTAAGAGTGCCAGGACTGGGAGCCAAACCCCAACATCACTCCGCACCTTGAAGAGACAGGAGAAATATAAGAGTTTTTGTCCTGTTAGTATTTGCTTACATCATTTTAAAATTCTGAATAGAAAACTATACAGTCGTTCCCAGACAATTCTGAACAATGTAGGCACAGAGCCCAGACAAGCCTCCTCTACCCCACTCTCCCTTCACCCAGCAATGGCCACCAATGCTAGGATGCATTTTCTACATTCTCATCCTCTGGGTCAACTTTCCACAATAACAATTATATTACTGAATCTAGTGTTGTTTTTTATTTCCTTTTTTCGCTAAAATGAAATGGAAAATTTCACATTTTTTATTTTTGGTCATTTTATCCTTTATGATGTCAACGCCCTTTCAACCCAAGATGGCAGCCAGTTGACCTTTGACTGTTCTGTAACCAAATATCGGGAGGTCATTGCAACCTGACATGGGTTGGCTCATCCGCAGTCTTCCCACACTGATCCGAATTAGCTAATATCACCTGGTGTTAAAAGAGAAGAAGAAATACTTGCATTTCTGAAAGTGCCTTTCACGACCTTCAGACGTCCCAAAGCGCTTTACAGGCAAATAAGTACTTTTGAAGTGTAGTCACTGTTGTAATGTATCAAACATGGCAGCCAATTTGTGCGCAGCAAGCTCCCACAAACAGCAATGTGATAATGACCAGATAGTCTGGCCACTAGGGAGGGGAAAAAAATCAGGACATCTTATAAGAACATAAGAACATAAGAAATAGGAGCAGGAGTAGGCCAATCGGCCCCTCGAGCCTGCTCCGCCATTCAATAAGATCATGGCTGATCTGATCCTAACCTCAAATCTAAAGAACACAAGAAGTAGGAGCAGGACCCGGCCACTCAGCCCCTGGGCCCGCTCCGCCACCCACAGGGCCTCGACCGATCCGAACTCAGCCTCATGTCCAATTTCCTGCCCGCTCCCCGTAACCCCTAATTCCCTTTACTTCTAGGAAACTGTCTATTTCTGTTTTAAATTTATTTAATGATGTAGCTTCCACAGCTTCCTGGGGCAGCAAATTCCACAGACCTACTACCCTCTGAGTGAAGAAGTTTCTCCTCATCTCAGTTTTGAAAGAGCAGCCCCTTATTCTAAGATTATGCCCCCTAGTTCTAGTTTCGCCCATCCTTGGGAACATCCTTACCGCATCCACCCGATCAAGCCCCTTCACAATCTTATATGTTTCAATAAGATCGCCTCTCATTCTTCTGAACTCCAATGAGTAGAGTCCCAATCTACTCAACCTCTCCTCATATGTCCACCCCCTCGTCCCCGGGATTAACCGAGTGAACCTTCTTTGTACTGCCTCGAGAGCAAGTATGTCTTTTCTTAAGTATGGACACCAAAACTGTATGCAGTATTCCAGGTGCAGTCTCACCAATACCTTATATAACTGCAGCAATACCTCCCTGTTTTTATAATCTATCCCCCTAGCAATAAAAGCCAACATTCTGTTGGCCTTCTTGATCACCTGCTGCACCTGCATACTAACTTTTTGATTTTCTTGCACTAGGACCCCCAGATCCCTTTGTATTGCTCCTGATCAGTACCTGGTGACCCCTACTGAAATGTATATTGAGTTTATGTTTTCAGTCAGAGATAGGACTAAAACAGCACAGGGCTGATTCCCCAAACCAGCTCCCGCCTAGTGAGGTTTCATGTTGGGAGTGAGGCCTTAGCAAAATTTACTCTCAAGTTCAAGTCACACTCCAGAGACTTGAGCACACAATACAGGCTGACACTCCCGCTGCACTGTTGGAGGGGCCGTCTTTCGGATGAGACGTTAAACCGAGGCCCTCTCAGGTGGACGTAAAAGATCCCACGGCACTATTTCTAAGAAGAGCAGGAGAGTGTGGATGTTGGACGAGGAAACCTACAGATTTGGTTACAATGCACAGTTGAACAGGCTGCCAACACTCACTATCTAAACTTGGAGAAGAAAAATGGTCACTGGGGTGAGGTACTGGAGCCTGGGTTCCACCTGTCGAGCCATAAGCTAGTGAATCAGTTCCCTCAGGAGAAGAGGGCAGCAGTTTGGAGCGGGAGAAAATGTCACTCTATGTATAGGTCTTGTGTCAAGCCTGAAAGATAAAAAGTGACTTCAGCACAAAAATTAGAGGGGAATAGATCAGTCAACTTCAATGAGAGTTAAAAGGTTCTTTTAATATCGTTGCAAGTGTTGCCAGGCTCCCCCAAGCATGGTTTGTTTGTGCAGCCACCTCCAAGCTGAGTGCATCACTGCCAGGACTCGCTGTGACCAGCTGCACTCGGCCGGAGCTTGGGGAACCCGACAGCACTAGCGCAATAGGAGAGCACCCGAAGTGCCACCTGCACAGTCCAGAGGTAAAATAAACAGCAGCGCCAGGCTCTGTTTTACCTCAAAGAAGGACATCAGTTGCTTCAGAAATCGAATGCAGCGTCAGATTATGATATCCCCTCGGGCCAAATTCATTGAATGACCTTGCTAAAGCAGCCTGAATTAGCAATTCATTAAAGCCATTCACAACAATGACTCATCACCAACACCCCCCCCACTGAGAGCTCAATACAGTATGAGCGAGGTCTCGGAGCAAGCAGAGCCACAGACAAATGCGATTCCAGCCACTTAAGATTCTTCCAATGTCTAAATATCTTTTTAACGTGCTTCCAATTTTTTGAGAAAGAAAAAATATAAATGAGGAAAGGCAGCAGTGTACAAATAGAATTTAATAATATTTAAGCGGCCATTTGTAGATCATGGCTGATCTTAACTCCATTTCCCCACCTCGGTTCCGTAGTCTTAATACCCTTGCCTGACAAAAATCTATCAATCTCAGTTTTGAAATTTTCAATTGACCCCCAGCCTCAACAGTTTTTTGAGGGAGAGAGTTCCCAATTTTACTACACTTTGAGTGAAGAAATGCTTCCTGACATCACTCCTGAACGGCCTAGCTCTAATTTTAAGGTTATGCCCCCTTGTTCTGGACTCCCCCCACCACCAGAGGAAATAGTTTCTCTCTATCTACCCTATCAAATCCATTAATCATCTTAAACACCTCAATTAGATCACCCCAATTAGATCACCCCTTAATCTTCTATATTCAAAGGAATACAAGCCTAGTCTATGCAACCTGTCCTCATAATTTAAAAATGAGAAGTCGCACAACACCAGGTTATAGTCCAACAGATTTATTTAATTTTACAAGCTTTCGGAGCTGTCGCTCCTTCATCGGCATCTCCACATCATGACCTCATAATTTAAGCCTTTTAGCCCTGGTGCAATTCTGGTGAATCTGTGCTGCATCCCCGACAAGGCCAACATATCCTTCCTGAAGTGCGGTACCCAGAACTGAACACAGTGCTCTAAAAAGCGGGATCTCCTGGGCACCAGCCCTCGTGTATCTGGTAAGTTTATTTTGGTGTTGCTGTTAGCCGTGCATGACCTGTGAACAGGAGCTGGCGGCACAGAACACAATATAAAAGCAGCCTTGCTGTGCCTGCGTGCTGCTGGTCCCTGCAGGAGGGCCAATAAGAAGACATTTATGTTTATCGTGATGGCGCAGTTACTTATATTATTGAACACGGAACTATTCGCAGAAGAGCATGGGAGTTCTCAGAGGTGTTTATCTGGTCATTTATTTCATTGTTTTTTGTGGGAGCTTGCTGTGTGCAAACTGGCTGCCGCATTTCCTACATTACAAAAGTGACTACTTTTGTAATGTAGGAAACGGGGGTACGGTAGCAGAGTGGTTATGTTACTGGACTAGTAATCCAGAGGCCTGAACTAATGATCTGGAGCAAGGCTGTTTTTATATTGGGTTCAAATCCCACCACGGCAGCTGGGGAATTTAAATTCAGTTAATTAAATAAATCTGGAATAAAAAAGCTAATATCAGTAATGGTGACCATGTAATTACCGGATTGTCATAAAAACCCATCTGGTTCACTAATGTCCTTACCTGGTCTGGGCCTATACGTGACTCCAGACCCACACCAATGTGGTTGACTCTTAACTGCGCTCTGAAATGGCCTAGCAAGCCACTCAGCTGTCCGCTACAAAAAACTGCAGCGGTTCACGAAGGCGCCTCACCACCACCTTCTCAAGTGCAATTAGGGGTGGGCAATAAATGCTGGCCTTGCCAGCGACGCACACATCTTGTGAATGAATTAAAAAAAAATTCAAACATACTTCATTGGCTGTAAAGCGCTTTGGGCATCCTCAGGCTGTGAAAGGCACTATATAAATGCAAGTTCTTTCTTTATCTTCTGTGGGGTTGCGGAGTCAAGATCAAGTGTATTCTTCGGGGGAAGAGGGGTCAGAGAGCGGGGGATAATTGGATCAAGATGCATATAATGTAATTCAGTCCCCATTTTAAATTCATACATTCTGTCTTTATTTTCATATTTCCAATATAAATTCTTACATCCACATTTATAATGAAACCTGCCTATGTAAGCTGGTCACACTCAGTGACAAGCTTACATAGGCAGGTTTCATTATAAATAAATTACACCGTACTGCCAATTGTGATTACATCATACTGCCAATTGTGGCGCTGCAGCTCCTCTACAGGCAGGAGGATGTCATTACAGCGTGACAAGTTTACATAGACAGTTTCCATTAAAAATGTGTTCATGGGAATTTATAATGGAAAAAAGGGTGACAGAAAGTGCATGCAGAGTTAAGATTTTTCATATGTTATAGATAGATAGTGTGACTGCGGGAGGTGCCTTTACTGTGGGTTACATTAGTAACTCTCTTTAATAAGGAGTTCTTCCTGCTTTTCATTGCAAGCTTTTTTTTTTTGGCTCTGATACTCCTTCATATTCTCCTTGACTAAGCTGACCAATTGCCTTCAACCTGTAAACAGTTCCCAAGAGCTGTACCTTCACATTAACATCGTAAAAGCATCACCGTTCTACCCATTTAAAACTAAAACTGAAAACCTGTCCCTTTGTTGACCCACATAAGTGGTACAGAATTTTACAATGATCAGCAGGTGACTATATATTTTAGATTTCCATCCTGATCCCCTACATTGAAAAGATACAAAGTAGATTTTGAGTCCTGACTGTTTCCTCAGTTACAAAAATTCACCAGAATAATCAATTATTCTAATATTTTAGTTTAAAAAGACTTGCATTTATATAGCGCCTTCATTACCACGACCAATTTGTGCACAGCAAGCTCCCACAAACAGCAAATGTGATAATGACTAGATAATCCGTTTTTTACTGATGTTGATTGAGGAATAAATATTGGCCAGGACACCGGGGATAACATTCCTGCTCTTCAAAATAGTGGCATGAGATCTTTTACGCCACCTGAGAGGGCAGACGGGGCCTCAGTTTAACGTCTCATCCGAAATACGGCACCTCCGACAGTGCAGCACTCCCTCGGTACTGGCACTGGGAGTGTCAACCTAGATTTTTGTGCTCAAGTCTCTAGAGTGGGGCTTAAACCCACAACATTCTGACTCAGAGGCGAGAGTGCTACCCACTGAACCACGACTAACACCGTATGAAATGATTGCATGTATTAGGGAGTAAAGACCTAATATTAGAATTATTATAGTTTTAATGGTACTGAAGATATTCGAATAGCTTTATTACTGTAATATTATCATTTGTTTCACAGTCATGTGAGCTGAAATACTTACAAAATCGATCAGCCTGGGGAGACAGGAGTTCCCATGGAACTGGCGGCTGCCTAAGGGTTAAGAAAGCTGGGATCTGTCTGTAAACTGCTGGATTTTGGAGAAGGGGATGCTGTTTATTTATTCAAGAAACCTAAGCACAAATAACCCAGTTGCAAAAGGCTGACTTGCAGTGAGACACTGGGTACCTAAGGGTGACACAGACAGCACAGAGTATTAACAGCAGGTATCAGACCCATTGCACAGTGTTCCCCGCTATTACCGACTCTAATGAAGTATCTGTCACCCCTGTTATCATTTAGAAAACTTTCAGTATTCTTTGCAGTCACTTTTCTCAGCTCAGTCTATTCTTGATGTTTACCACAGTGAGTCCAGAGGCAAACAATGCTGATTCTGCTTTTAAAAAGCCCCAGCAAAGTCTTACCATAACAGTAAGAGCTCTCTGTGAAACCGTCACCACGCCCTCAGTTATAGAGCTGCTGCTTTTCCTTTGATCGTCTGTGGTATCAGGAGATCAAAGGGAACGTCATAATCAACAAGGTGGCATTGTGCTAACAAGAGCATTGTATCTGAGACAGGGATCTGGTGGTGAGCTCCTGACAATGGTGCTTATCTCCTGGGACACAGCAGGTCAGGAGAGTGGGGATGAAATCTGAAGCAAATCAAGTTTGGACCCATCCTGATATATAAGATTTATACAGAAATGAAACTGACATGGTCGATATGTGGTCATAGACTGGAGAAGCTGGGATTATTCTCTTTGGAGCAGAGAAGACTAAGAGGAGATTTGATAGAGGAGTTTCAAATTATGAAGGGTTTAGGTAGAGTTAATAAAGAGAAACTGTTTCCAATGGCTGAAGGGTCGATAACCACAGGGCGCAGATTTAAGGTGATTGGCAAAAGAACCGGAGGCGGCATGAGGAAAAACTTTTTTATGCAATGAGTGGTTAGGATTTGGAATGCACTGCCTGATAGGGTGGTGGATACAGATTCAATAGTAGCCTTCAAAAGGGAATTGGATAAATACTTGAAGGAGAAAAAGTTGCAGAGATATGGAAAAAGAGTGGAGAAATGGGACTAACTGGATTGCTCTTCGAAAGAGCCAACACAGACTCAATGGTCTGAATGGCCTCTCTCTGTGCTGTACTATTCTATGATTCTATGATAAAGCATTCAGAGCTACAGACAGGTATATCCACAGTTACGTACAGTTGGACAACTATACAAAATGGAATTGTTTTTTGGCAGGTGGTTGCAGCATCAGCAAAGAAAGAAAGAGAGAGGGGGAGGAGTGGGTGGGTGGTACAGTGCTGAGACAGGCGGCGGGGTGGGAGGGGGTCACACTTTGTACTACAGATTGCAACAACAACTGAGACTTAGGGCTGGATTTTACCAGCCCTGAGGAGGCGAGTCTGGAGGCGGGACTGCTGGGAAAATCCCCCAAAATGGGAGCGGGTCCCAAACCCGCTCCCAACCCGCCTCCAACCAATCTTCCCGGGAGTCGGGTCCCCGATTTGCGCAGGGTCCCGAATCCTAGAGGCGGGAAGAGGATTACAGCTACTTAGCTGCCTGTTAATAGGTAGTTAACAGGCAGTTAGGAGGCTTTTTCCCATTTTTCCACTGCTGCTGCAGACTTACCGACGTCGGGGAACCCCGCCAGGGTAAGTGAGGTGTGATGTGGGTCTACTGTAATTTTTGTGTATATATGACAGCTGCAGAAGTGGTTTAAAGGATTCAATGGGACACTGGTGAGTATCAGAGGTAAGGAAAAGTTATGAAAGTAATGTTTAATGTGTTCAGATGTTTCTGTAGGTGACAAGCTGTGAAGTGTTGGTGTAGGCTCATCTCATCAGGAGAAGTGACAGATGGCTTCTGCCATCTCAGCTGCAGCTGCCATCTGTTTTATCCTAAGGAGAGAGTAATTGGAGAGCCTGGCTGCAAGGGCTCACCATTGGACAGTGATCGTCAGTGTTGACAAACCTGTCAAATCATCTGTCAAACAAGTGTGGTGCATACGTCATCTGACACCGGCTTTCCCTTAATTGGCCGGCAAGCCTGCAGGGCGGGCTTAACAAGGCCAATCAGGGGAAAACAGCGTCAGCTCGTCAGACGTCGCTGGGGGTGGGACTGGAACCCAAAAGCCAACAGTCCCGCCTCGAATTCGGCCTTCCAGGTAAGATTCTGCCCTGAGATTTTTGTCTGATAACGCTCCTGTGAAGCGCCTTGGAATGTTTTACCACGTTAAAGGCTCTATATAAATGCAAGTTGTTGTTATGTAGCATCTCTGACATAAAACGATGTCTCAGGGCACTTTATAGAAGGGTGGAGAGAAGGATGCCAAGCAGGAGATGGGAAAGGTTGGGGTGGGGAATGAAAACCAAGTCAAAAGATAGGTTTTGAAGTGGTTTTAAAGGGCGAGAGATAGTAAGGAGAAGTGGGGCACTGTTCCAAAGACTTTCCCAACCCAAAAAGCCGGTGGGTGTGAGAGGAGTTAATGTTTGCGGCAGCAGAAGGTTTAATGCTTTGTCACGTCACAATGAAGAAAAGTCACAGTATTTCAAACGATTATTGCACCCCACTGTTGTAAATATATCAGTCAACATTGTGCTTTTAATTGACATTATTGTCACCACTGGAGCTTTAAAGCTGCAGCACTCTTTCCCCTCAGCGTCATTTTATAACCATCATAAACACATTGCAAAAGCATTTTGCTTACTTAAGCATCCTTACACAGTTGCAAAGTGTTAATTAAAAATGCCGGGAGAATTGCTCCAGGCTGTGGAATAATTACAAATTTTGTCACTCATCTTTCTTTCTACATCCAATGCAATCTTTCTCTTTTCCTCCCTCCTCTCCTGAATCATAGAATGAAACAGCACAGAAGGAGGCCATTCGGCCCATCGTGCCTCTTTGAAATTGCTGTCCAATTAGTCACACTCCCTCTGCTCTTTCCCCGTAGCTCTGCAAATTTTTCCCCTTCAAATATTTATCCTATTTTCTTTTGAAAGTTACTACTGAATGTGGTTCTATCAGCTTTTCAAGCAGTGAATTCCAGATCATAACAACTCGCTGCGTTAAAAAATATTTCTCCTGAGTTTGCCTCTGGTGAAGGCGCTGACTCTTGCTGGGGTACGGTTCCACTACTAACTCACCTTAGTGGCCACTCTTTATGAAAATAACTGGCAATGTGCAAGTGCACCATGGAGGGCATCACTGCTGAGCCTGATCCTGTCCTCACCCAACTTTCATTCAAATTTGTGCGTCCACCCACACCCACACCCACAACACACACACCCCCACACCCAACACACCCACACCCACACACAACACACACACACACACCCCCACACACAACACACACACACCCACACAACACACCCACACAACACACACCCACACAACACACCCACACACCCACACCCACAACACACACACCCCCACACACACCCACAACACACACACACACACACACCCACACAACACACCCACACCCACACACCCACACCCACAACACACACACCCACAACACACACAACACACACACACACACACCCACACAACACACCCACACCCACACAACACCCACCACACCCACACCACACAACACACACCCACACCCAAACACACACACACACACACCCACACACCCAACACACACACACCCACACCCAACACACACACACAACACACACACACACACCCACACCCAAACACACACACACACACACCCACACACCCAACACACACACACCCACAACACACACACACAACACCCACCACACCCACACCACACAACACACACCCACACCCACAACACACACACCCCCACACCCAACACACACACACCCACACCCAACACACACACACAACACACACACACACACACATAACACACACACACCCACACCCACACCCACACACCACACCCACACACCACACCCACACACAACACACACACCCACACAACACACACACACCCACACAACACACCCACAGCCACAACACCCACACCACACCCACACACACACAACACACCCACACCACACACCCACACAACACACACCCACCCACACCCACACAACACACACCCACCCACACCCACACAACACACACCCAAACACACACACACACACCCACACACGCACCCACACCCACACACGCACCCACACCCACACAGCACACACACCCACAACACACACCCAACACACACACACCCACAACACACACACAGACACCCACACACCCACAACACACACACAGACACCCACACACACACACACACACACCCACAACACACAGACACCCACACAACACACACACACACACAGACACCCACACAACACACACACACAACACACACACAGACACCCACACAACACACACACACCCACACACAACACACTCACAGACACCCACACACCCATCCACACACACAGACACCCACACACCCATCCACACACACACACACACCCACATACAGACACAGGCACACCCACACACACACACACACACACACACACACACACCCACACTCACACACACACACCCACACTCTCACACACCCACTCTCACACACCCACCCACACTCACACACACACACACAAACACACACCCACACACTCTCACACACACACACACACACACAGACACACTCACACACACTCATTTGTGAGCAGCCCTCACTGGATGATGATCAAGAACCCAGGTTGATGTTTTATTTTCTCAAACCCAGAGATGCTGAAGTCCACCTGCGTTGCCCAGTCAACAACAACAACAACTACTTGCATTTATACAGTGCCTTTAATGTAGTAAAACGTCCCAAGGCGTTTCACAGGAGTATTATCAAACGAAATGTGACACCGAGCCACATAAGGAGATATTAGGACAGATGAAAGAGGTAGCTTTTAAGGAACGACTTAAAGGAGGAGAGAGAGGTAGAGAGGCGGGGAGGGATGGTTGGATGCAGGAGGTCATGTGATGAAACCTCCAGGAATATGTCCAAGCAGAGTTGGCGACCCTTGGTACGGGCACTGTTTTAATTTGGATTCTGGAAGACCAGGTCTGCGTGTCTGCTCCTGGTATCTACACGGCTAAATCTGGCTCCCTTCTCCCTGTGGTAGACCCATAGGCTGTGCTGGTTGAGATGATCTAATTCATCAAAGGCCAGGGATTGAACCCTGGACCTTCCTGACCTGTATGGTTCACTTACAACCAGGCACTGCATTCACTCACTGAGCCACTGCACGGGTACTCCTTTCTTTCTTCAAGAAACACATTTTTAACTAGCCCTTACAAACCCTGAAGCCTTGGCATAGGTTTTTCCTAACTAACTCCTCGCTTTTCTTTCATTTGCCTTCTGTTGAGAGTTGTTCCAGCCAAACAGCCATCAGTTAGACAATAAACTGAATGCTGATTCACATGTTCCTCAGGTTATTACCCAGCGAGGTTATTACCAAGTGTGTCGCTTTGCTCTTTAGCTAATCTATACTGGCCTTGCTGTATTTTTAAAATTCATTCTCGGGACATGAGCATCGCTGGCAAGGCTGACATTTATTACCAATCCTTAGTTTGCCTAATTAACTAAGAGGCTCACTAGGCCACTTCAGAAGGCAGTTAAGAGTCAACCATGTTGGTATGGGACTGAAGCCATATATAGGCCTTCGCTAAGGGTCATTAGTGAACCAGTTGGGTTTTTATGACAATCCAACAGCTTCATGGTCATATTTATTGATCATGATGCGGAGATGCCGGTGTTGGACTGGGGTGGACAAAATTGAGAGGTCGCACAACACCAGGTTATAGTCCAACAGTTTTATTTGAAATCACAAGCTTTCGGAGCTATCACTCCTTCCTCAGGTGAAGTAAACATATGTGAATAAAGTACACATGCTTTTTTTTCCATCTATATATGCTCTGGCGATTCTGTATCCAATTTACTTCACCTGAGGAAGGAGTGATAGCTCCGAAAGCTTGTGATTTCAAATAAAACTGTTGGACTATAACTGGTGTTGTGCGACCTCTCATATTTATTGATGCCATCTTTTTATCTCCAGACTTTTCTTTTTACACTGAATTCAAATTCTCAAACCAGCAGACTAATAGATCCAGGAAAAACCAAGCCTATGGGTCTACCACTGGGAGCAGGGAGACAGATTTAGCCAAGTAAATATCAGGAGCAGACTCATGGACCTGGTCTTCCAGAATCCAAATTAAAACAGTGCCTGTATTTAGGGTGGCCAACTCTGGTTGGATATATTCCTGCAGGGTTCGTCACATAACCTCCTGCCTCCAACTGTCCCGCCCCTACACTCCCGCCACTGGTCGCCCAACACGTCCATCTTCGCGGTGCCCCGCCTTCCTACAACTATTGGAAAGCGGAAAGACTCTTCATTACCCAATTGGATGATTCTCAACTGTCAGTCAAACAGCCTTTTTCCCACATCTCCAATATTTTTACAACTAATAAACACAAGTGTTCAAAGAAAATGAAAAAATAACACACTATGGGGGAAAAATTCAGTTGGTTGCGCCTCCCGTTAGCGCCTTAAGAGGGCGCTAATGGGGCGCAAAGCATCTAGCGCCCAGGCGCGGCGATGTTTGCGCCGCTCGCGAAATTAACTAGACATTTTGCGGCGGCGCTAAACACTACCGCCACGATCTCCTGCGCCGGCAGATCGTGACGTCAGTCGAGTGCGCAACGCCCCGGTATCGCCCCGGAGCGGATATTGAGTGGTGCCCCCTGCCTTACCGCCTGACGCTAGCAATGACAGGTTGAGGGGAGCGTTCTGCAGTCAGGAAGGGACTGGGGGAGCGCTATTTAAAGGTGACCGCTTCCTGCCTTTTATTGTTGGTGCCATTTTTGAACTACGCATTCTGAGAGAGAGAGAGAGACTTCTGGAGAGATTCAACGTTGTGTGAAGGAGTTTTGGGTACTGAGCAGCACTTTGCAGGTTCATTTTGATTTGCCATTCCTTGTATCGATTTAGAAGAGACTGTGGGGGCTGCACTCTGAGCTCTTTGCCTGGTACTCTCCATTGTTCTTTCCAGCAGATTTGATGTGCAGGTCTCTCCAGGCCGAGATTCAAGGCTGCAATGAGCAGGATGTGGATGGAAAGCAAGATTAACCATCCCCTTTAAGAACTGGCCGGTGCCATTGTGTGTGTGTTCCATTGCTGACTGACATTACATAAGCTTCACCAGCGCTCTGAGGTAGTGCCTCGCTCCTCGGCCTTTGCGCCTTAAGACAGGTGTGAAGTGCCTGATTTAGCGCTCCAATCACCTCCAGGGGCGATAAAAGCCAAGTTTGCAGTTGGTGGCGATAATTAGCGCCAGGAGCTAATCTTTGCGCCCGGCCGATAATTGCGCCCCAAATGGGGCGATACTGAATTTCTCCCCCTATATTTTTTAATGCCCAATGATTTTTCTCCTGGGTTTTGCTTGTAGAAGCATCCTGAAGATTAATCTGGGAGACTCCAGGCCAATCCTGGAGGGTTGGCAACCCTACTTGTATCAAAGCAGATTTTGTCTTCTGGGAAACCTGAGGAAAACAAAATGGCTGAACCTACAAAGAGGTTTCATATTCCATCAAACACTTCCTTTTCCTGAAAAGTTCTGGAGGACAAGGGAGGACAAGGGATAGCTAAGATCGATAGTCTCACGCAAACACATTTTGGCTCAGGTTCTCGAAAAGCCTGATCTTTTTTCTCTATTAAAAGCTATTTTTGGGAGGGCTAATGGCACCCTCAGAGACTTCTACATTACTACAGGCCTTGGCGGAGAGAAAGTGGTGCAGAGCCGATAGAACCTGTCACATCACTTGGCGTCAGATTCTAACACTGCACATGGCAACTGAGGAGGAACTTTCTCTGGCCTTAAAAGAGAAAGGAAACTGCAAAGAACAAGGACTTTCCTACATGAATCTGCTCTCATTGTAAGTCTTGCTGTCTCAAGTCAAGAGAAATATTGACGCGACAAAAATGATTTTTTTTTTGGTGCCAGGGTTGGCGTCCCTCAATGACATCATTGAGATGACATCTCCTGCTGCAAAGTCAGTGTGAGGTTTTCTTACAACAACAACTTGCAATTGTACAACGCCCTTTAACGTAGAAAAACATCGCGAGGTGTTTGCAAAAGCGTGACTGTAGCGGCACAATTGCCTGTTGAATCTCTCAAAATAAATCAATTTAAATGGTGGCATCAGAGAGCTAATCCCAACATCAATGTAAATAGTCACATTTTTTTGCACTACCTTAGCCCTGTAACCTCTGCAGCCTACGTCCCAGATCACCCCTCTGCTCTCCTGATTGACCCTGTCCCTCTTTTTTTTGTGCCATTGGTGACAGAGCCTTCAGCCATCAGACCCTGCACTCTGGAATTCCCTTCCTAAATCCCTCTATCTTGTGTCATCTCTTCAGACCTTCTAAAGCCTCCTCAAAAACACTCTCTCTCTGACCACTCCTTCCATTGCGTCCTTTAACTCCTCTCCTAACTCTTACTCATTGTCTGCTTCTGCGCCCATGAAGCACCTCAGGACATTTCACTTCATTACAGGTACTATAAAAATGCAAATTATTCATGTCTGCAACATTGCCCAGCTCACCCCCACTGCCACCAAACTCCTCATCCATTCTATCGTCATCTCCAGACTTTCCTCACCAGCCTCCCAAGCTCTAACTCACATAAACTACAACGTGTTCAAAACAAAAGCAGTTCAAGGCAGTGGCTCACCATCACCTACTCAAGGGCAATTAGGTTTGGGCAATAAATGCCGGCCTTGCCAGCGACGCCCACATCCCGTGAATGAATAAATAAAAAACAACTGCCATCCCTATCACTTCCATTGTTGCCACCTTCCATTGTTTCCCCAACCCCAATCATTATATTCAAAGCCCCTGACTGCATCCACAAATCCTCACCCCTCTCTATTCATGTGATCTGCAGCAGCTCTGCATGCCAGTGCACTCCCTCTGATCTTCCAACACTGGTCTCACATCCATTGCCCCTCCTCTCTGCTGTACCTGCACTCGCAAGTGTCTTCCGCTGTCTCGGTCCCACATTCTCCCTGAACCCCTCTACCTTGTTACCTATCCCGTCTCCTTCAAAAAAAATTCTCAGAATTGATCTTTTTGACCTCACCTTTTGGTCACTTCCCCTAACACCTTCTGCAGCTGCTCAGTACCTGATTCTGCCTCCAAGAAACACTTGAATGCCAGCCGTGGCTCAATGGGTAGCAGTCTCGCCTCTGAGTCAGAAGGTCGGGGGTTCATGTCCCGCTCCAGAGACTTCAGCCCGTAACCTAGGCTGACACTTCAGGGCAGTGCTGAGGGAGTGCTGCACTATCGGAGGTGCCGTCTTTCGAGTGAGACGTTAAACCGAGGCGCCGTCTCAGGTGGATGTAAAAGATCCCTCGGCACTATTCGAAGAATAGTAGAAAAGTTTTCTTGGTGAAGAGTATCGACACAGTGTTAAAGTACATTGGCATAAGTCAGCCTGGTACTTCACCCAAGTGGCTAGTCATCATATGTGAGCCCTAACAAAGTGTGTCGGCAGCCGATTTGACTTTGGGGGCCATCGCAGCCAAGCCCAATTTTGTTCTGTCCTCGCCCAACATTAACAACAACAACAACAACAACAACAACTTGGATTTATATAGCACCTTTAACGTAGTAAAACATCCCACAAGAGCGT
Source organism: Squalus acanthias (assembly GCA_030390025.1). Lineage (NCBI taxonomy): Eukaryota > Metazoa > Chordata > Chondrichthyes > Squaliformes > Squalidae > Squalus > Squalus acanthias. The sequence continues at coordinate 17,715,581 of CM059440.1, forward strand.
TATAAAACAAAATTTGACACTGAGCCACATAAGGAGATATTAGGGCAGCTTGGTCAAAGAGGTAGGTTTTAAGGAGCATCATGAAGGAGGAGAGGGAGGTAGAGAGGCGGAGAGGTTTAGGGAGGGAATTCCAGAGCTTAGGACCTGGACAGCTGAAGGCACGGCCGCCAATGGTGGACCTATTAAAATCGGTGCTGCTCAAGAGGCCGGAATTAGAGGAGCGCAGAGATCTCAGAGGGTTGTGGGGCTGAAAGAGATTACAGAGATAGGGAGGGATTTGAAAACAAGGATGAGAATTTTGAAATCGAGGCGTTGCTTAACCAGGAGCCAATGTAGGTCAGCGAGCTCAGGGGTGATGGGTGAACGGGACTTGGTGCGAGTTCCGACGTGGGCAGCAGGGTTTTGGATGAGCTCAAGTTTATGGAGGCTGAATGATGGGAGGCTGACTAGGAGTGTATTGGAATAGTCAAGCCTAGAGGTAACAAAGGCATGGATGAGGGTTTTAGCAGCGGATGAGCTGAGGCAGGGGTAGAGTCGGGTGATGTTCCGGAGCTGGAAATAGGCGGTCTGAATGATGGCGTGGATATGTGGTCGGGGTCAAAAAAGACACCAAGGTTGCGAACAGTCTGGTTCTGCCTCAGACAGTTGCCAGGGAAAGGGATGGAGTTGGTGGCTAGGGAACGGAGTTTGTGGCAGGGGCCGAAGACAATAACTTTGGTCTTCCCAATAAACGTCCACACATGAGTTTTCGAGCAGGGATTCCTGAATAGTGATCAGGAGCAGAAACCAGGGCTGAGTTTTTGGTCACTCTCCAGCTCAACGATGCTAAGGCCAATTGTAGCAACTTTATATCTTTCCAGGCTGAGATAAGCTAATTTAGCAAACCCTAGGGATTAAACCCGAGACCTTCCTGTTCACTGGATAAACTCGCCAAGCTACTGCAGTCGTGTTCCTGCACTGTTAGTCCTATGTGCTTCATATGGCAGCTTCAATTTTCTCTTTGTGCCTCGATTTTAAATTTCTCATCCTTGTTTTGAAATCCCTCCCTATCTCTGTAACCTCCTCCAGCCCTACAACCCTCCAAGATCTCTGCGCTCCTCCAATTCTGGCCACTTGCACATCCCTGATTGTCATCACTCCACCATTGGTGTCTGTGCCTTCAGCTGCCTGGGCCCTAAACTCTGGAATTCCCTCCAAAAACCTCTCCGCCTCTCTCTCCTCCTTTAAGACGCTCCTTAAAACCTACCTCTTTGACCAAGCTTTTGGTATCTCCTTATGTGACTCGGTGTCGAAGTTTGTTTGATAACGCTCTGTGAAGCTCCTTGGGACATTTGTCTACGTTAAAGGCGCTATATAAATGCAAGTTGTTGTTATAAATCTTCCCACACATCCAGCTGAGTGGGTGAATGGGCAACTCGACTCCTGGCATCTGCCAATGACCAAGTTGATCTAACTCACTCTGTGAATCCCCGTCCCTATGAGGAAATTCAACCCTTCCCCAACACGAGAGTTCAGCTTAGATTAGTAACTCCCTGTGCAACAAATTAGGGAGCTTGAACCCGTCTAACATACCTTTGCAACTGAGCTGCTTGTTACAGCTCAGGCATTCTCCCAACACTTAGTCTAGTGCAACAGGAAAACACTATAGCAACAGACCAATGAGTACATCCTAGAAGTAATAGTCAAAGATACAGATCAGCCGTGATCTCATTGAATGGCGGAGCAGGCGCGAGGGGCTGAATGGCCTACTCCTGTTCCTATGTTCCTATTTACTAGTAGAATAATGCGCAGAAGCAGAGTCACAGCAAGCGACAGGCAGTTCAATATTCACAAAAAATAAGACAGAATCAATTCCCAAGGGGTTTAGAACATTCTTCGTAGAACATATTTCTTACACACTTTGCTAAGCAACAGGACTTTTCAATACAACATATCTTCAGTAGGCTCTTATAATGCAATGTTGTAAGTAGATGACACAAATTCCCTGCACATCCACAGAACCCAGATCTCCCATCGGAACTAAAGATATCAGCAATCTGTGTTGTGATTAGGCTGTGGGAATTCTTTCATATTGCAGCCAGATTTTTGAAGTCAGTTTCCACACCTTGCGAGGTGCGGTTTTAATATCCATAAGAAATAAGAGCAGGAGTAGGCCATACGGCCCCTCGAGCCTGCCCCGCCATTCAATAAGATCATGGCTGATCATCGATCTCAACTCCACTTTCCCGCCCGATCTCCATATCCCTTGATTCCCCTAGAGTCCAAAAATCTATCTATCTCAGCCTTGAATATACTCAAAGACTCAGCACGCGCAGCCCTCTGGGGCAGAGAATTCCAAAGATTTGGATGAGTGTCTTCCTGCAATCATTTATCTTTAATAGTTCAGCGGTCGGGGACACTGAATTTGTCCTTTCCATGGTTTGTCAGTCTGCATACGTTAACATTCACCCAAACTGCTGCAGCCAACAAACAGCTTTGTTCTTGATAATTAATTTCAGAAGAAAGGCACAGGCATGAACAAAGGAAAACCATCCAGGAAGACTGATGGAATCTGGCTAGTTACACGTATTGGGTAAAACTGCCACAGGAACAAAAGGGATTTTCTCAGAGATATGGCTTGTTGAAGCCTCTTGCATTTTAAATCAATTTAAAATTGTGCAACGTAGAAGACATGTTGACATGCAGCTCTCCTTCAGGACACTGAAACTGTTAAAATAAAAACTCGCAGTGCTCTGCAACAGGGCCCAAGTGGTAAAAAGTTCCTTGCTCACCAGATGGCACAATTCCAACTAGGGATTGAATCGTTGCTGTTTAATCCCAGTGGAGACTTTGTTTGCTTGGTGTTATACCTGAGGTTTTAATTATTGTCTGCGACCATGTTAGCATGCGGCTGCTGAACACAGTGGCAAGTCACCTTTAATTAAATTAACAACCTGGTTGCACAAAGAAAACGCATTGCTGAGAGATGAAGGTGGACTCAAGGGCAGGTTAACCTTATAGAACTATGGGACGTACTGAGGTCGTGAAAGGCGCTAGATAAATACAAGTTCTTTTTCAGATTTTTTTATTAAAGGCGCTATGCTAGTATAAGTTGTTGTTGAGATACCCAGACAAATAGTATGGGGACATCAAGTTCAAAAGTGCGAGCTTCTAACCCTTTCCTTCCCCTTTATATTGGAAGGCCAGTGTTGTCATCAGTTTTTTCAATTGAGCATAATGGTGGGTGTGTGAAATGTTCATGCGGTGTCACTTGAACTGTGAAAAGCAACCAGGGCTACTACAATTATACATTTTGTCCTTCCAAACTTGAGGCGTGTTTGGAGAGAGCGAAGCATTTTGTCCCCTGTCCTCTTGCTTACCCACCCTGATGCTAAGACTGCAACTGCATTCACACCCTGAAGCTGGGGCGAACCAGGCTGTGGATGTCTCCATGCGCTCCACCGACGCTATTTTTGGTGCAGGAGGTGGGCCCTGCCCAGATGGTTTTCCTTTAGACCAGAAGGCAAAAGGTTAGAATCGATGGATGTTGCTTGGATTTGAGATGGGTTGGAAATGGTGTAAGCCCGGGGTCAATGTTGGGGCCACGTTTGTTCTCGACATATACAAGATTTGGACTTGACATCGGGAGCACAATATTGAAATTAGCTGACGACACAAAAGTAGGGGGTTTGGCAAACAGTGAGAAGGACGATAAAATACCTCGAAGACTAGCAGAATGGGCAGAGAGGCGGCAAATGAAATTAAATGTGGGGAATTGTGAGGTGATGCATTTTGGGAGGAAAACGAGGAATGGGAATATAAATTCAATGGGAAGGGTGTGAAGGAATAGAGTACTAGAGTGCAAATATATAATTCCATGAAATCATGAATACAGTTCGGTAAAGCCATAAAAAGGGGCAATAACATTTTGGATTTTATAACTAGAGGCAGAGACAGCAAGAGCAAAGAGGTAATGGTATCAACCCCTCCACTGTCTCTAATTTGTCACACTCCTTGTCCGATATCCAGTACTGGATGAGCAGAAATTTCCTCCGGCTAAATATTGGGAAGACCAAAGCCACTGTCTTTGGTCCCCGCCTCAAACTCTGCTCCCTAGCCACCAATTCCATCTCTCTCACTGGAAACTGTCTGAGGCTGAACCAGACCGGTTACAACCTTGGTGTCGTATTTGGCCCCCAGATGAGCTTCTGACCACTTATCTGTTCCATCACCAAGACTACCTACTTCCACCTCCATAACATCGTCCGACTCCGACCCCGACCCTGCCTCAGTTCATCTGCTGCTGAAACCCTAAACCATGCATTTGTTACCTCTAGGCTTGACTATTCCAATGCTCTCCTGGCCGGCCTCCCATCTTACGCCCTACATAAACTTGAGCTCATCCAAAAGTCTGCTGCCCGTATCCTAACTCGCACCAAGTCCCATTCACCCATCACCCCTGTGCTCGCTGACCTACATTGGCTTATGGTCCGACAATACGTCAATTTTAAAATTCTCATCTTTGTTATCAAATCCCTCCATGGCCTTGCCCCTCCCTATCTCTGTAACCTCCTCCAGCCCTGCAACCCTCCGAGATCTCTGCGCTCCTCCAATTCTGCCCTCTTGCTCATCCCCAATTTCAATCGCTCCACCATTGGCGGCCGTGCTTTCAGCTGCCTAGGCCCCAAGCTCTGAAATTCCCTCATTAAAACTCTCTGCCTCTCTACCTCTCTCTCCTCCTTCAAGACGCTCCTTAAAATCTACCTCTTTGACCAAGCTCTTGGTCTTCTCTGGCCATCTGGTCTAATAACTCCTTATGTGGCTCGGTGTCAAATTTTGTTTGATAACGCTCCTGTGAAGCGTCTTGGGACATTTTACTACGTTAAAGGTGGTATATAAATTCAAGTTTTGTTGCTGATAAGTTTGTACAAGGCAATGGTTAGGCCATATTAGAGTACCGTGAACAGTTTTGGAGCCCCATTATAGAAAAAACATTAAAGCCATAGAGAGCATCCAGTGTAGATTCACCAGGGGTGATGCCAGGGATGAAGAACTATAGTTCTGAGGAGACATTTGAGATACTGGTACTGTTTCCACTGGAGCTGAGAAGGCCAAGAGGACATTTAACAGAGGTTTTTAAAATTAGGAAGGGTTGTGATAGTGTAGATAGGGAAAGAGTATTTCCTCTGGTGAGGGGATAGTGACACGGGGTCATCGATTTAAAATTGACACTGAGTGTTAGGAGAATTTTCTTTATACAGAGGGTTGTTGGCACCTGGAATGCTTTGCCGCATAAAATAGGTGAAGCAGAGACCATTATACCTTTAAGGGAAGAGTGGATAAATATTGAAGCAGAGGAAGATACAGGGCTAGGGAGCATTGGGATCAGTTATGGATTGCTCTAGGAATCAGCCGGCACAGAGACAATGGGACTGAATGGCCTCCCTCTGTGCTGTAAATGTTTTTAGTTCTATGGACTGTTCAATCTTTTTCTCTTCATCGGTCACTCAGTTACGTACCATGCAGGCTCACAGACCAACATACACAGCAACCAGTCCAAATACTGAGCCAGTAACCAGCACACTACCAAACAAGAACTACTCTTGTGTAATTGGATTTAAATTAAACACTTCCTCAGCTGAGTTACAAATCATAGAGAATCATACAGCACACAAGGAGGCCATTTGTCCCATCGTGCTGTGTTGGCTCTTTGAAAGAGCTCTCCAATTCGTCCCACACCCCCTGCTCTTTCTCCATAGTCCTGTGCATTTTTCCTTGTTAAGTATGTATCTAATTCCCTTTTGAACGTTATTATTGAATCTGCTTCCACTGCCCTTTCAGGCAGCGCATTCCAGATCATAACAACTCGCTGATTAAAGAAAATTCTTCTCATCTCCCCCCTCTGGCTTTTTTGCCAATTATCTTAAGATGGATTGAAAATGTTTCCACCAACAAGTTGGAAGCCTTGAGTAGAGACGTTTCCAAACCACCAGGCTCGAGAAATTCAAATTGACAGAGCAAGAAATACAATCACAAGTAGAAACTTTTACTGGGGCTTCAGATAACTAGTGCCCACAGGACCTGTGTGGTGCAGTTTGGACACGTTGTATGACTGGCCAAGACTGGCACATGTACATGGCTGTGAAGGGTGGAGGATGGGAGAGGGTTGGGGAGCTTGGGCCCGAAATTCCACTCTGAAAAAAGATTTGCATTTATATAGTGCCTTTCACGACCCCAGGACGTCCCAAAGTGCTTACAGCCCATCAAGTACTTTTGAAGTATAGTCACTGTTGTAATGTAGGAAACGTGGCAGCAAGCTCCCACAAACAGATAATCTGTTTTTTGGTGATGTTGATTGAGGGATAAATATTGGGCAGGACAGCGGGGAGAATTCCCCTGCTCTTCTTTGAAATAGTGCCATGGGATCTTTTCCGTCCACCTGAGGGGGCAGGCGGGGCCTCGGTTTAACGTCTCATCTGAAAGACGACACCTCCGACAGTGCAGCACTCCCTCAGTACTGCACTGGAGTGTCAGCCTAGATTTTTGTGCTCCAGTCTCTGGAGTGGAGCTTGAACCCATGACCTTTTAACTCAGAGGCGAGAATGCTACCCATTGAGCCATGGCTGGGCTTGGGCGAATCTCCGGTGTAACTGCCGAAGGTGTGGGGGTGGGAGGTAGCAGTCGGTAAATGGGACGCAACTCTGTTCTGTCAGCATGCCACCCAGTTGAGAGGAGGCTGGGAAATTCCTGTGGAGGAGAGGGTGTATCTCCCAGCTGACCCTACATCAAAGGGGGGAGTCTGGGGAGTTTCCAGGCTCCAATGGGATTATTTTACCGGATGTGCCATCCGATAGACTCAGCAGAACCCACATCTGCTGACAGCAGACATAGGCATCCTAATGGGCCTAGTCAAGGCCTCAAGATGCCTCAGGGAAAAGGTACTTGATCCCTGAGCTGATGAGTTCAGCTGCATTATTTCCCTGAAGCTCTTTCTGGGCCATCTCTGCTGCATCCGAGCAGTACAAGCACAGCTCCAACATTCTGCGCCTCCATCAGGTAGGGTTGCCAACTCTGGTTGGATGTATTCCTGGAGGTTTCGACACACGACCTCCCACCTCCAACCACCCCGCCCCAGTTGAACAGCTATTTTCCCCACATCTCGAATATTTTTATAACTTACATGTTCAATGAAAATGTTATTTTTAATTTATTGCCCCTATAAATTTTCTCCCGGGTTTTGCTTGCAGCAGTGTTCAGGAGACTAATCTTTAATTCCTGGAGACTCCAAGACAAATCTGGAGGGTTGGCAACCCTGCCATCAGAGTGGGCATCGCTGATGCGGCCCCTGTGGCCATGAAATGGATTTATGCCCTGCTCCAACTCACTTCCCCCGGCTGTGAGGGGCCATTGGCATTTCGGCCCCTCGAGTTTACATGTCCACCAGACTTGAACTCCTGGCCAAATGCCTGATGTGAATGTGCAAATCAGACACTCAGGTCGGTCTTAAGAGGGAACGTTGCATATTTAGCAGCTCAGATTTGAAGGGGTTCATCGACACAGCATCAACTACCTCCATTAGGAATCTGTTTCATACATCCATTACTCTACGGGGAAGAAATTCTTTTCATCTCCAATCTCACTTGAAGCATGCTCATTTCAAAACCTCTGTCCTCTAGCTCTGTACTCACAATCTAAGTCACATCGCCAGTCAAATGCCTGGCTTATATTTACATTATCGATCTCTCCAAGCGCTTTATAGACTTCAGCAGTGAGGAGCAGGCTAGTATAGGTCAGAGGTTGAATTCTGGAACAAAAAGTTTATGAAACTTAAAAAGTTTTTTTCAAATGAAAGTCAGTGAAGTATTCTTCTAATCATAGCTTAGGATAGGCGAGAATATTACTGACTGAACTGATTGTTTTTGAAGGAGATCTCTGCAGTTATTAGTATGACACCATTCCGAAAATTGCCTACTTTTTAGGAATATGACATAGGAACAGGAGGCGGCCATTCAGCTCCTCAAGCCTGTTCCGACATTCAATTAGATCATGGTTGATCTGTATCCTAACTCCATCTATCCGCCTTGGTTCCGTAACCCTTAATACCCTTGCCCAACAAAAAAATATCAATCTGAGTTTTGAAATTTTCAACTGACCCCCCAGCCCAGTGAGTTCCAGATTTCCACTGCCCTTTGTGTGAAGAAGTGCTTCCTGACATCACCCCTCAACGGCCTAGCTCTAATTTTAAGGTTCTGCCCCCTTGTTCTGAACTCCCCCACTAAAGGAAATAGTTTCTCTCTATTTGCCCTCTACTGTGTCCAATTCTCTTCCCTCCTTTCCCGAAGGTGCTGATTCTGCCTGGGGTCTGGCTCCATTGACACTGCCAGTTTCAATACCTTGCCCAGGAGGCCATTCTTCATGGGTCCTCCAGGACCGAGAGTGAGGGCGGGCGACTCAAACTTGGGGCACCATGTCCTCACCTGACATCCACATGTCCACTTTCCAGCTGGGGCCAGCGAACAGCGATCAGCAACAGGAACCCAGCCGGTTATTCACCCTTGAAAAAAAATCAGACCAACTGCAGAGCTCCGACAGAAGCCCAGCTCAGATCAGCTAATGCAGTGCCAACAAGGGACCAAACCTCGGGTCTTTTGGTCCATAAGGTTCAGTATCACACTTAATTGTGCATTCAGGGGAACTCAAGAAAGTTCTAATGACATTCCGGCTTGTTGTCCAAAGTTCACAACTAAATCAGGAAAACAAACCGCCCTACCCTTTTGATACATAGAATTACATAGTATTTACAGCACAGAAACAGGCCATTCGGCCCAACTGGTCTATGCCAGTGTTTATGCTCCACACGAGCCTCCTCCCACCCCTCTTCATCTCACTCTATTGGTTATCCTTCTATTCCTTTCTCCTTCATGTACTTATCTAGCTTCCTCTTGAATGCATCTATACTATTTGCCTCAACTACTCCATATGGTAGCAAGTTCCCCATCTCTGGGTCAATGAATTCCCTATGGGATTTATTAGTGACTATCTTATACTTATGGCCCCTAGTTTCAGAACCCCCGCAAGCGGAAACATCTTCTCTAGGTCTACCCTATCAAACCCTTTCGTAACCTCTTAAGGGTAAAAGGGATCAAGGGATATGGGGAGAAAGCAGGGACAGGGTACTGAATTTGGATGGTCAGCCATGATCTCATTAAATGGCAGAGCAGGCTCGAGGGGCCGAATGGCCTACTCCTGCTCCTATCTTCTATGCTAAGACCTCTATCAGGTCACCCCTCAGCCTTCTCTTTTCTAGAGAAAAGAACCCCAGGCTATTCAATCTTTCCTGATAGGTGCACCCTCTCAGTTTTGGTATAGCTGGTGCCCAGTTCCCTCACTCATACTTTGTAAACCCCCAGTAATAAAGCCAAAAATGGAAATATGGTGCCCGTAACACTGGGTGGAATGCCACACTTACCAGTAGATGCATCCCTAAAGGTGAAAGAGGCATCACAATCTATCCCACTGATTTAAGTCACAGCTGATACCCTGAACCTAACTCACAACCCTGCCATAGGCACCGGATCTGCCTCCACACAAAGTGTAACCAGCGGCAAAACTAAAATGGCTGCTGTCAGCAGAGATGACCATTGGGTCTGCCATTTTATTCTGGTGTTGGAAGTATTCAGCCTAGCTATGCCAGCCTGCCCATTCATGACTTGTAGAGGTCTTCTCCCTGACGGGGCCCACAACTGGAACAGCAGGGTCACAAACACTGTGCAACCGATTTGGTTGCCCCCAGTCTCGAAATCCTCCCTGCCGGAGAGACGGGCAGATTTGGAACCTGGACGTTCCATTGATATTGCAGAACTGATTCTGCAATATAAATGGGATGTTACTCTCAACTTTCAGAACAGACCATAAAACATCCTGAGGATTCCTCTCTGCATCTGATTAATGGCGCGAACAACAGCAACTTGCATTAATATTGTGCCTTTAACGTAGTAAAACGTCCCAAGGCGCTTCACAGGAGCGATTATCAGACAAAATTTGACACCGAACCACATAAAGCAATTATTAGGACAGGTGAGCAATGTTCCTTCTAAGCTCCGCGGTCTAATGGGGAAGGTTTCGTGCAGGCCGCTCACCGGCTTTTACATTGTGAATACCACGCATGCGCAGAAATTTAAAGGGACCGTGCATTAAAAGAAACAGGCCGCGCAGAACAAAGCGCAGCTTACAGGGGACATTGCAGGTGAGAGGTAGGTTTTAAAGAGTGTCTTAAAGGAAGAGAGAGAGGTAGAGAGGTTTAGGGAGGGAAATCAAGAGCTTCGGGCCTAGGCAGCTGAAGGCACGGCCGCCAATGGTGGAGCGATGAAAATCAGGGATGCTGGAGGGTTAAACGGTTAGACGTACAGGAACAGAATAACTGCTCGCTCATGGGCAGAAAGGCTTCCTATTAATGGAAGCTTATTATTACAGAAATGAATCGCGTGATTGGAGGTGGGGGAGGGGGAAGAGGCCAGGTACCTCGATGCCACGCTCATTGGACCAGAGCTGCTTGACATCAATCAGGCAAAGCGCTTGAGAATACTCTTTTGGCACAGTCACTCTCACACCCATTGTAGCTGCCAAAGACAGTTGGTAAATTTGTACCAACTTGCAGAGTGCCACGGTCAGGGGCTTCATTAGGAGGCTGTACGAGGGCTGAAGATTAATGGTTATTTTTCCTTAACCGCAGCTGGTTACATTTTGTTTTACAATACACTTGGACTCGATTGTGCAGGGTTGCAGCAGTCACTTATGTCTTTAACCTCAGTCGCACACTGGGAAAGAAAATTCAAACCCATGATTACTTTATTTGTCGTACACAGTGCCTCCTGCTTAATTGCATACCATCGCATGTTGGCATTATCAGCAATTGAGTGGCTGCTGATCCAATTATACAGACAAGGAGCTTGAATGATCTCAAGTCACTACTGTCCTAGGGTCACATTGTCATTTTTTTCCCCGCAACAATCCGGAAGGCGAGTGTATCTGAAAGACCGTGAAACCATGTTATTGGGAGTACCCCGAGTTACGCCATCGCTGTGTGCCAGGGTTGGTTTGCCCACCAAATCCCTTTTGTTTAGATTTGTTGGATTCCAGAAATCAAACAGCAGCTGTGGCTCAGTGATAGCATGTCCAGTTCTGAGTCAGAAGGTCATGGGCTCAAGCACCACTCCAGAGACTTGAGCTCATAATCTAGCGTGGCACTCCAGGGCCGTACTGAGGGACTGCTGTACTGTTGGAGATGCTGTCTTTCTGTTGAGACGTTAAACCGAGGCCCCGTCTGCCCTCTCAAGTGGATGTAATAGATTCCATGGGTTTGAAAAGAAGTAGGTGAGTTCTCCCAGTGCTCTGGCCAACATTCCTCCCTCAACCAACACCACAAAAATAGATTAACTGATCATTCTTTTGTTTGCTGCTTGTGGGATTACAGATTGGCTGCCTCGTTTGCCTAGATAACAACTTCAAAGTAATTAAATATGAAGTGCTTTGGTACACCTTGAAGACATGATAAGGTTCGATATAAATGCAAGATCTTCCTTTCGTATCAAGAGGTACAAACCCAATTCAGAGCTTTCTGTAAGGCTCTGTTGGGTCCAATGTGGTATTGAGCCAAGTTGCCAAGGTTTGGTACTTGGCTGTGATCTCAGTTGCATCGCTACACCTGCCCTTGCTGCCCCTTAGTGGGGGGGGTGGGGGGAGAGAGGTAGGAGAATGAGCCAGTGTTCCCCAGTGTGCAGAGAATAGATGAAGAAGACTTGCCTTAAGTGAGATGTCTGCCATGGTTAAGTAGCCTATCCAAAGTCACTAGGGCCTAAATTTGCCAGCATCCCAAAATGGGCGCGAGTCTAGCAGTGCGCTGAGACAACACACCAGAACATCATCATAAATCAGGCAAGCAGCGAGCGTCAATCAGGCGAGCTGTGTCTGGATGCCTGATTGCCCCCCACAACTCGCCTGTCGGGGCCTAACCAATATCGGCCGGCCCCAAGGTCCACGGGTAAGTCCGGATGTGAGGTGGGAGTGAAGCGGCCGAGTATGGGCCGACAGCGGCCCACAGTTGTTTTATAGACTTCGGAACATCGCTCCTGCTTCTTCCGACTCCACAAAAACCTACATTTTAGAAAGTCCCTTCAAGGACCACTAGTCAGGCTGCTCAAGACCCGGACGTACTAGTCATAGCTTGTGCATCGTAAGTAAAAAGACTTGCATTTATATAGCGCCTTTCACGACCACCGGACGTCCCAAAGCGCATTACAGCCAATGAAGTACTTTTGACGTGTAGTCACTGATGTAATGTCGGAAACGCAGCAGCCAATTTGCGCACAGCAAGCTCCCACAAACAGCACTGTGATAATGACCAGATAATTTGTTTTTGTTTTGTTGATTGAGGGATAAATATTGGCCAGGGCACCGGGGATAACTCCCCTGCTCTTCTTCGAAATAGTGCCATGGGATCTTTTACGTCCACCTGAAAGAGCAGACGGAGCCTCGGTTTAACGTCGCATCTGAAAGATGGCACCTCCCTCAGCACTGCACTGGAGTGTCAGCCTGGATTTTTGTGATCAAGTCTCTGGAGTGGGACTTGAATCCACGACCTTTTAAGTCTGAACAAATTTAGGAGTGCGGGTCTGAAATGGATGCAGGTGTCTGGTTTCAGGCAGCAGCCTAAAAAAAAAAGGTGCTGCCCAATCTGGCAGTGGCCCGATCGCCTGTGCAGATCAGGTGAGGACCTCTGCCCTGCTAAATTGGTTATCGTTGCATCTGTTTTTCACCTTGAAAACCGGGCGCACGAAGTTTGAATTTAGACCCCACTGTCCAGACTAACACATGAAGAATGCCGATTGACGTCAGGTACAAGAGCACCTGTGGAACTGCCACCACAGCAACAGTCAGCACCTTCAGGAGCAGATGGGGAGAAGTTGGAAAAAGAAACCAAGTGGCCTTATTGGTGATTGGCTGCCTATTCATGGGACTTGGTAGCTAGCCAAAAATATTTGTAGTCCTGGTCACACCACGGTAAGCAAAACCATGCAGTCCATCTGCTCTCTCTCCCTCTTGAGAATGGGCAGCAATCACAATTTGTTTACAATGTCACTTCAGCACTTCTACACGTTGACCTAAGTTTCATTCATAGTACAGTGAAACCCTCCTCCAATTTACATACAAATCTGATTCATTTCAAAAATTGGGCGATGGAACAGATGTTAGAACATAAGAATATTTTAAGAATAGGAAAAGGCCATTATGAGCAACAATTCAGTGTCGCCTCCTACCTGCCAACCCACTGTACCCCTCATCCCCCTACTGTGCCCCATCTACCCACCTTCCTCTCATATCCCTCACCCCTCCTACCCACCGTCCTACTGTATCCCTCACCCCTCCTACCCACCGTCCTACTGTCTCCCTCACCCCTCCTACCCACCGTCCTACTGTCTCCCTCACCCCTCCTACCCACCGTCCTACTGTATCCCTCACCCCCCGCCCCACTGTCCTACTGTATCCCTCACCCCTCCTACCCACCGTCCTACTGTATCCCACACCCCTCCTACCCACCGTATCCCACACCCCTCCTACCCACCATCCTCTCATATCCTTCACCCCATCTACCCACCATCCTACCGGATCCCTCAAACCCCCTCCTTCCTTCCAAATCCTTCAACCTCTCTTACCTGCTTTCCCATCCTATCCCTCAAACCCTTCTCTCTAGAAATAGGCCTAATTGTCTCCTGACCCCAATTAAACTGTTTGTATCGATGTCCTTCCAAGATAATTTATTACACAATTTGATTCCCCTCTGAGGGGGAAGGATGTGACTGACATTCCATTCCCCTCTGTGAGTGGGAAGGTTGTGACTGATGCCCCATTCCTCTCTGTGAGGGGGAAGGATGTGACTAACACCCCAATCCCCTCTGTGAGGGGGAAGGTTGTGACTGAAGGCCCAATCCCCTCTGTGAGTGGGAAGGTTGTGACTGATGCCCCAATCCTCTCTGTGAGGGGGAAGGATGTGATTGACGTCCCAATCCCCTCTATGAGAGGGAAGGTTGTGACTGATGGCCCATTCCTCTCTGTGAGGGGGAAGGTTGTGACTGACGGCCCATTCCTCTCTGTGAGGGGGAAGGTTGTGACTGACGGCCCTACTTATTACTAACTGTGAACTTCTGGCCCCGTGATTCTGACTTTTCTCGACAGCTCGCAGTTTGCCTGGATCAATTTAGTTGGTTCCATTCATGGGCTTGATAACTTTAATTAGGTCGCCTTAATCTTTCCTCATAACTTAAATTCCTGATACCTGGAATAACATTAGCATTTGCTGTTATTTTAATGATCTCCATGATCTATTTTATAAAAACCTTAATCACTAATTTCATTCACCCTGTCATGAGAACACAGAAGTTCATGGGGGGAGAAAATGAACTATTTGAAAATCAGACGTTTGCCGTTTTAGACACTTCTAAGCAGTACTCTCAAATACCAGACTGTCTGCTACGCAGCCTGCTGTTCGGCAGCCCTCTGACAAAGCACCATGGGCACTTCCTCACAGGCAAGAATGAAAGAGTCATTCTCTCACTTCCGGGTGCCAGTTATCCAGCACAATGACACAGGCCGCTGGCTGCCCTACTTGGGTACAGGGTGTGGGAAGGACCTGGAAGACACAGGAGGTGCTGCTGCAATGGCTCGGCATGTTTACTGTGTGAGTGGCTGAGCCATGCAGGCTCGACCCCCAGTCTGTGCTAAGATGTTTATTAATACATCACACCTTTCATGACCTCACGACGTCCCAAAGCGTTTTACAGCCAATGAAGTACTTTTGAAGTGTTGTAATGCGGGAAACACGGCAGTCAATTTGAGCGCAAGCAACAATGTGATAATTGACCAGATAATCTGTTTTAGTGATGTTGGCTGAGGGATAAATATTGACCAGGACTCCGGAGAGAACTCTCCTGCTCTTCTTCGAAATAGTGCCGTGGGATCTTTTACGTCCGCTTGAGAGGGCCTTGGTTTAACGTCTCATCCAAAAGGTGGCATCTCTGATAGTGCAGCACTCCCTCAGTACTGCACTGGGAGTGTCAGCCTGGCTTATGTACTCAAGTCTCTGGAGTGAGATGCGAACCCACAATCTTCTGACTCGGAGGTGAGTGAGCTACCCACTGAGCCACGGTGTCCAACTAGGTGTCTAGAATGCTACCAGAACCGAGAGGTTATACCGACCAGGAACTTTGGACACAGTGCATCTGGCTGAGGAGGAGAATGTAGAGAGAGAGCTCCCACTCCTATTTGCCATGCCTGCAAATGTGACGCCGTAGGATGGAGAAAAATAATAGGATTTAACACAGAGGCGCAGTCAGTGTAAATCGTCCCTGTGATATGTGCATTTTTAAAAAGTGGCCAGGGTTGAAAATCTTGTAGACGGTATTCTCCATCCTCTAACATTTTAACGACCCACGTTTATAAAGGCTGGGTAACGATTTTTTTTTTTTAAGAAAGGCAAGCTTTAAAAGCCAGTTGTATGGACAAACCATGAAGGCTTTATTTCATAAGATGGATGTTATTTACACGCACTTTAAGTAGTGAATTCCGACAGGAGCTTCATGGTTTTGCTGTGCCCGGGCCCTGAATGTGCTACTGTGCTTTTTGAAATGCATATGGTGCATTCCGATACTGTTTTGGGTTCCAACTGTGATGGAGCTCCCGACCCATGCCTGCAGGTTCTGAGGATTAATGCGGGAACATGTATGGAATCTGATGAGGCAGTTTAGAGCACTCTGTCACAAATGGCCTTGCAGTGCCAGACAGGAGTTTTGTTCAATATAAAAACTGAGGAAGAGTGGAAGCATGAAAATATCACTGTAGAACGATAACTGACAGCTAATTCCCAGGCACTAAGCTGACGGGTTCCCCCCACCCCCACCCCTCATGGAGGTGCCATCTGTCCGGTTTTAGTCTTGAGAGTCAGCTTTTTGAGTGCATTGGCAGAAATTTCTACAATGTAACCGGGACATCAAATGACTTCCTATTTTAAGAAAGTCCTTTTTCCCCCTGTTTTATAAACTACTGATATATCTAACTGATACAAAAGCAAAATACTGCAGATGCTGGAGATCTGAAATAAAAACAGAAAATGCTGGGAATACTCAGCAAGTCAGGCAGCATCTGTGGAGAGATGATCTTTGGTCAGAACCTGATGAAGGTTTGATGGGTTTCCATCATTAGCCAATCTTAGGACTCAAAGCTGTGAAAAGGGTTAAATTATGAGGATAGGTTGCACAGGCTAGGCTTGTAGTCCCTCGAGTGTAGAAGATTGAGGGGTCACAGTCTAAGGATAAGGGGTAAGCCATTTAGGACAGAAATGAGGAGGAATTTCTTCACCCAGAGAGTGGTGAACCTGTGGAATTCTCTACCACAGAAGGCAGTAGAGGCCAATTCATTAAATATATTCAAGAAGGAGTTGGATATATTTCTTAAGGCTAAAGGGATATGGGGTGAAAGCAGGGACAGGGTTCTGAATTTGGATGATCAGCCATGATCGCATTGAATGGCAGAGCAGGCTAGAGGGGCCGAATGGCCTACTCCTGCTCCTATCTTCTATGTTTCTATGTTATCTAATTGAGGTGTTTAAGATGATTAATGGATTTGATAGGGTGGAGAGAGAGAAACTATTTCCTCTGGTGGGGAAATCCAGAACAAGGGGACATAACCTTAAAATTAGAGCTAGGCCGTTCAGGGGTGATGTCAGGAACAACAACTTGTATTTATATAGCGCCCTTAACGTAGTAAAACATCTCAAGGCGCTTCAAAGGAGTATTATCGAACAACATTTGACACCGAATCACTTAAAGAGCTATTAGGACAGATGACCAAAAGCTTGGTCAAAAAGGTAGGTTTTAAGGAGCATCTTAACGGAGGAAAGAAAGGCAGAGAGGTTTAGGGAGGGAATTCCAGAGCTTAGGGCCTCGGCAGTTGAAGGCACAGCCGCCAACGGTGGAGCAAAGGGAGTGCGGGATAGACAAGAGGCCAGAATTGGAGGAGTGCAGAGATCTCGAAGGCTTGTAGGGCTGGAGGGGGTTATAGAGATAGGGAGGGGAGAGGCCATGAAGGGATTTGAAAACAAGGATGAGAATTTTAAAATTGAGGCGTTGCCGGACTGGGAGCCAGTGTAGGCCAGCGAGCACAGGGGTGATGGGTGAATGGGACTTGATGCGAGTTAGCACACGGGCAGCAGAGTTTTGGATGACCTCAAGTTTATGGAGGGTAGAATTCTTCACACAAAGGGTAGTGGAAATCTGGAACTCTCTCCCCCAAAAAGCTGTTGAGGCTAACGCAGCATAGACTTGGGAAAATTTCAAAACTGAGATCGATAGATTTTTGTTAGGTGAGACTATTAAGGGATATAGAACCAAGGTGGGTAGATGGAGTTACAGATCAGCCATGATCTAATTGAATGGCGCAACAGGTTCAAGGGGCTGAATGGCCTCCTCCTGTTCCTATGTTGCTATGATCCAGTCTTAAACTCTGACTAAAGTTGCCGATCATATGCTTTTCCCTCTCTGTAAACTGCTATATTAACAGGTTTAATCCATCGTGCTGACTTACCATCCCCCTGTGACTCTCCACCAAGATCCCTGATTCCATCCACATCACAGTTACTCCCAGAGAGAGAGGACAAATCTGAAGTGGCAGCTCCTGGTAGCACTCACATTCAGAAGGTTGTGGGTTCAAGCCCTACTCCTGGATTTGAGCACAAAATCTAGAGCGATGCCTCGTTGCAGTTCTGTGGGAGTCTTTTTGGATGGATTTGAAACCTTGGCTTCAAATGCCTGTCTAGAATGCAGAAAAGATCCTAAGAAACTATTCCACGAAGAACCAGGAGTTCTACTGTCCTGCCCAACATTCTTCTCTCAACCAACACCATCCGAAAAGCAGTAACTGGTTATTCACTTCACTTACTGTTTATGGGACCTTACTTTGTGCATATTGGCTGCCATGTTTGCCTACATAGGAACAATCAATGCACATCATAAGTAGTACATTGAACGGAAATGTCCTGAGGATGTAATAAGGCGCTAAGTAAATGCAAGTTCTTCCTTTCCGAAGGGACTAAACCAAGGATACTTTCACAAACTCCATGTGGCCTCATCAAGAGCAGCAGTCACAACTGATGGCTCAATTGGCGAATGCACTGCCCAGGTTCCACCCATGGTCTGTGCTAAGGTATCTGATCTCAGCTAGGGTGGCACAATTGACACTACAATTGACTTTAGCAGTTGAGCCCAATCTAGTCTTCACCCAACACACAGCAGGAGACACTAGATAAGTGAGATAGGAGAGAAAGCAAGGACTGTGGTGTCTCTCCTGCTGCCCCACCTAACGCAGCACAGACTAGGGAAACTGAAACCGTCCTGATCTGTACGGCTCAATTCCTGACTGTTTTAACTGATTGAGGAGTGCCTTAGTTGATGGTCTTTCACACATGTAGAGATGAATATATTAACCTACACAGAGATGTCAGATCTGACATTTTTATTAATAAATTTATTCACTCATTTCTCCAATTTTCCTGGATGAGAATGTGCGTCAGCTGCCCACATACAAAAGCAGCGCTAACTGATAACGCATTAATGAAGGCATGCATGCACGCAGGGCAACACGGTGGCATAGTGGTTAGCACTGTTGCCTCACAGCGCCAGAGACCCGGGTTCGAATCTGACCTCGGGTGACTGTCTGTGTGGAGTTTGCACATTCTCCCCGTGTCTGCGTGGGTTTCCTCCGGGTGCTCCGGTTTCCTCCCACAGTCCAAAAATGTGTGGGTTAGGTTGATTTGGCTATGATAAATTGACCCTTAGTGTTAGGGGGGGGGATTAAATATGTGGGGTTATGGGGATAGGATGGGATATGTTAGGGGGAATTAAATACGTGGGGTTACGGGGCTAGGGTGGGATATGTGATGGAGGTGTAGTGGTTACAGTACTGGACTCGCAACCCGAGAAGCTGTGAGTTCAAATCCCACTACGGTAATAAAGCTGATAGTTTGTGGGCTGACATCAGAAAATTGACCACGAGAGCTGCTGGACTGTAAAACCCGACTGGTTCACTCATGTCCAGCAATGGCCTACCTGGTCTGGCCTACATGGGACTCTAGTTCACACAACATGGTTAACGGCTAATGCTAATGGTCAAAAAAGAATTGGTAAGAAGCACAAGAACTGCAGCAGTTCAAGGAGAAGGCCCACCACCACCTTCTCAGGGCAACTAGTGATGGGCAATAAATTCGGCCAAGCTGGTGAAAATAAATTTTGAAAATGTGGCAAAGTATATCCAGGCCCACAATCAACGATTGAGATTTCTTTTCAGTTGAGACTCTCGTACTGTAGAATATCCGTGTCTAAATGTTTGCTGAAATCTATTTTTATCCTGTAGATATGAAGCTGTAGGTGATGTGAAAGAGTTAAAAGAGAAAGCTCAAAGGGATTTAAGGATGAACGGAGAGCCAAACAGGTTCCTTTCTGATGTGTGTGAAGTCCCAAGTATCATGGAATGGTGTGGAGTGTGGGAGTCTCTGGTTCCCCAAGTATTGATCTAGCTACACAATATTTTTTCTCCCATTGTTTTGACCTCTCCTGCCTTGAAAGTGCTGACTCTTGCTTGGAACAGCTCAATGGGCACAAACAGCCCTCTGGTAGCTCATCCAAGTACCCATTCCTCACATGCGAGCCTGGACAGTGAGTGGCGAAAGGTTCGACTATGGTGGGGGGCTGGGGGTGGGGGGGCATCGTAACTGAGCCCAGTCCGATTCTTACCCAATGTCCACACATGCACACAGTAAGGGCATCACTGGATGGGGATCAGGAATGGGATCCCTGACCTATTTCCCTCCTCCCTGGCACAAGGGCAATGAGGCAAATTGTAACACCCCAACTGCTGCCTTGGTTGAGATCAGCTGACGCAGCCAGAGAGAGAGGTATCTACAACCCTCCGACCTGCACAACTCAGTACCACACCAATCGGTGCATTTACCCACTAAGACATCGGGGAAACTGTGCATAATGAGGATAGCAAGCTGGCAGCTCGAGTGAATTCCTTCTTTTTTTTGCTGTAATACTTCAGCAAGTTTCACAGCGAGTACCTAAATCAAACACTGTTTCACTTCTGTCAGAAAGGAATTGCATTGCACTAGCACATTATCCAGCCATTTTTAAACTGTTAATATTGTAAGAAATATTGCTGCTCTCACGATATTCACATTGCTGTAGTAATATTGCTGATTCTCTGAAATACATACCTTCTTGCCAGTGTGTGGAATGCCAAGTACAATCCTGTGACCTCCCACCCCAAGGTGAGTTTTGCCACCGCACTATACACATCTCTATTTTTCAAATAATGAGTTCCCCAATAACTAAGTGGGTACAGAGATTACCCAGTGTTGGATTGGGTCATGAAGGGTCCCAGGGTGATTCCTTGGTCAGTCCTGAGTTAGTGGATCTTAGCCAGGACATCAGTATGGGTGCTGCAATTGGGGCAGAGCGGAGGAGGGAAATCAGCCAGGGTTACCATTCCTGATCACTACCCAATGACCCCTGCTGGAAAGTGAAGTGTGGGTCTCAGATTGCAACAGGATCAAGCTCGGTTGTGTTGCACCCCAGGGATGGGTAGCCATACATGAAGGTGTGTCACTCAGTTTCCAGGCTCATTCAGGAAGATGTGTCACTTGGGTGAGGTACCGCACGGATATCAGTTCCCGTTGAACCGTATCCCAGGAAGAGGTGGTGCCTTTAGAATGGGAAATGGCAGAAAAGAAAAACGAATAGAACCTAGGCGCATTTCTTAATGAAGAGTAACTTTGAAATTAACGAGAAAAGGAACATCATCTCTGCATCCAGCTGTCTTTCTGCTGAAGTGCTGTTGAAGTCTGTGAATTTAAAGCTTCTAATGGAGCCGAGTGCCTGGGTGACACAGGGCAGCACAACTCTAGGGACATCCAGCTCACCAGGCCGATGGTTCTGTCCTATCCCTGATTAACACAAAGGGGTCTAAACGGTTGGTTCCAGTTGACACAAGCACCCCCTCGCAAAACTGTCCTCAAACTCAACTCTATTTACCACTAATTCAGCACCCAGGATCCGAGAGAAGGGGAGGAGAGCGAGTAGGGGCAATGGAAACTCTTTTGGAGTTTGGGTGGGGTTGAAGTGCATCTTCAGTATGTTGTAGGCAGAGCTCCCAATTGCGACAGCTGCTGTACCTGACCAGGGAGGGACTGACGAGACCGGGTAGGAAGTAAACAGGACTTCTATTCCCTGACGCTCAACACTCATCTTGAAAATGGGGAAAAGGGGACAAGACAGCCCACAATACTGAAGTCTGGTGTCGAAATAGTTTCATGACACACATTGTGGCATTTTGTTGCTGAAAAGGACTATCTTGGGGGCTGTCCCGAAGGCTCACCTGGTTAAGCAACTGAGCCATACAGACTAGGAAAGCACCAGATTCAATCCCCGATCTACCCTGAGTTAGCTGGTCTCACCCGCAGCAGCAGTTGGGTTCTGCGCCCATGCGCCTTAGGTTAACGAATGAGAAATCAGCATTAGGCTCCCTGCTGGAAGGTGTGTGTGCTCAGAGTCCGGGATCAGGCTCGGCTGTGATGCCCCCATGGTTGAATAGTCTGCCAGCACTCACTGTCTAGACTCGTGCATGAAGAATAGGTACTTGGGTGAGGTACAGGCCGAGTTCTCTGGAGCCGTCCCCCAGTGGCAGGCAACATTCTTTCGGCGAGGAGCAGAGGGGTGAACTTGGACAGGAAAAGAAGCAGGAGAACAAACAAAAATGGTAATTGAAATGAACCGTTCTGTTACACAATCTGGGGCTCTTTACTCAAATCAGTAATGGACAGGAGATAGGATAGAGGGACAGAGTGGCTGTGGGAGAGAGGAGGGCGGGATCTTGACTTTGAGCTCTGATATTTCCTTTGCAGCTGATGAGAATGAATTGAAAAATGAATTGAAATAATTTCTCTTTCAGTGGCGTCCTGCCCTACTGACCTCAGCTCTCCACCTTAAAATAGGAGGTGCCGGGGATTTAGGCAGTAACCTGTTCTCAGGATCCAGAAAGGGTTCACACTTCAGCCCCATGGTTTGTGGTGTCATCCAACTGTCTAGCCAAGCCTGGACTGGCTGATTGTAATTCACCGCACAACGTGACAGTATCCTGTGTGTGTGTGTGTGCAGATTGTAGAATTACTGGCAGTTACCAGAAGCTGCAATTCAATCAGGGATCCGGGGATCACTAAACTGAATAAACAAAGCTCGAGTAATTTGTGAATGTCATCAACCCCAAAATTAAATGACACCCTCTAACTCGCTCCCTGGTTACTTGGTACTTGATGAAATACAGAAATTTGTCAATATACATTTTGCATGCCAATGGGTTCCATTATGGTTATACATCCATGGAACTATTTGAATTTGTCTGATATCCAGTGTGAATCTGTGTTTTAGGAGTCACACCAGAGCCTGTTGGAATTAGACAAATACTGAAAAAGATTTTAATATAAAACACACATAGACAATGCTCAAATTAATTCATTGGTTTTCATACGAAAGTCCCTGGACCCTAAGGGAACCAGGATCATCAGATTTCTGAATTATCCCTTTACTTGTTGACTTACTAGCACATGCTTTCTGCCTCTGCATGATCGGAACATACGAACAATGACGGACAGGTAAAGACCCTCTGGTCCACTGAGCCTGTCCCACACAATTGCGATACCTTGTGTATCCCAATAATATCCTATCACGTTGATCACGCCACAAGCATCATACTTTTACATTCAAATTTTTGTGTCACATTTGCATCCAATTGGCTCAAAATTTTGCATTCGTAAAAAAGCAGCAACTCTGAATTGAGCAGATACCTGACATACAAATCAAACACAAGGTAAGTGCATAGATAAATGAGGAACTATAAAGGACAGATGAAAACAGCAAATCAAGCACATGGAGACAGAAAAAATTACAACTAAAAGAATCTCCAAATATCTTATTCTCTCCACTGCTGGAGCACTTGCAGCTGTACTAAGGTTTGTAACATTATAAAGACATAAAAAAAGCGGTTTACAAGAAAATGTTAAAACTTATCTATAAAATAGCATTTTCTGTCCTCTAGCAATGTTTTCCATCGGAGACTTGTGCCAATGTGAAAAGCTTGAGCATTGAGTTATTTCGGGTTCCCAGACCCATCACTCTAAGGCCAGGAGACACAAGCTATCAAACTAAAGTTTCCACTATACAGATGTGCATACCTGTGGAAAATGTTATGATTGATAACAAGACTGGCCATTCACAAAAGGTGCAAGAACGATTGAGGGGATGGAGGGATTGAATTATGAGGAGCAATTATGTAAATTGAGCATGTTCACATTGGAGAAGGGAAGGTTGAGAGGTGATATGATTGCTAGTTTTAGGATTCTGAAGGGACTGGATAATGTCGACCACGACAAGCTGTTTCACCTTGTCCCGAACAGTGGAACCGGAGGACACGACCTGCGCTTGAAGGGGGGTAAGTTCAAAACTAATCTGCAGAAACATTATTTCAGTCAGCGAGTGGTAAATCAATGGAACGGGCCCCCTAGGGAGACGGTGGAAGCAGTTAGTATTGATTCATTCAAATGCAAATTAGATAGATTTCTTTCAGAAAATAATATTTTGGGAGCCAGTATATGAGCAATTTGAGACATGACTTGTGGTAAGTGAAGCATGCTTGGCAGGAACAGGTGACTTTGGGCCTATTGTTCCCAAAGCTCTCCATTATTGGGGGTTTTCCTCACCTCATGTCTGGGTCTGTTGTAGACTAACTGATAGAGATTGATTGCTATAATTAGTCAACAACTCCATTATTGTTGTATCATGCAACTACCAGGATGGTAGAAGGTGATGTAGACGGACCTTGGTCTTTTCTCGTTCCTAAGGACTTGCTGTTTGCAAGACTCAACCCATGTCAATCTAAAATAACCAAGAACAAAATCCACCATAGAAACCATTTTTGAGACAGTGATTATAATCCAGAATTTGTTTATTTTTGTATAAAATGTTAAACACAAGGTAAAATCTGGACTCAACTTTTTCTCCAGTCACTTCCCTCAAAAAGGTGACGACACCAAGTGACAAATGAAACTTTTAAACAATGTCAAATTTCAAACTGTAATCTTTATATTCTGACATATACCATCATTCAAATTTGGAGGGAGGTTCTGAATAAAACTCCTGAATTTAAATATTTGTTTAAGCTTATTTTGTAAACATTAGGTATTGTTGCAGAGATATTTGGTAAAGAAGGAAAAGTACAATGATTTTTTTCAAGTTTTATTTTGTGTTTTGGCCTTCACCATAAAACACCCACACACCCTAAACAGATGATCAGTAAAGAGCTGCTCCACCATCTTAGTGGAGAGATTTATTAAATTGTAAGTATGGTATGAGGAGAACAAATGTATTTATTTATTTATCTTGCAAAAGAAGATAAGAAAAATACTATTTTATTTCTCAGAAAACAATCAAAACAACACTCCTTGGCTTCTGGACTGATCTCTTAGAAACTTCTTTCCAAATTCTATCAGTGGAAATGTGCTTTCTTATTCCAGCATACCCCACCCATTGCAACAGAGCAATCTCTGATTCACCAATAGTACTGTTTTGCTTTGGGTCTTATAGCGGTGAAGACCACCATAATCTGTGAATATTTGCAGGGGAACCTCAGGAATGCATCAATACCTGAAGGGAACCCTTGCGGCCACCCGCCCCCACCCCCCACCACAGGCAAGCTTGCTAATTACTAAATGCAGAATTGCTGGTTAAACTTGCTAATTACTAAATGCTGAACTGTTACCTAGTAAGCCAAGAAAGTGGGGTCACAGTTCAATCAATGCTCATGTAAGATTAAATGCAAGAGATTTAGGACTCAGATTGGAGAAAACCCTTTTTTTTGAGTTGTGAGGCTGAGGAATGTTAGTGATTGAAGCAGAGACCATCTCAACATTGAAGAATAGGTTCGACAGGTGGTTGAAGAAAAGGGATATGGGAACAGGACGGGCACATGGATTAGAACTACTGCTCGTGTGGAGGAGAAACACCAACACGGTTGGGCAGAATAGCCTGTTTCTGTGTTGTAATTTCTGTGTAATAGAATCATAGAAATTTATGGCACAGATGGAGGCCCTTCGGCCCATCGTATCCGGACCGGCCAAAAAAGAGCTATCCAGCCTAATCCCACTTTCCAGCTCTTGGTCCGTAGCCCTGTAGGTTGTGGCACTTCAAGTGCATATCCAAGTACTTTTTAAATGCGACGAGGGTCTCTGCCTCTACCACCCTTTCAGGCAGTGAGTTCCAGGCCCCACCACCCTCTGGGTGAAAAAAAGTTCTCCTCAACTTCCCTCTAATCCTTCTACCAATTACTTTAAATCTATGCCCCCTGGTTATTGACCTCTCTGCTAACGGAAATAGGTCCTTCTTCTCCACTCTATCTAGGCCCCTCATAATTTTATACACCTCAATTAATACACCTATACACCTCTGCGGCGAGTGTCTCACCTCCTGACTCCTCAAAGCCTTTCCACCATCTACAAGGCACAAGTAAGGAGTGTGATGGAATACTCTCCACTTACCTGGATGAGTGCAGCTCCAACAACACTCAAGAAGCTCGACACCATCCAGGACAAAGCAGCCCACTTGATTGGCACCCCATCCACCACCTTAAACATTCACTCCCTCCACCACTGGCGTACCGTGGCTGCAGTGTGTACCATCCACAAGATGCACTGCAGCAACTCGCCAAGGCTTCTTCGGCAGCACCCTCCAAACTCGCGACCTCTTCCACCTAGAAGGACAAGGGCAGCAGGCGCATGGGAACACCACCACCTCCAAGTTCCCCTCCAAGTTACACACCATCCTGACTTAGAAGTATATCGCCGATCCTTCATCGTCGCTGGGTCAAAATCCTGGAACTCCCTCCCTAACAGCACTGTGGGAGTACCATCACCACACGGACTGCAGCGGTTCAAGAAGGCGGCTCACCACCACCTTCTCAAGGGCAACTAGGGATGGGCAATAAATGCTGGCATTGCCAGCGACGCCCTGATCCCATAAACAAATTTAAAAAAAATTAAGTCTCCCCTCAGCCTCCTCTGTTCCAAAGGAAACAACCCCAGCCTATCCATTCTTTCCTCATAGCTAAACCTCTACAGTCCTGGCAACATCCGCGTACATCTCCTCTGTACCCTCTCTAGTGCAATCACATCTTTCCTGTAATGTGGTAACCAGAACTGTATGCAGTACTCTAGCTGTGGCCTAACTAGTGTTTTATACAGTTCAAGCATAACCTCCCTGCTCTTATATTCTAATATAGCATTTCCAGATTCACGCCCCAGGCTGAGTTAGACGATCTGAGCTGAGATATTAGTAAGGACATTAGGAAGAGAAAAATCAACCAGGGTTCTTGAACATGTTCCGGTGACCCCTGCACATGGATACCAGGGTGAGGGCAGGATCGGGCTCAATTGTGATGTCCTCCTTATTGACACTGACTGTCTAGGATCACACAATGAAGAATGGCCACTAAGGGAAGGTACCAGTGGGCAGAGAGTGCCCGTGAAACCTTACTGCAAGAGTCAGCACCTTCTGGAGAGGAGGGGAAAAAAACAAGCTGCTTTTCTGCCCATAGAACACTGCGATTGTTCAGAACAAAGCAATGCAGCATGACAATGAAAAACAAACAAGATTACTTTGTTCTACAAAGCTAATTCTCAGCATATTACAAATTAAACAATGTTCTCTCTGTATCTTCCTCCAGTTCCGTCTTATATTACACGCTAGAAAAGTTCTGTTTGAAGGAAGCTGATGGAATTTCGTGACTTAGGCTGGTCTTCGGAGAATGAGGGGTCCTGGGATCAGAGGCAGTGCCCCAAGGGAAGGACTGAATGCCAAGGTTGAGTCAACCCAGGCAACATCTGCGCTCCTTCAGAGCCCAGCTGCAGATTGGGAGAGGCCCTCCAGCAAACGCAGCAACATGAAATGTGGGAGCAAACAGGAAGAAAAAGGGCTGAAGTCACCCATTCGACATACTTGTCCTCCTCCCTACATCCTCACCATGTTAAAATCAAGACTGATCTAGCTCATTCTTTCCCAGGACCGCCAAACAATGGAACTCCTGCCCTCCCTCAGCCTTCCTTCTGTCCGACAATCATAAACATTTCCTGAAACCCAATCATGTCATCGCCTAATCATTATTCTTTGATTTACAAAGTATTACATAGTATTTACAGCACAGAAACAGGCCATTCAGCCCAACAGGTCCATGCCGGTGTTTATGCTCCACACAAGTCTCCTCCCACCCTTCTTCATCGAACCCTATCAACATATCCTTTCTCACTCATGTGTTTATCTAGCTTCCCCTTAAATGAATCTATGCTATTCGCCTTAACTACTGCTTGTGGTAGTGAGTTCCACATTCTAACCACTCGCTGGGTAAAGATGCTTCTTCTGAATTCCCTCTTCTTCTTCTTAGGCAGTCCCTCAGAACCAAGGATGACTTGCTTCCACATTAAAAATGAGTTCGCAGGTGACTGATGAGTCCAATGCGGGACCTACAGTCTCTGTCACAGGTGGGGCAGACAGTGGTTGAAGGGGCGGGTGGGTGGGGTGCTTGGGTTGACGTGTGCTCCTTGCGCTGCCTGCGCTTGGCTTCCGCTTGCTCCCGGCGAAGAGACTCGAGGTGTTCGGCGCCTTCCCGGATGCTTCTCCTCCACTTTGTGTGGTCTTGGGCCAGGGATTCCCAGGTGTCGGTGGGGATGTTACTCTTTTTCAAGGAGGCTTTTGAGGGTGTCCTTGAAGTGTTTCCTCTGCTCACTTGGGGCTCTCTTGCCATGCCGGAGCTCCGAGTAGAGTACTTGTTTTGGGAGTCTCGTATCGGGCTTGCGGACAATGTGACCCGTCCATCGGAGCTGATCGAGCATGGTCAAAGCTTCGATGCTGGGGATGTTGGCCTGAGCGAGAACACTGACGTTGATGCGCCCATCCTGCCAATGGATTTGCAGGATCTTGTGGAGGCAGCGTTGGTGGTACCTCTCCAGTGCTTTGAGGTGCCTGCTGTACATGGTCCATGTCTCTGAGGCATACAGGAGGGCGGGTATTACTACTGCTCTGTAGACCATGAGCTTGGTGCCAGGTTTGAGGTCCTGGTCTTCAAACACTCTCTTCCTCAGGCGACCGAAGGCTGCACTGGCACACTGAAGGCGGTGTTGGACTTCGTCATCGACGTCTGCCCTTGTTGACAGTAGGCTCCCGAGGTATGGAAAGTGGTCCACGTTGTCCAAGGCCTTGTCATAGATTTTGATAATCGGGGGGGCAGTACTGTGTGGCGGGGGCAGGTTGGTAGAGGACCTTTGTCTTACGGATGTTTAGTGTAAGGCCTATGCTCCCGTACGCTTCGGTGAAGGTGTTGACGATGGTTTGGAATTCGACCTCCGAGTGAGCGCAGATGCTAGCATCGTCTGCATACTGTAATTCGACGACAGAGGATGGGACGACCTTGGATCTGGACTGGAGGTGACGGAGGTTGAACAGTTTCCCGTTTGTTCTGTAAATTAGCTCCACTCCAGTGGGGAGCTTACTGAGGGTGAGATGGAGCATTGCAGCAAGGAAGATCGAGAAGAGCGTTGGTGCGATGACACAGCCTTGCTTGACCTCGGTTCGTACGTGAATTGGGTCTGTGGTGGAACCGTTGGTCAGGATCACGGCTTGCATGTCGTCGTAAAGCAGGCGGAGGATGGTGACAAACTTTTGAGGGCAGCCGAATTTGAGGAGGACAGTCCATAATCCCTCACGGTTGACAGTGTCAAAGGCCTTTGTGAGATCAAAGAAGGCCATGTACACTACTTGATTTATTAGTGACTATCTTATTTTTGTGGCCCCTAGTTCTGGTCTCGCCTGCAAGTGGAAACATCTTCTCTATGTTTACCCTATCAAACCCTTCATAATCTTAAAGACCTCCATCAATACCTCATCTTGTATCCTACTCGCTTCAACTCTGTGGGTCTTGGGTTTTTACTTAATTTCTCAATAATATATATTTTTTGAAAATTAGAAAAGAATTCAATATTGATGAATTTCTCGCACACTTTAAATGGTTCTCAGGTTTACAATCAGTGGAGGCTCATCTTCCTTCTAACTAAGGCTCTTACTCCCAATGGTTCAGTTGTTAAGTGTGTCATGCGGTGTGGCAATGAGCTAGACAGATCAGGACGATCCTGGGTTCAATCGCTGAGTTATCTGAGCTCAATAAGGGGATCAGTTGTGTCACTACTGCTGGCCTCAGATGACCAAAAGCTTCGTCAAAGGGGTAGGTTTTAAGGAGCATCTTAAAGGAGGAGGAGAGAGGCAGAGAGGTTTAGGGAGGGAATTCCAGAGATTGGGGCCTAGGCAGCTGAAGGCAATGGTGGAGCGATGGAAATTGGGGATGGACAAGAGGCCAGAATTGGAGGAGCACAGAGATCTCAGAGGGTTGTAGGGCTGGAGGAGGTTACAGAGATAGGGAGGGGTGAGGCCATGAAGAGATTTGAACACAAGGATGAGAGTTTTGAAATCGAGGCAGTCAAACAATCTGCCAGCACTTGCTTGCCTTGGCTCATGTGGGCAAGGTGCCCCAGAGAAGGTGGCACCGGTGCAACTGTACCCCAGCAAGAGTAAGTGGCATCAGGAGAGATGGGGAAGGAACTGGTGAGAAGGGAATGAAATATGACAGAACAATATGTAACACCAACTCAAACTGGGCACATCATAAAGAGACGTAAGGGGGCGAATTCCAGAAGTATTGTTGTAAGTATTGATGCTTTGCTGAAAATTAGCCAAGGATTCATAAATAACTTAAAGACCTGGTGTGTCAGCTACATTCACCTGCTGTCAATTAGAATAATTCACCAGCTACCTGTAGGAGAGAGCTGGCAGGGGACAGAGTGCCCACCCTGTGGCTGACATTTTGATCTCAGTGGGGTGCCAGACAGTGAAAGTCCCGCAACACTGTCTTCAGCTTACAAAATATTTCTGATTTTTTCTCTTTCTTCCATATTTAGAGATGCATGGGCACAGGGTGTACAGGGAGATCAGAGCCCCCCACTTAATATTGTACTGCAAAAAGCTGCTTTGATTTTTCTCTGTAGCTTTTCCCAAACTTTGATACTGTGTGAAAAAACAAACAGGATTCAGACCAATGGGATTTTAAAATGCACGTAGCAGGCTCCTTCAATGCATCACCTCCCTGGTACTGAGCCATACTCCCAGAATGGTGCCAGATTCCAATTCATAAAATGATACAGCACAGAAGGAAGCCATTCGGCCCATCGTGCCTGTGCCGGCTCTTTGAAAGAGCTATCCAATTAGTCTCACTCCCCTGCACTTTCCTCATAGCCCTGCAAATTTTTCCCCTTCAAGTATTTATCCAATTCTCTTTTGAAAGTTATTATTTAATCTGCTTCCACCACCCTTTCAGGCAGTGCATTCCAGATCATAACAATGCATTGCATATTTTTTTCCCCCTCATGTCACCTCTGGTTCTTTTGCCAATCACTTTAAATCCTTGTCCTCTGGTTACCAACCCTTCTGCCACTGGAAACAGTTTCCTCCTTATTTACTCTATCAAAATTCTTCATGATTTTGAACACCTCTATCAAATCTCCCCTTAACCTTCACTGCTCTAAGGAGAACAACCCCAGTTTCTCTAGTCTCCTCATAACTGAAGTCTTTCAGCCCTGATATCATTCTAATAAATCGCTTCTGCACCCTCTCTAAGGCCTTGACCTCCTTCCTAAGTGTGGTGCCCAGAATTGAACACCATACTCCAGCTGGCGCCTGACCTGTGTTTTATAAAGGTTTAGCATAACTTCTTTAATTTTATTCGCTATGCCCCTAGTTATAAAGCCAAGGATCCCATGTGCCTTTTTAACAGCCTTCTCAACTTGTCCTGCCACCTTCAGAGATTTGTGTACATACACCCCCAGGTCTTTCTATTCCTGCACCACCTTTAAAATTGTATCAATTAGAAATGAATCACTTCACAGCATTAAATTTCATCTGCCACGTGTCTCCCCATTTCACCAGTCTGTCTGTGTCCTCCTGAAGTCTTACTGTCCCTCCTCATTGTTTACTACATTTCCGAGTTTCGTATCATTTGCAAACTATGAAATTATGCCCTGTATACCCAAGTCCAGGTCATTAATATACATCGAAGATTCCTGGTCTGGGCTGCGTAGGATGACGGTATTGGTGCTACAATAGGCCTCAGTAGCCCTGCATCAACGCTTCTCCGCCTGATCGCTGTCCATCAACTCCTGTGCTTGGCTTTTATACTCTTTCCTCACTCCCCCCATTGCGCACAAATGTCCTACTGACATACGCTCACATATGAAGCCATGAGAAAGAATTCCCATTTATATAGCATTTTTCGCGACCTCAGGACGTCCCAAAGCACTTCACAGCCAATGAAGTACTTATGAAGTGTAATCACTGTTGTAGTGCAGGGAAATGTTACAAAGGTCCCACAAACAGAAATTGGTGGTGTTGGTTTAGAGAGGAATATTGGCCAGGAATCGGGAGAACTCCCCTGCTCTTCTTCGGATAGTGCCAGGGGATCTCTTGTATCCACCTGAGAGGGCAGATGGGACCTCACTTTAACGTTTTATCCAAAAGACGGCACCTCCAACAGTGCAGCACTCCCTCAGCACTGTCTGGAGCAGCCTAGATTTTGAGCTCAAGTCTCTGGAATGGGGCTTGAACCCACGACCTTCTGACTCAGAGGCAAGAGTTCTGCCAACTGAGCCACGGCTGACACGAGGGAGAAATATCAAAGAGATGTCATAGAACTGGTCAGTGGTTACAGGAGAGGACAGGAGGAAAAAGGAAAGATACGCCAGCATGTGCACACAGAGGTGTAACGTATAGCTACAGACACACGCTCCACGCCTCAGTGTGGGTTGTAAATATACTTAATATGATGCCAGGCTCTGACTGTGCTGAAGTGAAATGTTGCCGTCATCTGTTCTATTTTTGAGAGCAGTTCTGTTGAGGCTTTGATTGAGTTATCTCTGTTCTAGGTGTACTTCATTCGCAGAACGTCATACAGCTAAGAACTTTTATTGATTTCACAAAATGACAAAAAATATATAAATAGAAATGCAAAAACTGAACTAAGGGTTAGAGCTGCGCTGGAGCTTTTTCATCAAACCCATAACTCAGCACAACACGGATTAAACAGATCCATCTCATTACCTGACAAGGACAACTGGAGCCAAATGGAGCCTAAAGCATGGCCCCAATAATCAATATAGTGGGACAAAGCCACATCTCCTGGGCGTGTGCTACTGAAAGGATTCATTATTTTCACATCAGCTACCCTCCAATTCAGGTGCAATGTTTCATTCTGTTGCTAACCTCTCCACCTTCTGGAATCTTTCCCCATTTTCAAAGGCCTCTCGAAACTTACCCCGTCAACCACAGCTTACATTTTTTTTTTATTCATTCATGGGATGTGGGCGTCACTGCCAAGGCCAGCATTTATTGCCCATCCCTAGTTGCCCTTGAGAAGGTGATGGTGAGCCGCCTTCTTGAACCGTTGCAGTCCGTGTGGTGAAGGGAGGGAGTTCCAGGATTTTGACCCACGACAATGAAGGAAGGGCGATATACTTACAAGTCAGGATGGTGTTTGACTTGGAGGGGAACTTGGAGGTGGTGTTGTTCCCATGCACTTGCTGCCCTTATCCTTCTAGGTGGTAGAGGGCGCGGGTTTGGGAGGTGCCGCCGAAGAAGCCTTGGCGAGTTGCTGCAGTGCATCTTGTAGACAGTACACACTGCAGCCACGGTACGCCGGTGGTGGAGGGAGTGAATGTTTAAGGTGGTGAATGGGGTGCCAATCAAGCGGGCTGCTTTGTCCTGGCTGGTGTCGAGCTGCACTCATCCAGGCAAGTGGAGAGTATTCCATCACACTCCTTACTTGTGCCTTGTAGATGGTGGAAAGGCTTTGGGGAGTCAGGAGGTGAGACACTCGCCGCAGAATACCTAGCCTCTGACCTGCTCTTGTTGCCACAGTATTTATGTGGCTGGTCCAGTTAAGTTTCTGGTCAATGGTGACCCCCAGGATGTTATTGGTGGGGGATTCTGTGATGGTAATGCCATTGAATGTCAAGGGGCGGTGGTTAGGCTCTTGTTTGTTGGAGATAATCATTGCCTGGCACTTGTGTGGCGTGAATGTTACCTGCCACTTATCAGCCCAAGCCTGACCTCGTCCAGGTCTTGTTGCATGTGGGCATAGACTGCTTCATTATCTGAGGAGTTGCGAATGGCACTGAACACTGTGCAGTCATCAGCGAACATCCCCATTTCTGACCTTATGTTGGAGGGAAGGTCATTGATGAAGCAGCTGAAGGTGGTTGGGCCTAGGACACTGCCCTGAGGAACTCCTACAGCGATGTCCTGGGGCTGAGATGACCACCACAACCATCTTCCTTTGTGCCAGGTATGACTCCAGCCAGTGGAAAGTTTCTCCCCAGATTCCCATTGACTTCAGTTTTACTAGGGCTCCTTGATGCCACACTCGGTCAAATGCTGCTTTGATGTCAAGGGCAGTCGCTCTCACCTCACCTCTGGAATTCAGCTCCTTTGTCCATGTTTGGACTAAGGCTGCAATGATGTCTGGAGCCAAGTGGTCCTGGCAGAACCCAAACTGGGCATCAGTCAGCAGGTTATTGGTGAGTAAGTGCTGCTTGATAGCACTGTCGACGACACCTTCCATCACTTTGCTGATGATTGAGCGTAGACTGATGGGGCGGTAATTGGCTGGATTGGATTGTCCTGCTTTTTGTGGACAGGATATACCTGGGCAGTTTTCCACATTGTCAGATAGATGCCAGTGTTGTAGCTGTACTGGAATAGCTTGGCTAGAGGTGCGGCTAGTTCTGGAGCACAAGTCTTCAGATCGACAGCCGGGATGTTGTCGGGGCCCATAGCCTTTGCTGTATCCAGTGCGCTCAGCCGTTTCTTGATATCACGTGGCATGAATCGAATTGGCTGAAGACTGGCTTTTGTGATGGTGGGGACCTCGGGAGTAGGCCGATATGGATCATCCACTCGGCACTTCTGGCTGAAGATAGTTGCAAACGCTTCAGCCTTGTCTTTTGCTCTCATGTGCTGGGCTCCACCATCATTGAGGATGGGGATATTCATGGAGCCTCCTCCTCCCGTTAGTTGTTTAATGGTCCACCACCATTCACGACTGGATGTGGCAGGACTGCAGAGCTTTGATCTGATCCGTTGATTGTGGGGTCGCTTAGCCCTGTCTATAGCATGTTGTTTCCACTTTTTAGCATAGAAAACATAGAAACATAGAAGATAGGAGCAGGAGTAGGCCATTCGGCCCCTTGAGCCTGCCCCACCATTTAATGAGATCATGGCTGATCATCCAAATTCAGTACCCTGTCCCTGCTTTCTCCCCATATCGCTTGATCCCCTTAGCCTTAAGAAATATATCTAACTCCTTCTTGAATATATTTAATGAATTGGCCTCAACTGCCTTCTGTGGTAGAGAATTCTACAGGTTCACCACTCTCTGGGTGAAGAAATTCCTCCCCATCTCAGTCCTAAATGGATGCATGTAGTCCTGTGATACAGCTTCCCCAGGTTGGAACCTCATTCTTAGGTACGCCTGGTTCTGTTCCTGGCATGCTCTTCTACACTCCTATTGAACCAGGGTTGGTCCCCTGGCTTGATGGTCATGGTAGAGTGAGGGATATGCCAGGCCATGAGGTTACAGATTGTGGCGAGATACAATTCTGCTGCTGCTGATGGTCCACAGCGCCTCATGGATGCCTAGTTTTGAGTTGCTAGATCTGTTCTGAATCTGTCCCATTTAGCACAGTGGTAGTGCCACACAACACGATGGAGAGTGTCCTCAGTGTGAAGATGGGACTTCATCTCCACAATAACTGTGCGGTGGTCACTGCTACCAATGCTGTCACAGACAGATGCATCTGCAACAGTTAGATTGGTGAGGACGAGGTCAAGTAGGTTTTTCCCACATGTTGGTTCTCTCACCACTTGTCGCAGGCCCAGACTGGCAGCTATGTCCTTCAGGACTCGGCCAGCTCGGTCAGTAGTGGTGCTACCGAGCCACTCTTGGTGATGGACATTGAAGTCCCCCACCCAGAGTACATTCTGTGCCCTTGCTACTCTCAGTACATAGAATTTACAGCACAGAAACAGGCCATTCGGCCCAACTGGTCTATGCCGGTGTTTATGCTCCACACAAACCTCCTCCCACCCTACTTCATCTCACCCTATCAGCATATCCTTCTATTCCTTTCTCCCTCATGTACTTATCTAGTTTCCCCTTACATGTATCAATGTTATTCGCCTCAACTACTCCCTGTGGTAGTGAGTTCCACATTCTCACCACTCTCTGGGTAAAGCAGAGCTTTGGTCACCTCTGTATCCCTGCACGTTGTCTTAATGGGCCTCTTAGCTAAATGAAAGTGTGAGTTGTTCATTGCGTCCACTGCAACTAGGCCTGTAATGGTGACTCTTTCTCGTACTCAGACTTTGAATTGCGGTTCTTAACAGAATCGTGAATCCATCCTATCTTTGCTCAGGCAGTAGCCTCCGAGTGTGAGGCGGTACCGTCTGAGAGTGAGGCAGTACCCTCCGAGTGAGGTGGTACCCTCCGAGAGTGAGGCAGTACCCTCCGAGTGAGGTGGTACCCTCCGAGAGTGAGGCAGTACCCTCCGAGTGAGGTGGTACCCTCCGAGAGTGAGGCCAGAGTTATTCTGCCGCTCTTGTGGCACTCTCTGGTCTGCTCACTCGGGGCTCAGCTGCGCCCCTATACTATTGCCCTGCGAGTTCTCTGCCAACAAACTAATGATTCAAAATGAAGTTTATGAAGTTCCCAAGAAATCCAATCGCTCACTTACGAACTGTTTAACGTCACTTTGCAGCAGTTTGGCTCAGTTGGTAGCACTCTTGCCTCTCGGTCAGAGGGCTGTGGAGTTCAAACCCCAGTCACTCAATGCAGTACTAAGGGAGTGCTGCACTGTCGAAGGTTCTGTCTTTCAGATGAGATGGTAAACTGAGGCCCTATTTACCTAATTCAGTGGTTCAAGTGGCGGTTAAAGACCCGATAACACTGTTTGAAGAAATGTCGGGCGTTCTCCCAGTCTCCCGGCCAACATTCCTCCTCAACCAACACCATCAAAAAAAGCCTGATTAACTGTTCCTTCATCGCATTACTCTTTGTAACGTCTTACTGTTGCAAAATGGCTGCGGCGTTTGCCTACACAACAACAGTCACGCACCATCAAAATAATCCCATTGTATGTGAAGCACTTTGAGGCAGGTGATGTGAGAAAGGTGAGTGAAGAACATAGCAAACTGCAAAAAAAATGTTTGAAATGCAGATAGAAGGGCAAAGAAAAACTGGAAATGAACAGAGCTGTAGAAGCCAAACACAAGACTACAAAATTCTTCCAGCATTCTAACATAAGAGTGTTATCAAAGGGGAATGAAGATGGAAACTGGGTTGAAACAGAGGATGAACTAAAAATAGTTAACATACTAAATGATTAATTCCTGGAAGGCTTCACAAGAGAAGACACGAGTATCGTGCCACCCATCACAGGAGCTTCGATGACTAAACAGAAATAGCTTGGGTGTCACTCACATGGATGTCCTAGACAGACTCATAAAGCTCAAGACTAGTAAGTCCCCAGGAGAGGCTAGGGACAAAGTACTGACAGTTAGTGTGAGGAAGCCAAGGAACACAGGGGAGGTCTCTCTGGACTGGGGATGAGCTAACATGGTACCTATTTTCAAGAAAAGTGACAAAACAAACCCAGCTAACTATAGACCACGAGTCTTACATCGGTAACTGGCAACATAAATCATTCAGAACAAACTTGAAAAGTACCTAAATGCCAATAACCTCAGAAGTAGCAGCCAACAGGAGTTTTTGAATGGACTGATTCTGCCTGACTGACCTCTTTGACATTTTAAATATTTTTTTGGTGATGTTGCTGAGGAAAAAAGATTGGCAAGGACACCAGGAGTCCTATTCTTCAAATAGCAACAGGGCCTCAGTTTAATATCCCACCATGAAAGACATCAACACTTCAATTGAGAAAGCAGGGAGTGAGATTGGATGTGCGGAAGTTTTATTTTTCTCAGAGGGTGGGCAACCTGTGGAACAAGGTTCTAGAGGTGATATTGAGGACTGACTCCTTGCAGTCCTTCAAGAAGGTGTTAGCCACATTTTTAGAAAAGTACGAGACCGTGGCAGAAGGAAGGTAAGATTTGGGGTAATTATAAAAGTTTTGGAGCCTCCTGGGGCTTGTCTGATCGTCTTTGAGGAGATTTTCAGTGTGTCCTAAATTGGCAATGGGGTTTCTGTATTTTTTTGCCTCTCCCAGGAGGTGGGGAAGGGAAGCAAAGAGTGGTGGGGTGAACAGCAAGAAGTAGGGTGAGCACACATAGGGCTTGATGGCCTTTTCTTGCCTTGAATACAAAACATAATGGGCTGGATTTTCTGACCCCCACGGGTGCGTACGAGGTGTGTACACACCTGTAGAGGCCTCGCAAGTGCCAGTTTCAGGCATGCGAAGTGCGTGCGCTAAAACCCTGGCACTTACGATCTCTCAAGAATCCTCTTGACAGATCACCCACCTACCCAGGAAAAGGGCCTCCGCGGGCAGGGAGTTCCGCTTTCTGTACAACTTCCGCCCGCTGAAAATCTTTAAAAATCTTACGCCTGGTAAAAGCACGCATAAGGCCTGCTTTTACCAGCATAAGAGTTTTAAAAAATAAAAACAAAATTTTTTCACTCATTTATAATTTTAAAATACTTTTAAAAAAAAGGTAAGTTTATTTTTAGCCCCATAAAAAACTTTAATTATTTTTTTCAAAAAATTAAATGTTTAAAATATTTAATTTAATGTAATTAACTAATTTTAAATATGTGATTTAAAAAAAATGTATTTAATGTTTAACTGTGTTTTAAAATGTGATCCCCATTCATACTTTTGACAGATCTATGCGTAGAGATCTGTCAAAAGTGTGAATGGGGATTCCCTTCTTTGATTGGCTCCCCATGGCCCACGTGATCCCTGGGGCGCTTGCAAACCACATGCGCTCCTGGGATACCTGGGCCTCTGCGCATTTAGGAAGTCTCAGGACCTACGTAGCCAGCAGGTAAGTGCGTAGATTTTTTCTGATCGGAGGCATCCACACGCAGGAAGCCTCCGATTGGAAATTCAGGGCCAATATCTCCAACAATCAAGGGCTCCCTTCATACTGCACTCAAGTGTCAACCTAGATTATATGATCAAGTCCATAATGGGGCTTAAACCCACAACCTTCTGGCTCAGAGGCGAGAGTGCTACCAATTGAGCCAAGATGACATATACACAAGATAGCTTGGCAGAATGAGCTCAATGGTATGGATGAACATAGAGACCGAAGGTGAAAATCAAAATACCTTGAAAGTGTGAATGCAGGTAGATTAAGGCATAAAAAATTTCAACAACATTTTAGATTTTATAAATAGGGCATAGAGTGCAAGGGCAAAGAGGTAATAATAAATTTGCACGAAATAAGGCTTAAGCCACAGGAGTGCGATGGGCAATTTTGGGCACCCCGTTATAGGAAGGATACTAAAGCTGTAGCACGCTACAGTGTTGATTCAATAGGATGTTACCTGACATGAGAAACTATAGTTAGGAGGAGAGACAAATCAATGAAACCAACCACCTCATTCATGGGGAGTGGGCAGGGAAGTGGCATTGAGCACAAGATCAGCCATGATCTTATTGAATGGCGGAGCAGGCTCGAGGGGCCAAGTGGCCTATTCCTGCTCCTATTTCTTATGTTCTTAATTCCAAAACTCCTAGGTGACTGACATCCTGGGATAGTGATTCTTGATTGACAGCTGTGTCTGGGGTGAAGATGTGGGTGAGGACTTGTGGAAGTATATTTTTTAGTTGGATATAAAATGGTTTCTCGGATACAATAAAATGGCTTCCTAAGACACAGAATATAAAATCTAAAATGGCCTACACAATGTCTGTTAGAAAGATTAGCCAATTGTTTATAGTTTCAACCTAATGAAGGAATTTCAGTTTGTAAACTGTTTTTATTGCCCCCAATAAATAATTTAGGATTGCAGATCAAAGAAGTTTACAAGGCTATGGTGTGAAGTACGATATCTCTTGATCTCTAGATGTTGTGGTGGGAGAAGTCACACTTAACACTTCGGAGGAATTCCTTGTTGTTTTAAATCTTTATGACCTCAAGAAAGACCTTTCATGTACAGTATATACAAATATCCTTTTAACTTGTTTTATAGGCACTATGCTGTCAATTAATGATTTATTACCATGTCATGTGATATAGGAAGCTTGTATTGTTTCTGTGTATAAATTTCGAGCAGTTTTTTGTATTTGCAGAGTGTCATCATAGTCTAGTTTTGACTATGGTTGCATTCTCCTTGCAGCAAGTAAAATATTAAACTTCCTTTGACGATAACTTATGTTTTGAGTCTTACTGGGAAGTCGAAACTTCGACAGTATTACTTGGAGGTCCCACCGAGATCGCTTGCTACCTTTCGGTAAGTCACGGACAAAGGACACCACAAATTTCTAGTGACAAATCCTGACTGGCCACAAGTGATGTTTTATCACATAAAAAGGATTTCTCATTAGATACTGAATTGGTGCAGTCTGTATCTTCCGACAGTGACACAGCGATCTATAGGACTCGAGTTTGGGATTTGAGTTGAATCATGTAACTTTTGCTTCTTTTATTTCTTATGTTAGGAGGAGGAGGATTTTGGTGGCTCAAGTTTCAAAACTGTCGGGCAAAGGAGGTTAAAAAAAAAAAAAGTCGGCAGGGTTGTGTCCCGGACTAAAAGGTACCAGGTTATGAGAAAGCGCTAAAAGATTAAAACTGCAGTATCAAGGGTGGGTCCCTTGAGCCGGAGAAAAGAGTCTCGCGGCAGAAAGGTTTAGATAAGAAACCTTCATATATAGAGTATAAGTTAAATTTTAAGGACCCAGTTTGTAGTGGCGAACAACGCAAACTGGGAATTGACTATTTGTTTAGCTTAAAGTATAAGGTTAAATGTTTGATTACTTGATTTGTTTGCCTGTTTGGGCTTTTTTGCGTTACTTATCATTGTCTTTATTGTTGTTAATTCTTGTTATTGTTTGTCATTTGTGGAGCTCCGAAGGGTTAATAATAATCGTAAAGGGGTAAAGGGTGAAATTTGCAATTCCGAAGACGAGTGCCTAGTATAACTAAACTTTACTAAGATGGGAGCTTCACAGAGCAAGATCCCAGAAAAAGGAACTCCAGCCTTTTACATCTTCCAGAACTGTGGTTGGATGTCCACAAGGGATTTGCCTGATTGGTCCAAATGGACCAAGAATGGCAGACACCCGTTCCCCATTGATGGAACCTTTAATGTGGATAGAATTACATGTCTGGAGGACTGTCTCATAAGTAGAGACCCACAAAGAAAAGGTAAAAAGTCAGTAAATTGGTCAGCCTTTTCAGACTGGAAAAAGGAAGCAGAAAGGCGTAAGGACCGTAGTATAGAAGCCAGTAGATCTGAAATTAAAAATAAGAGAAAAGAGCAAGAGCCCAGTGGTAAATTGGCTAAACAAGATGAAGTTAGACAAATTCCTTTAATCAATGCCCTTGTAAATGGTCTCAGAGCGGAACTTAAAGAACCATTGACTCTAGTCTGCTTAGATTGGAGACATAAATCAACTCCTGAGCTAACACAAATTCTAAAAGGAATTCAGGAGAGAAATAGAGACCAAAAGAACAAGGTTTCCCTCTTAATGGAACAAGCAGCTTTTGCAGCCCCGACTGCCCAGACAACCATTTATTATCAGGGTCAATACAGAGGACAAGGCAGAGGGAATAACAGAGGTAGATTTAAAGGAAGAGGTAGAGGAGGGACAGGCAGAGGCCAGTGGAACGGAGGAGGTGCAAACTCTCCATGTTTTAACTGTGGTCAGATCGGACACTGGAAGGCTAACTGCCCGTTCCCCAAGCAGCAAAGTCAAGGCTGGGGAGGTGCACCAAACGATGTAGATACCCAAGCCCAGGTTTACACTCGTCCGCAGGCAGGTTTTACAACAGGGAACCCTTGGGGAGGTCAAAATATGGAAGGACAATTTGGATCCCCATGGCAAAATTATTCAAAATGACGCAGAGAAACAGCCCCGAATGTTACCCACATTCTTCAGTTACCTTCAGTATCAGTAAATTCTAAAGATGAGCCATACTTATCCATAAAAATGCAGGGCAAGAAAGTTCCTTTTCTTGTTGACACAGGAGCCACAAGCTCACTATTAACAAAGCAATATGCTAGAGGAGCCCCATGTACAGAAAAGAATGTCACATGTGTAGGACTCTCCGGCGTCTCACAGACTATGACGTGGTCACAACCATTAGCAATTCAAACAGACAATTTTTCTGGCCAGCACGCCTTTCTCCTATCAGACGACGCCCCTATGAACCTTTTAGGAAGAGATTTGCTATGCAAAATGCAAGCAACAATAATATGTTCCGAAAAAGGACTACAGGTGTACATCCCTACTGATAGATGCACTATGTGTCCTTCACAAGAATGCTCCCCTCCAGTTATTTCACGGGAAATGGAGCAACTGCTGGATCAAATTCCGCCACAAGTATGGTCTAGCCATTCAAACGAGGTTGGCAAAATGCTAACTGCTCAGCCATACAAAGTTACGTTAAGACCATCCGTCCGATTGCCCCGTAGACCTCAGTACCCGCTTTCAACAGCAGCCGAACAAGGAATTCAGCCTGTCATTAACTCTTTGTTACAGCAAGGAATAATAATTCCAACCCAGAGCCCATGCAACACTCCAATTTTGCCAGTCGAAAAGAAGGAAAGTGGGAAATGGAGACTAGTGCAAGATCTCAGAGCAGTTAACGAATCAGTACTACCAGTTTATCCAGTTGTGCCAAATCCTGCTACCATTCTAACTAGTATTCCCTCTGGATCAAAGTATTACACTGTCATCGATTTATGTTCAGCTTTCTTCAGTATCCCTATCCACCAAGATTCACAGTTCCTATTCGCTTTCACATTTAAAGGGACACAGTTCACTTGGACAAGACTTCCACAAGGTTACACAGAGAGTCCCACAATCTTTTCTCAAAGCCTCAAGCGTGATTTAGAGGACATTCTCTTCACTGGAGGGTCCACACTTATCCAATATGTCGATGATTTGCTGATAGCTTCGCCTGATAAACAGTCATGTCAAACTGACTCGCTTATTATGCTTCATGCCTTAGCAGTAAAGGGACATAAAGTATCACGTTCCAAGATGCAGTTCGTGTCAGAGAAAGTACAGCATTTGGGACATGAACTCCGTGGTGATAGCCGCTGTCTGTCGCAGGGGAGGATCAGAGCAATTTGTGAAGCACCGTTACCTACTATTAAACAGCAATTAAAACATTTTCTTGGCATGTCAGGATACTGTAGACAATGGATCATGGGGTATTCAGACCTGGTGCGCCCATTGCTTGATATCTCCATGCCCATGGAGGAAGACCCTCTTGCTTGGAATCAGAAGGCAACGGACGCCTTTGAGAATGTCAAGCAAGCCCTTATATCGGCTCCAGCATTAGGGCTGCCAGACTATCAGAAGCAGTTCAATCTTTTTATCCATCATAAATTGGGCTTTGCTCAATCCGTTTTGACTCAAACCCATGGTGATAAACAAAGACCTTTAGCCTATTTCAGTACTCAATTAGATCCTGTTGCACGCGGCCTGCCTGGATGCCTGCCAATTCTAGCCGCCGCCTATTATGCTGTACAACAGGCTCAAAGTATCACGCTCAATCACCGGACTATTTTATTTGTGCCACATTCAGTCGAAGTACTGTTGACAAAATGCGCCACTCAACATCTGACATCAGCTCGCAGCAGTAAATATGAGGTTGAATTATTGTCCAACCCTAATCTCCTAATTCAAAGATGTTCGGTTTTGAATCCAGCCACACTGCTGCCCACAGAAGAAGATGGAATCCCACATTGCTGTGAGACGGTCACCCAATTGGTGACCAAGCCTCGAATAGATCTATCTGAAACTCCTATTTCTAATAGTGACTTAATATACTACGTAGACGGGTCAGCTCTTAGGGATGACAAAGGATCACCCAGAGCTGGCTATGCCATATCAGATGATCATTCAGTTGTAGAAGCGCTCTCATTACCTCAATCTTTTTCAGCACAACAAGCAGAACTTTTCGCTCTTACAAGGGCTTGTATACTGGCTACTGATAAATCTGTTAACATTTATACCGACTCCCGGTACGCTTTTGGGGTCGCCCATGACTACGGACAGATCTGGAAACTAAGGGGATTTCTAACTTCTTCAGGATCGACTATTAAAAATGCCGAACAAATTGACAATCTTTTAAAGGCTCTATTGTGTCCTGCTAAAATTTCAGTTATCAAATGTCAGGCTCATACAGGCAGTCAGGATCAAATAGCACTGGGTAACGAACGGTCAGATAGAGCTGCCAAATCAGCCGCTCTGTCTGATACAGGGCCACAAGTTTCAGCCTTTGTTTTGCGTCAACAAAAATTGGACAATGACCCGCCTTCTATTAATGATGTTTTAGCCTTTCAGTCACAGGCTAACTCGGACGAAGTGTTAAGTTGGGCAAGGGATTCTTGTTTTAAAACGCCTGAAGGGATATGGGTTCACCATGACGGCCGCATGGTGGCTCCGAAATCTTTACTCCCGTGGATTGCCCGATGCGTTCATGTTTTCACACATGCGGGCAAAGGGGGGATGGCAGACTATATTAATCAAACATGGTATGCACCAGGTATTTCGGCAATTGCAAAACAAATCAGT
This sequence comes from Squalus acanthias, assembly GCA_030390025.1. NCBI lineage: Eukaryota > Metazoa > Chordata > Chondrichthyes > Squaliformes > Squalidae > Squalus > Squalus acanthias. The sequence continues at coordinate 17,759,571 of CM059440.1, forward strand.
GAAAGGTGCACCACTTGCCAGGAAATGAATCCAGGCAAGACAGAGAAAGTACAGTCTGCCTCCCACCCAAATCCATCAGGCCCTTTTGTAAATTTGCAAATGGATTTTATTGAATTACCTGTATGTTTAGGATTCAAATACGTGTTAGTAATTATAGATATGTTTTCAAGATGGATTGAAGCCTTTCCATGTAAAAAAAATGATGCTGTAACAGTTGCAAAGTGTTTGCTAAAAGAAATCATACCAAGGTTTGGAATACCTATGCAGCTTTCATGCGACAATGGATCGCACTTTACTGGAATGATCATAAAGGAACTATGTAAAGCTTTGCAGATTAATCAGCATTTTCACTGCAGTTATCATCCACAGTCCGCGGGACTGGTAGAAAGATATAACGGAGTACTGAAGAATAAACTTTCTAAACTTTGCAATGAAACCGGACTTAAATGGGTCGAACTATTACCCTTAGCATTAATGATAATGCGAGCAGCAACTAACAGGATAACTGGACTGTCGCCACATGAGATTGTTATGGGACGACCCCAAAGACTGCCATTCTCAGCACCCTTTACGGTCAAACAAATGGACATTCATAAAATGGATGAAAATATGCTAAACTATTGCATTGCACTAACTAGATGTATTTCTAGCTTTCACCGACAGGTAAAGGAAGCTCAAACGGAACCAGCAGAAGGAAAGTGCCATAACTTGGAACCAGGAGACGACGTTTATGTAAAAGTCTTCAAAAGAAAGAACGGTCTGCAGCCACGCTTTGAAGGGCCATATCAAGTACTCTTGGCAACAAATACAGCTGTAAAGGTCAAGGAAAGACCTACCTGGATCCACGCATCCCACTGCAAGAAAGCACCGAACAAGGACAATTGAATCTTAAAGGACTTAAACAATGAAGCTGTTACTTATACTTTGCATATCAATCGGACTAATACGCATGACGTGCCAAAGAGGTGGGGAAGGATCCCGAAAGAAACGAGAATTACATGTTAACACTTTCTTGTATATGACTTATGAACATGCTAAAACTAGTGACAGAACTAGTTGTTGGGTCTGTGCCCATATACCTACTCACACAAAGGGGGGAATCCCTCTAAGATCAATTCCCTTTAATACTTCCGAAACAGCAGAATGGGTAATAAGGCGAAACAGTTCAAGGGACCCGGATAAGACCTCGGATGTAACACAGTGGAGATCAGCAGGGTATAACCTAACCACCTTTCAGGGGTGGTATCAGCCCAATTATAATCATACTCGAACACCCCCGTTTCTTGTATTAACCAATACCTCAGGAGCTGGTAGGCCACAGGGGGCATTATGTTTTAAAAAGCAGGCTGAAGTAAGCAGGATGCGGGAACAAGGCTTACCCATGGTTGCCACACAACTGGATAGGATCCTGCTATTTAGGTTATGTAGTACCTTATATCCATATTTTAGATGAGATAGGAAAACATTATGAATTCCAAAGAACTAAAAGAGAGATAGAAACTTATGAAAGAGTCTTTGGAGTATTAATAGCCCCATACGGAGTAGGGAAGTTAATGGGAGAAGTAACCGAGCTGGCGGACCTGATAGAAAAAGTAGCAAATGAAACTGAGGAAGGATTGTCCGAAATGAGTGCGGAAATGGTAGCTATGAGAGTAATGACATTACAGAATCGAATGGCATTAGATTATCTGTTGGCAGATAAAGGAGGAACTTGTGCTCTGATAGGGAGTGAATGTTGCACCTATATCCCAGACAGTTCAGAAAATGTAACTAACATTGTTAAACACATAAGAGACGCAGTGAGTCAGTATAAGAATCCAAAGAGCCAAGGATGGTTTGACTGGATGCTGGGAGAATGGCTGGGATCAATGGGACAAATATTATTGCATGGACTTGTAATAGTAGTAGCAGTATTTGTATGTATCAGTCTGTTTGTCAAAATGGCCAAGTGTTGTTGTGATAGGCTAGGTAAGGTAGTTTTACCCGAAGGAAGTATGATGGTGCAGAGGGAACTAAATGAAGAAGAAAAGGACGACCCTCTAGGAGAAGAACTAAGACGATTGAATAAGATAAATTTTTAAGGATTAGATGGCCAAGATGATGCCGGTCACAGTGGGTTCGGGGATCGAGAAGAAGGATAAGGGACTGAAAGGGTCAATTTCAGCTAGATATTGTCCTAGTAAGGACAAAAAGGGGGGAATGTGGAAGTATATTTTTTAGTTGGATATAAAATGGTTTCTCGGATACAATAAAATGGCTTCCTAAGACACAGAATATAAAATCTAAAATGGCCTACACAATGTCTGTTAGAAAGATTAGCCAATTGTTTATAGTTTCAACCTAATGAAGGAATTTCAGTTTGTAAACTGTTTTTATTGCCCCCAATAAATAATTTAGGATTGCAGATCAAAGAAGTTTACAAGGCTATGGTGTGAAGTACGATATCTCTTGATCTCTAGATGTTGTGGTGGGAGAAGTCACACTTAACACTTCGGAGGAATTCCTTGTTGTTTTAAATCTTTATGACCTCAAGAAAGACCTTTCATGTACAGTATATACAAATATCCTTTTAACTTGTTTTATAGGCACTATGCTGTCAATTAATGATTTATTACCATGTCATGTGATATAGGAAGCTTGTATTGTTTCTGTGTATAAATTTCGAGCAGTTTTTGTATTTGCAGAGTGTCATCATAGTCTAGTTTTGACTATGGTTGCATTCTCCTTGCAGCAAGTAAAATATTAAACTTCCTTTGACGATAACTTATGTTTTGAGTCTTACTGGGAAGTCGAAACTTCGACAGACTATAAGTAGGGGCAGCGTCAACGATCCTGTGCAGTTCTTTTGATGGACAACTTATTGTCCAGAGGTTTTTAATTATGGATTCCTGTTGGGCTAGCTGTCCTGAGCTTAGCAGTCGGCAGCCGGCAGAAAGCGTGGGCTGGTTTGATTCTACAGTAGCATTCCACCATGTAAGAAGTGAGCAAACGTTTTCAAGCGTGTTATATTGAGAAACAGCTCGGGGGGAAACGCCTTTATTGCTTTTGATTAATATAACACGAGGAATAGCAATGTTTCTAAATGCACTGTTTTGCACTGAATACTGTTCATTTACATAGAATTACATAGAATAATGAGGAGCGGCAATATAAACTAAAGGGTACAATTCTAAAGGGAGCGCATGAACAGAGAGACCTGGGGTATTTGTGCATGGATCGTTGAAGGTGGCAGGGCAGGTTGAGAAAATGGTTAAAAAAGCATATGGGATCCTGGGCTTCATGAATAGAGGTATAGAGTACAAAAGCAAGGAAGTTATGATGAACCATTATAAAACACTGGCTCGGCCTCAACCAGAGTATTGTGTCCAATTCTGAGCACCGTACTTTAGGAAGGATGAGAAGGCCTTAGAGAGCGTGCAGAAAAGAATGGTTCCAGGGATGAGGGACTTCAGTTACGTGGATAGACTAGAGAAGCTGGGGTTGTTCTTGGAGTAGAGAAGGTCGAGAGGAGATTTGATAGAGGTGTTCAAAATCATGATGTGTCTCGACAGAGTAGAGAGAGAGAAATTGTTCCCATTGGCGGAAGGGTCGAGAACCAGAGGACACAAATTTAAGGTAACTGGCAGAAGAACCAAAGGCGACATGAGGAAAAACTTTTTTACGCAGCAAGTAGTTAGGATCTGGAATGCACTGCCTGAAAGGGTGGTGGAGGCAGGCTCAATTGTGGCTTTCAAAAGGGAATTGGATAAGTACCTGAAGGAAAAAAATTTGCAGGGCTTCGGGGAAAGGACGGGGGAGTGGGACTAGCTGAAGTGCTCTTGCAGAGAGCCGGCACGGGCTCGACGGGCCGAATGGCCTCCTTCTGTGCTGTAACCATTCTATGATTTTATATGCAGCACAGAAACAGGCTATTCAGCCCAACTAGACTCTGCTGGTGTTTATACTGCACGAGTCTCCTCCTCTTCTCTCTAACTCATCTTAGCCTTTCAGCATATCCTGCTATTCCCTTTTCTCTCATGTACTCGTCAAGTTTCCTTTTGAAAGCCTTTTAGCTATTTGCTTCAACCATTTCCTGTGGTAGTGAGTTCCACATTCAAACCACTCTCTGAGTAAAGAAATTTCTCCTTATTTCCCAATTGGATTTATTGGTAACTATCTTGGGGCAGAAATTAGGCTCGCCACGGGTGAGTATGCGCTGTGTACTCACCCGTGGACGGAATGAAAGTGCCGGTTTCTTGCATGCACTGCGCATGCGCGGGAAACCGGCACTTCCGTTCCCCTGAAGGAGGGCCAGTGCGTTCGCCTCACACTTCGGGTTTTTTTTTTAAACAGGTTCCTCCGTGAGGGTAAGCACGGAGAAGATACACATTGAAAAAGGAGGCGCAAGGCCTTCTTTTAACAAGGTAAGTGTTGATTTTATTAAAATTTAAACATTTTTTTCCACAGATTTATCTTTTTTAATTACTTTAAAGAAAGGTAAGTTTAGTTTTAACCCCGTTAAAAAGTGTAATTAATTTTTTCAAAAATTAATGTAATTTATAGTTATTTTAAAAATGTGATGTTTTTAAAAAAAAATGATTTGTAGTTTTAGGGATGTTTTGGGGCTGATCTGTATTCATAGATTTGACAGGTCTTCCTGTCAAATCTATGAATGAAAGATGGTCTACTGCCATTCCATGGCCCACGTGATCCCAGGGGACGCATCGCACTAACTACGCCCCTGGGATACGCACGCACTGCGCGCCAGCAGTTGGAGGAGGCCCAGGACCCGAATTCCTCGTGGGTCCAGGGGTCAACGGCAGGCGCGGTAGGTAGGTGCGCGCGTGATCCTTGCACCCGCGGGAAGCCAGGGAGCCGAATTTCTGGCCCCTTATATTTACGGCCCCTAGTTTTGAATTCTCCCACAAATGGAAACATTTCTCCACATCTAACCAGTCCAACCCAGTCACAATATCAGGTCCCCACTAAATCTTCTCTTTTCTAAGGAAAAAGACCCTAATCTGTTCAATCTTTCCCGATAGCTGTAATCTCTCAGTTCTGGTACCATCCTTGTAAATCTTTTTTGCGCTTCCTCCAGTGCTTCTATGTCCTTTTTAATAGTATGGAGACAAGAACGGTGCACAGTACTCGAAGTGTGGCTTGAACAGGGTCCTATACAAGTTTAACATAACTTCACTACTTTTGAATTCTATACTCCTAGAAATAAATTACCTGTTCTACATGAAATAAATTCCCTGTTGGTTTTTAGCCTGATATATATTCAATCTGCCTACCAATGGCGGGGAGAATCACGGGGCAGCACATGGTACATTCCAGTAAGCTGGAGCGCAGTGCCAGGGTTCTCTCTTCCATCCTTGGGTCTCATGGCTTTTCTTTCATTAACATACCAGGCACACAAATTTCATACGAACACGTAAACGTGTTTGTTATTAATATCACACAGCACGATTTCAGCCCGTGTATACATCCTGGTCTGTTCAAATCTTTCTGATTGTCCATAATTATTTCATTGAATTAATCCTGATAAATCTGCTGGCAACAAAATTCTATACTTGGAACAGGAATTCTATCAACTGCTTATTAAAAAATAACGACCAACTTGTAACGTTTGTACCCTGAGCCCATTTAATCACTCCAGTTTCAACTGGATCTTAATGAAACAGTTCATTAAAGAGAATCATGTCTTCTACAGGCAGCTGTTAATAAGTGAAGGATGACCGGCATGTGCCTGACTGAAGGGATTCAGAATACTGAATGCCATTCGGTCTAAGCCTTAATATTGCCCCCATGTCATGGAATGTTCTTCTAACACCTCCCTCACAAATCGGATAAGCAACCCCTCTCTCACCTCTAGTATCTATCCTTCCTCCTTCTGTGTGTGTCTCAACCTTTCTTGTCTCTTTCTATTTTATCGATACTACTTTGCTCATTGCTCGTCTGAACTTTCCTCTCTGGTTCCTCTTAATCTATCAACACACCTGCTTCCACATTCTTCCTATTCCGTGAATCTTCGCTGTGTTGAATTCAAGACTTACTGCGCCATCGCCAACTCGCTCTCGTTATTCCTCAAGATTCCTAAACTACTGAACTCCTCACCTCCCTCAGTCTCCCTTTCCTCCCATAATCAAACTTGACGTCACCTAATCTCTATTCCATCTTTTCTCCTACACTCTTTAACTTCATTGGTGCCCTGCACCAAGAGCCTTAGCCCTTGACCTAAGTTTCGCAATACAAAAGCAATGTGTACTGTACATGTTCAGGTGCTGGCACCAAGAGATATCCGAGGTGTTAACTTTCCCTTCCCGTGCAGAGTGTAATTCTTTTTGTTTAAATTATGTTTTCCCCTCCCTTACTCTCCCAAAGTGCTGAGTCTGCCTGGGTCGGTTCCATGGCTATTAAGTACCCTGTATTACTTAACGTAAATGACCATTCTACGCATGTAAGCTACTATACGGAGTGTCCGCAGGGCATTCAGTCACGGAGTGCGTCACAGCCCAACCCTGTCGTTGCCTGACCTCCACACAAGCACTTCTTTTAGTGGAGATTGAGCAGGTAACTCAGAGGATGCAGAAACCAATTTTGTGCCCCTACTGCCATTGGACTGAGGTAAGCTAACTCGGCAGGGACTGGGAATTAAACCTGGGACCTCCTTGCTCTGCATGGTGTCGTACAATTGGCGTCATTACCACTGTAGGAACTCAGGAAAGGTAATACCAAAGTTTCAGTTCATTGTAAATTGAAATAGGGCAGCTTCTGAAGAGATTATAAAAGAATTTATTACACTGTTAAATGCAACTTTTCCAGCAAAGCAATTTAAATGCATCCTAAGTCTAATTACTTCTAACGACAGAATAAATTGGAATTCTATTAATAAGTATAAGTTTTGCATAATAAATTATCCATTTCTACATGTAATCTGAATAATTTAGCATTTCATTACAGAATAAATCATTTCTCTAATGTAATATTAATAAACTGCTGTGTTCTTTCAGTATTTCTGAAGCATCCTGACAACTAAGAACATAAGGACTTTAAGAATTTTTAGAACAGAAACAAGCCATTGTGTTCAACAAGCGTTCTATCTGCATCAATCTTCTCAACATGAGAAGCTTTCCTCTATGTACAGTGGTTATGCAGATGTCATAGTTACTGGACTAATGATCCAGAGTTCAAATCCCAATACGGTAGTTTGACAATTTGAATTCAGTTCAGAAAAAAAATCTGCAAATAAAAAGCTGATATCAGTAAAAGTGACCATAAAGCTGCCGGATGATCGTAAAAACCCAACTGGTTCACGAATGTCCTTTAGGGAAGGAAACCTGCCGTCCTTACCCGGTCTGGGCCCATATGTGACTCCAGTCCCACGCCAACAAGGTTGACTATTGACTACTTTCTGAAGTGGCCTATCAATTCACACAGTTATATGAAGGCCCACCACCACCTTCTCAGGACCACTCGAGATGGGCAATAAAAAAGCTGGCATTGCCAGCAATGCCCACTTCATGAGAACAAGATAGTCATTACTTGCCACTTACGTGGCATGAATGTTACCTTCCACTTGCCAGCTCAGGCCTAAATGTTATCCAAGTCCTGCTGTAGGCTGGCAGTGGGCTGCTTCATTGTTGGAAGAGCTGTGAATGGAGCTGAACACTATGGAATCATCAGCGAACAGCCCCACTCCTGACCTAATGCTGTGGGATCTTAATCGTCCACCAGTGTACTTTGACATCTACTAATATCACACACAGTGTTGAATATAAACATGCGCCGCCAGATGAACCCTTTTCGAACATACTATGGCTGCTTCACTCAATAACGTCACAAGGATCCCAATGATCCGTGTATTACCTGAATCCTGAATGGGTCCAGTTTTGTTCCCTGTTCAAAGCAGAATGTGGTTTAAAATAAATCCGTACTCGATTGCCAGTCTACATTGGGCAAGCTGATCTGAGTCAGGGCAGTGGGCACAACAATTAGTCCTACAACTAGCACCCTTGGGCTAGAGAGGGGGGAAACAGCCAGGGTTCCTGCTCCTCATCAGTATTAAATGATGAAAATGTGTGTGTGTCTGTGCGTGTGTCTGTCTGTGCGTGTGTGTGCGTGTCTGTCTGTGCGCATGCGCCTGTCTGTCTGTGCGTGTGTGCGCCTGTCTCTGTGTGTGTGTCTGTCTGTCTGTGTGTGCGTCAGTGTCTGTGTATGTCTGTGCGCGTACACATCAGGTGAAAGCAGGAGTGGATTTGCCCATGCTGTACCTCCTCCCCACACACCATTGAACATCCTGCCGACACTCACTGTCCAGCCTCATATTTGAAGAATGTGAAGCCACTAGGACGAGGTACCAAGGCCAGTCTGTGGATCTGTATCCCAGCAAAGAATCAATTAATTCAGGATGGAAGACAAGAAAATTGGTAAAAGAACATCCATAAAGATAGCATGAATATGTATTTGGACACAATGCAGAGGGAATATCGAGCAGCAAATCTCTGAGGTAAGGCTACTAAAAATGGGATGTCTGTTGTTACGCACTAGGTTCCACTTAAGTCTACAATAATGATTTGAACATTTTATTTTGAGAGTTCTGGAAGACATTGTCTCTAAAATTAAACCCTACGTTTCTAATTTGAATATTCTCAGCTGGTTTAATCCACATGGACAATATATTACAGCTCTTGCTGTTTCATCTGTGCACAGGTCTCTTGCAGTGCTGAGGAGCTTTACCGTCATGAATTTTTACACAGTTGTGAAAAATTCTGCCAAACTTCAACAGAAAAGGAGGCGACAGCTGGGCTCCGATGAACTAATACAAGGAAAGACTCCATGGTCGACTGAAAACTTCTATCTCAAAGGTTAACCAGCCTTTCCCCTTTCAGAGACCGGCTGATTTATTGTGCAGATTCAGCAATTTTCTGTTCTAATTTTGCACTGTCCCTTTGCATCCAAACCTTGTTGGTTCTGTGCAGCAGGTTCCTGACTATTTTACCCTTTTCTGCTGGGAATGGGGTCATGGTGGACAGTAAAACACAACCTCGCAGGATCGAATCGTCTGATTGGACAAGTGGTGACGATGCTCCTGGTCATTTGATATGCAACAACAACTTGCATTAATACAGCGCTTTTAACGTAGTAAAACATCCCAAGGCGTTTCACAGGAGCGTTATCAAACAAACTCTGACACTGAGCCACATAAGGAGATATTAGAACAGGTGACCAAAAACTTGGTCAAAGGGGCAGTAATATTTGATTGATACAGGGCACCATCACAACTTCTCCACAGTATTTATGAGTCATTCTCATTTTTACAGGACAGCTGGGATAACGCTGAAACATTGAATATATTATTTTCCATCCAATTTTGTCCCTTGCTGCCCTCACCCTTCCTCCTGTTTAAGGCCCTGGCATTTGCTGGATCTAGTTCCACAGACAGGGCTGCCCTCCAATGCCCATTCTTCATGCATTTGCCTACACTGTGAGTATTGACAGGCTATTTACTCATTCAGGGCATAACCAGACAGTCCAAATTCTGTCCTCACCCAAACGTCCACACAGGCGTGCATCGTGTAGGGGTCATGGGATAGTGATCACGAGCTGGTATTCTGGCTGAATTTCCCTCTCCCTAACTCAGTGATCCTTCTGCCACCCCAGTGGAGATCAGCTCACTCAGCACAGACTGAGGATCGAACCGGCGACCCTACCTGATTTGCATGACTTGGTAACTCACTGCCTTAAGCAGATGAGCCATTGAGGGGGCAAAAATTCAAAATGTTAGATTCAACTTCTTTGACCATACTCAAGACTCTGCCTTGCGGATATACTACTCAATCTGAATTCGCTGGTTCCTACAGCCAGCTCTGTCTAAGCAGTAACTTAATTATGCCATTATTATGGTGCTGTGTAGTCTTAAATCTTGTGACAGGCCGACTCTCTGGCAACTCATCCTTGACGATGATTCCCCTTTTTTTCATTACAAATCAAATTTGCAGTACCTGAAAATGCTCAAAGGCTGGGAACAGTCAACAGTGTGGAAAACTAATGGCAAATTCAAGAGGCTTTTAATCATCTCAAGTGATTCTACAGCATGTCTTTTGACACAATGTATTACAGGGCTTTCTCCACTATGGGTAAAGGTGTATTATATAGGAACTCCTGACGGGCCAACTAATTCAATAACCTTTTCGGAATGCTCAACTCACGTCTGCAGTGCACACAGGAATAATCATTGCTACCAGCTGATCTCCCCTGGCATTGCACAGAAAGATTGTAGCCTTCAGGTGCAGCCCGGTTACAGGGCGGGGCTAATTGGACCAGGGCACGCAGACGTAATTCAGTCCCTATTTTAAAGTCATACACTCTGTCCATTCTTTTAATATATTTCCACCATGTCCACATTTATAAAAGAAACTGCCTATGTAAACTTGTCACGCTGTAATTACCCCCTCCAGCCACCGGTGTCGCTGCTACACTTTCACTGGGGGGAGGGTGTAATTACAATCTGATAAATTTAATATAGGCACTTTCCATTATAAATGTGAACATAACAATTTATAATGGAAAAAGTTGACAGGATGTGTGGCAGATGCAAGATTTTTAATATATTATGACTTTCAAAAGGGAACTGGATAAATACTTGAAGTGGAAACATGTGCTGTGCTGTGGGGAAAGAGAAGGGTGAGTGGGACTAATTGGATAGCTCTTTCAAAGAGCCGGCACAGGCACGATGGGCTGGCTGCCCTCCTTCTGTGCTGTATTATTCTATGATTCCTTATTACACAGTGTTTTCTCCCCCTCAAAATTACCAATTAAAATCCAGCCCGCACTATTAGGATGGAAGCCTCCTCTGTCTGGTGGTTGCAAGGACCTATGTGAATTGAGCTTGGGGAAGTCTCCAGTGAGTCCTAAGAGGCGATGGGGGTGCAGCATAAACCACCACTAATTGGCCCGAAGTTCACAATGTCACTCAGACAGGCCTCAGGACAGCTGGTGTGTGAAATGGGAAATGTCACATTATATAGCAGGAGGCACTCTTCTCAGTTTGGAGGTTGATGGCACAGTAGAGGGAGCTTTACTCTGTATCTATCCCTTGCTGTACCTGCCCTGGGGGTGTTTGATGAAACAGTGTAGAGGGAGCTATACTCTGTATCTAACCCGTGCTGTATCTTTTTTTTTATTCGCTTATGGGATCTGGGCGTCGCTGGCAAGGCCAGCATTTATTGCCCATCCCTAGTTGCCCTTGAGAAGGTGGTGGTGAGCCGCCTTCTTGAACCGCTGCGGTCCGTGTGGTGAAGGTACTCCCACAGTGCTGTTAGGTAGGGAGTTCCAGGATTTTGACCCAACGACGATGAAAGATCGGCGATATACTTCTAAGTCAGCTTGGTGTGTGGCTTGGAGGAGAACTTGGAGGTGATGGTGTTCCCATGCGCCTGCTGCCCTTGTCCTTCTAGGTGGAAGAGGTCGCGGGTTTGGGAGGTACTGCCGAAGAAGACTTGGCGAGTTGCTGCAGTGCATCTTGTAGATGGTACTGTGGCTGCAGTGTGTACACTGGTGGTGGAGGGAGTGAATGTTTAAGGTGGTGGATGGGGTGCCAATCAAACGGGCTGCTTTGTCCTGGATGGTGTCGAGCTTCTTGAGTGTTGTTGGAGCTGCACTCATCCAGGCAAGTGGAGAGTATTCCATCACACTCCTTACCTGTGCCTTGTAGATGGTGGAAAGGCTTTGGGGAGTCAGGAGGTGAGACACTCGCCGCAGAATACCTAGCCTCTGACCTGCTCTTGTTGCCACAGTATTTATGTGGCTGGTCCAGTTAAGTTTCTGGTCAATGGTAACCCCCAGGATGTTGATGGTGGGGATTCGGCGATGGTAATGCTTTTGAATGTCAAGGGGAGATGGTTAGACTCTCACTAGTTGGAGATAGTCATTGCCTGGCACTTCTGTGGCGCGAATGTTACCTGCCACTTATCAGCCCAAGCCTGAACGTCGTCCAGGTCTTGTTGCATGCGGGCATGGACTGCTTCATTATCTGAGGAGTTGTGGATGGCGCGGAACACCGTGTAGTCATCAGCGAACATCCCCATTTCTGACCTTATGTTGGAGGGAAGGTCATTGATGAAGCAGCTGAAGATGGTTGGGCCGAGGACACTGCCCTGAGGAACTCCTGCAGCGATGTCCTGAGGCTGTGATGATTGACCTTCAACCACCACAACTATCTTCTGCCCTCGGAGTGTTTGATGGAACAGTGTAGAAGGAGCATTGCTCTGTACCTGCCCTGGGAGTGTTTGATGGGACAGTGTAGAGGGAGCTTTACTCTGTATCTAACACATGCTGTACCTAACCTTGGTGTGGTAGTGCAGTTGTGATGATACTGGACTACAACGAAAAGAGAGAGATGTGGAAAAGAAAATCCCAAGTGCTGTTTGGACAAGGTTTCTCAAATAATGCCAAATAGATCACTTACAAAATAGATCAACAAAGGAAGAATCACTTGGAGAGTGACATACCTCTGCCTCAGGTTTTAAACAAACAAAAAATGGCCAACTTTCACAATAAAAATATATCTGTGAGTCGTTAGAGGTGGTTTGGGAAATCTTTGCAGAGGCAGTTGAAATGCAATGAGAAGAAAGGCGGAGAAGGTCAGGCAGGGGTCAGTGTCGACCAAACAGCTCGAGGGCCACAGTCTTTCTTCTGACTTGTGTGACGTAGATAATCACATAAACCCAGCAAGTAACTGAAACTGCAGCCACCTCGAGACAGCACTTCATCAACCAAGCCCTTGATCTATAGATAAGAGCAGAAAGTGCTGGAAATATACAGCGGGTCTCTCAGCACCCGAGAGAGAAAAGGTTGGTTAATGTTCTCAGATTGAACCCTTAATTAAAACCCTGATGACTTTTCTTCTCCTGAATTGGCCTTGGGTTTTTTCTGCTCTGGTTTTTGCCTCTCCCGAGAGATTATGTGGCTGCTGGTGAATGAGGGGGGAAGGGCAGGGCGATGGGGGACATAATGCTGAGTTGCACCATGAGGGTGTGGGACAGGCTTGAGGGACAAGCTGGTCTCACTCTGTCCATCATTTTCATCTGTACCTGAAACATTAACCTGTCTTTTCTCTTTCAGCTGCTGAAGGGCCTGGTGTGCATTTCCAGAATGTTCTATTTTTATTTCAGATTTCCAATACTTTAACTGATTTCAGCTTTGTCAGAACGCAGGCTCATTAACTCCTCCCAGTCAGGTCCCCTCACGTGATTATCAACATTCAATGCTTAAAAAAGGATTTATTTTTTTTAAAACAGAAAACGACGTCATAAAAGCAAAGGATTTTTAGAAAGTTCATTGCCGTGGTTTCATAAATGTTTAATTTATTTGACGGGATTCTCATCGTTGCAATCCATTATTCAAAGAGCACCAGGAGGTTCTTCCGATGTCCTGGCCAATATTTCTCACTCAATGAGCTCCACCAAAAACAGATTAACTGGTCGGTCATCTCACTGCTGTCTGGGGGATCTTGCTCTATGAAAAATGACTGCCACATTTGCTTATATAACATAGGAACAGGAGCAGATCATTCAGCTCCTCAAGCCTGTTCCGCCATTCAATTAGATCATGGCTGATCTGTATCTTAACTCCATCTCCCCACCTTGGTTCCGTAACCCTCAATACCCTTCGCCTAACAAAAATCCATCAAGTTCAGTTTTGAGATTTTCAGTTGACCGCCAGCCTCAACAGCTTTTTGGGGGCGAGAGTTCCTGATTTCCACCACCCTTTGTGTGAAGAAGTGGTTCCTGACATCACCCCTGAATGGCCTAGCTCTAATTCTAAGTTTATGCCCCCTTGATCTGGACTCCCCACCAGAGGACATAGTTTCTCTCTATCTAATCTATCAGATCCTTAAATCATCTTAAACACCTCAATTAGATCACCCCTAATCTTCTATACTCAAGAGAATACAAGGCCAGTCTATGGAACCTGTCCTCATAATTTAACTCTTTTAGCCCCAGTATCATCTGGTGAATCTGCCCTGCACCCACCCCTCCACCCGCCAAGGCCAATATATCCTTCCTGAGGTGCGGACAACATTTCAAAAGTTACCTATTGTGTGTGAAGTTCGATGAGATGTTTTGGAGAGACGGGATAAGGTGCTATACATTGTAAGTCACTCTCACTTAAGGCATCGCAATGCTGAAATTTCTTAGGTCAAGTGTCTGCAGTTGAGTCTCCCTTTCAGAAAGTAAGGATTAAATGTAAATAAGAGTAAGAGAATAGGACCTCTGTATTTGGACCCCAGGGAAAAAAAATCAACCAGGCTTCCGGCTCCTGCTCACTACACAGTGCCTCCTGCAGTAAAGTGCATGAGGACATTGGGCAAGTACAATACCGGGTTTGGTCGCGATGTCCTTTATTGATAAGAGTAAATAAGGGGAAACTGTTTCCAGTGGCAGGAAGGTCGGTAACCAGGGACACAGATTTAAGGTGATTGGCAAAAGAACCAGAGGGGAGATGAGATTTTATTTTACGCAGTGAGTTGTTGTGATCTGAAAGGGTGGTGGAAGCAGATTCAATCGTAACTTTCAAAAGGGAATCAGATAAATAGTTGAAGGGAAAAAAACTACAGGGCTATGGGGAAAGAGGAGGGGAGTGGGACTAATTGGGAGAGCTCTTTCAAAAAGCCAAATGGCCTGCTTCTGTGCTATATCATACGATGAGACTATGATCTGAAGCAGCAGTCCTCCTTAGGCAAGATAACAGAGGACTGCTGCTGCTCAAGAAAGTCTACCCTGCAAGAGCAGGATAAGGTGGGAGAAGAGGAGAGAAATATTGGGAAATAAAATACGAGTATAAATTGCATTACGAAGCAAGAGTAAATCGTAACAGATCTGCCTGGTATTTGCTGTAACAGTGAGATAAAGAAAGATATACTTGCATTTATTTACTGCTTTTCACATTGTCGACAAGTTTCAAACACCTTCACACAACAAATGATTTTTGTATTTGGAGTGCGCTGATTGTTGGTATGTAGGCAAACACATATAATTATATGAAATACATGCGAAGCACCAAGCTTGTACTGCAGCAACCTCTGCATCAATGTGTGAATAAGGTGTTGAAGGCTTGACATTTATGTTCACATCTCCCACTAAATCTCAGTAAAGCAATGCAAATGTTGGCAAATTATAGTTGTTAATGATTTCATTTGTGCTCCTATTCACACCGTGAGCTCAGTAATACAATACTGTAGAGTGAGGAGGAAGAGGTGGTTGAAGAATTTCATCTTAAAATGCCCCCTGCCGTGCCCCCCCAATGTCCGTGACTTTGGTTTACTCTGAAGTTGTTGCTGGCTGTGGGAGACTCGTGTGTGCCAGCAGCTGTTGGGCACAAGCACCCACTGTATCCATCACTGGACAGTGACCAGGAGTGGGAAGCTTGGCTGATTCGAGCATCGAGGCAGGCCAGTTGTTGCTGCCCTGGGTGAGCTCAGGTAATTCAGCACAGGCCGGGCGGGGGGTGGGGGTCGAACCTCGAATCTCTCAACCTCCAAAGCAGCAAGAACACCTCAGGAGATGGTGCACAGACCAGGGGATGGGGGGTAGGGAAGAGGGGAGCGGGCGTTGCTATGGTATTGCTGGGGATCGTTTTCAACTTTGTCATCTGGGTAGTAACCTACTGGGCAACAATCAGTCGTCTGTTGTACAACCCACCCGATCTTCGGTCCATTGAAATCAACGGAATGAAAATTGGGCAGGTTCTACAACAGGCAGGCGATCCACTCCGCCAGTTTAACACTCATGCAGTAA
The DNA here is from genome assembly GCA_030390025.1 of Squalus acanthias. NCBI lineage: Eukaryota > Metazoa > Chordata > Chondrichthyes > Squaliformes > Squalidae > Squalus > Squalus acanthias. The sequence goes on from CM059440.1 coordinate 17,775,350, forward strand.
AGTTAGAAATTACGCCCAGTGTGTTTGAACACGTGGATTCGCTAAATAATGGTTCTATTTAAAGCTGCTTTGTTGATCATTTGGGAATCAGTGAAATTGCAGCATTGAGGAGGCCATTCAGCCCATCGTACCTGTGCTGGTGCTAGCTCTTCAACTGGAGCTATCTGCTCTGATCCCACTTCCCTGCCCTTTAAGGGAAGAGATTGTTCATTTGGACAATTCATGGTAAACTATTTAGAAAGGCAATTTTCTGGGATCTTACAACAAAATGTGGTCCATTTTCAGTCCTGTCAAGTTAGATTTTGTACAGTGAGCATTTTAATATTCAAAGCCTTATAATGAGGCAGCTGTGGACATCTGACTTCCTCCGAGTATAGAATATTCCTGCAATTGGTTCACAAAAGCAACAGGACTGAACTGGAGCTCTGTAGCCTCTGGGTCAGAAGCCTGTGGGTTTGAGGTGCATCTCAGAACACCAGCGTGTAACCTAGGCTGAAACCAGCGCAGTGCCGAGAGAGTGCTGCATTGCTGTCCTTCAGAGGAGATGTTAAAAGCTGCAGTGGGAAGATGGTAGGATTGATATTCTGGAAGAATAAAAAGAGCCTTCTTCGCCTGTGTCTACCTTGCGGTGTTGCTGGAGAAGATCCTGAACTAACAACAACACCAACTTGCATTTATATAGCACCTTTATCGTAGTAAAATGTCTCAAGGCACTTCACAGGAGCGTTATCAAACATAACTTAACACCGACATACATTAGGAGATATTAGGACAGATGAGGTAGGTTCTAAGGGGCGTCTCAAAGGAGGAGATAGAGATAGAGAGCAATGTTCCCTTCAAGCTGCGCAGCCGCACAATGCTCTGGTCCTCCCGCGCAGCAGGCTTACCAGCTCTTAAATGCAAAAACCGCACAGCCCAAAAAAAATTAGAGTGAACATTGGTAGAGAGGCAGAGAGGGTTAGGGAGGGAATTCCAGAGCTTAGCGTCCAGGCAGCTGAAAGCACGGCTGCCAATGGTGGAGCGATTAAAATAGGCGATCCGCAAGAGGCCAGAATTGGAGGAGTGCAGAGATCTCGGGGGGGTTGTAGGATTGGAGGAGGTTACAGAGATAGGGAGGGGGCGAGGCCACAGAGGGATTTGAAAACAATGATGAGAATTTTAAAATTGAGGCGTTGCTTAACCAGGAGCCAATGTAGGTCAGCGAGCACAGGGGTGATGGGTGAACAGGACTTGGTGCGAGTTAGGATACGGGCAGAAGAATTTTGGATGAGTTTAAGTTTATGGAGGGTGGAAGATAGGAGTCCAGCCAGGAGTGCATTAGAATAGTCAAGTCTAGAGGTAACAAGGGAATGGATGAGGGTTTCAGCAGCAGATAAGCTGAGACAGGGGCAGAGTCGGGCCATATATCCTTATATGTAGTATGGTGAGACACGCCCTCTGATTCTCCTTGTGAGGTTAGTCCCCACACAATGTGGACAAGATTGGGAACTTGGCGCAGTGACGGATCACGGCTCACGACTTACGGCCCGCCAAACTCTCGGTGTTTGGTAGGCGGCCCAGTGATATATGGCCGCTCTCAATCCTAATGAATGGTTCTGCTGCCTTCACTTGCCACCTTGCTGTGGCTCACTGGCTGGAACTCTCTCGCCCCTGAGTCAAGAGGTTATGGGTTCAAGCCCCCCTCCAGAGACTTGAGAACATAAGCTAGGTTGATGCTCCAGTGCAGTACTGAGGGAGTGCTGCACTGTCGGAGGTGTAGTTTTTCGGATGAGACGTTAACCGAAGCCCCGTCCACCCTCTCAGGTGGACGTAAAAGATCCCATGGCACTATTTCGAGCAAGGGTATCCTGGCCAATATTTATCCCCAACCAACATCACTAAAACAGATTATCTGGTCATTATCAGATTGCTGTTTGTTGGATCTTGCTGTGGGCAAATTGGCTGCCACGTTTCCTGCATTACAACAGTGACTACACTTCAAAAGTACTTCATTGTAAAATGCTCTGGGACATCCTGACATTGCGAAAAGCATGATATAAATGCAAATCTTTCATTTTTTAAATTCCTTTTGCAGATGTAAGACGATCTAACAATCCCGCTCAATCCCCCAGAAGCAACAGAAACAGATTTAGCCAAACACAAGCCAGCAAATTTCACCCAATCTTAATATTGTTGGGATATTCAACAACCTGAACACAAGAGTTTGAAATCTGCTGTTTATAATCTTTTGTTATTGAATCTCCTGGTGTTTACTAAGGACTGTGTGTTGCAGGACAACAATAGACTCACGTGTGCGACCCAGCTTGTCTCCCAGGAGAAGGTTAAGGGCATATTCATATAATGAGCCCAGTTAACAACCGTAGCCAGCCTGTTTTCATGGAACGTATGCAAGATAGTTTTCTAGATCAGTATGTTGAGGAACCAACTAGGGAACAGGCTATTTTAGATCTAGTGTTGTGCAACGAGAAAGGGTTACTTAATAACCTTGTAGTAAAGGGGCCTTTAGGGAAGAGTGACCATAATATGATAGAATTTTATATTGAGTTTGAAAGTGATTGAGTTAAATCCAAAACTAGAGTCTTAAATCTAAACAAAGCAAACTACGCAGGTATGAGGGGCGAGTTGGCTAAGGTAGATTGGGAAACTACATTAAAAGGTATGATGGTAGAGAAGCAATGGCTAGCATTTAAAGAATTAATACATAATTTACAACAAATATACATTCCTTTAAGGCACAAAAATCCCACAGGAAAAGTGGTCCAACCGTGGCTAACAAGAGAAGTTAAAGATAGTATTAGATCAAAGGAAGAGGCTTATAATGTTGCCAAAAAGAGAAGTAAGCCTGAGGATTGGGAGGATTTTAGAATTCAGCAAAGGAGGACCAAGAAACTGATTAAAAAAAAAGGGAAAATAGAATATGAGAGTAAACTAGCGAGAGACATAAAAACAGACTGTAAAAGCTTCTATAGGTATGTAAAAAGGAAAAGATTAGCGAAAGTAAATGTGGGTCCCTTACCGGCTGAGACAGGAGAAATTATAATGGGGAATAAGGAAATGGCAGAGAAATTAAACAAATACTTTGTGTCTGTCTTCACGGAAGAAGACGCAAAAATCTTCCCGGAAATAGTGGACACCCAAGGGTCTAGCGAGAATGAGGAACTGAAAGAAATTAATATCAGTAAAAAAAATAGTACTGGAGAAATTAATGGGACTGAAAGCTGATAAATCCCCTGGACCTGATGGCCAACATCCTAGGGTTTTGAAAAAGGTGGCTATAGAGATAGCAGATGCACTGGTTGTCATTTTCCAAAATTCCATAGATTCTAGAAAGGTTTTTGCAGATTGGAAGGGAGCAAATGTAACCCCACTATTTAAGAAAGGAGGGAGAGAAAACAGGGAACTACAGACCAGTTAGCCTGACATCAGTAGTAGGGAAAATGCTAGAATCTATTATTAAGGACGTGGTAACAGGGCACTTAGGAAACAATAATAGGATTGGACAGAGTCAACACGGATTTATGAAAGGGAAATCGTGTTTGACAAATCTGTTAGAGTTTTTTGAGGTTGTAACTGGCAGAATAGATGAGGGGGAACCAGTGGATGTGATGTATTTGGATTTTCAGAAGACATTCGATAAGGTGCCACACAGGAGGTTATTAAACAAAATTAGGGCTCATGGGATTGGGGGTAATATACTAGCATGGATTGAGGATTGGTTAACAAACAGAAAACAGAGAGTAGGAATAAACGGGTCATTTTCGGGTTGGCAGGTTGTAACTAGTGGGGTACCGCTAGGATCAGTGCTTGGGCCTCAGCTATTCACAATCTATATCAATGATTTGGATGAGAGGACCAAATGTAATATATCCAAGTTTGCAGATGATACAAAGCTGGGTGGGAATGTAAGTTGTGAGGAGGATCCAAAGCAGCTTCAAGGGGATATAGACAGGCTAAGTGAGTGGGCAAGAACATGGCAAATGAAATATAATGTGGAGAAATGTGAAGTTATCCACTTTGGTAGGAAAAATAGAAAAGCAGAGTATTTTTTAAATGGTGAGAGATTGGGAAATGTTGGTGTTGAGGGACCTGGGATTCCTTGTACACGAATCACTGAAAATTAACATGCAGGTACAGCAAGCAATTAGGAAAGCAAATGATATGTTGGCCTTTATTACAAGAGGATTTGAGTATAAGAGTAAAGGCGTCTTACTGCAATTATATAGGGCCTTGGTGAGACCACACCTGGAGTATTGTGTACAGTTTTGGTCTCCTTACCTAAGGAAGGATATACTTGCCATAGAGGGAGTGCAACGAAGGTTCACCAGACTGGTTCCTGGGATGGGGGGATTGTCCTATGAGGAGAGATTGAGTAGACTAGGCCTATATTCTCTAGAGTTTAGAAGAATGAGAGGTGATCTCATTGAAACATACAAAATTCTTACAGGGCTTGACAGGGTAGATGCAGGGAGGATATTTCCCCTGGCTAGGGTGTCTAGAACCAGGGGTTGCAGTCTCAGAATAAGGGGTCGGACATTTAGGACTGAGATGAGGAGAAATTTCTTCACTCAGAGGGTGGTGAATCTTTGGAATTCTCTACCCCAGAGGGCTGTGGAGGCTCAGTCATTGAGTATATTCAAGACAGAGATCGATAGATTTTTGAATATTAAGGGAATCAAGGGATATGGGGATAGTGCAGGAAAGTAGAGATGAGGTAGAAGATCAGCCATGATCTTATTGAATGGCGGAGCAGGCTCGAGGAGCCAAATGGCCTCCTCCTGCTCCTATTTCTTATGTTCTTATGTTTTCAGTTGGCAATGGAAAGCCCTTTTTAACCCAGTCAGCACGTCTGAAGGACTGACACTGACATGTTGCTGGATCTTAATTCTGCTGCTTGTGAAGCTGCCCCTGGGATTTAAAGGACTCAAGCGACTTTCCAAAGAAATCCTGTTCAGGATTCGGAGGAGGATGAACAAAATATTTCACCGGCACAAATCCTTCCTCTCCGGGCCCCTTATAGTGCTTTCCAAATGGTAGCTATTTCGGCTCTCGACTGAACATTGTACTCATCGAAGTGAGGATAAAAGGCGTTTAACTTTTCACAACTATATCAGCATCAAACACTCTCGGGGCAGGTATAGCACGGGTTAGATACAGAGTTAAGCTCCCTCTACACTGTCCTATCAAACACTCCCAGGGCAGGTACAGCACGGGTTAGATACAGAGTAAAGCTCCCTCTACACTGTCCCATCAAACACTCCCAGGGCAGGTACAGCACGGGTTAGATACAGAGTAAAGCTCCCTCTACACTGTCCCATCAAACACTCCCAGGGCAGGTACAGCACGGGTTAGATACAGAGTAAAGCTCCCTCTACACTGTCCCATCAAACACTCCTGGGGCAGGTACAGCACGGGTTAGATACAAAGTAAAGCTCCCTCTACACTGTCCCATCAAACACTCCCGGGGCAGGTACAGCACGGGTTAGATACAAAGTAAAGCTCGCTCTACACTGTCCCATCAAACACTCCCAGGGCAGGTACAGCACGGGTTAGATACAGAGTAAAGCTCCCTCTACACTGTCCCATCAAATACTCCCAGGACAGCTACAGCATGGGTTAGATACAGAGTAAAGCTCGCTCTACACTGTCCCATCAAACACTCCCGGGGCAGGTACAGCTCAGGTTAGATACAAAGTAAAGCTCCCTCTACACTGTCCCATCATGCACTCCCAGGGCAGGTACAGCAAGGGTTAGATACAGAGTAAAGCTCGCTCTACACTGTCCCATCAAACACTCCCAGGGCAGGTACAGCCCGGGTTAGATACAGAGTAAAGCTCGCTCTACACTGTCCCATCATGCACTGCCAGGGCAGGTACAGCATAGGTAAGGAGTAATAGCCATTGTAATAGAGAGAATATTGTGCACTGTGGGCACTCCTGGGTTGGGGGTGGGGGGGGGAGAAGGGGGACAGTGTGCAGAAAACAACGAGGCGTTACCTTGAACAGCAAAGCCACTTGCTTCTTGCTCCTTTCAACTGGTGAAATATCCTCTCAGGTTTCAAAGCACACACTCCTTACCTGTCATATAACATCCAGAAACAAACATTCTTTGGGCTTTCCGAAGATCAAAGCCACTCAGCACAATTAAAGTGAATGTGCAGAGAACATTGCAAATCTTTAATCAGATGGGACAGTACCTGGAGGGCCACAATTGGCCTCAGTAGTTCTGAGCGTTGGGAGAGCCTTGGCCAACACATGACCACTCAGGTCAGCTATCGGAGGGATCGATACCCACTGAGTGAGGACCCAGCAATCTCAGGAGAGGAGAGAGAAGAAATTACCGCCTCACCGTAAAATAATCAGAACCCTTCTCGAGCTGTGGCTCGGGTTCCATCCTATACTGGAGATAAGTAGTCACGGAAGGAAAGACTTCAGCGTGAGCAGGAGCTGCGACTGCTGGCCTGTTGTCGACAGATTGACAGCACAGTTTGGTGGGACACAGGACAATACTTATGATCCTGATTCCGTGGAGACGACTCCTGCACAGGGAAAAACGCGGGCTCATCGACTAGAGCTGCAGCATTAGGCCCACAGTTCACCAGCTATGTGGATTCTGGTGCATTGCTCAATAAATATTTTATACCATTAATACACTGGGCTGTGGTCAGACCACTGAGGTGTGTGAACCTTGAAATGAGGAATCACCACATTCTCAATTAAGCAATGAATTTACAAGTATTTCAGCATATTAATCGATATCGCTGGGCAGATAAAGAGGGAGAAAGTGCCGTTCACACTTACCTGGTTTTAGGGGATGTTGTTAACCATTCTTCATGTTTCTCGAATGTTATTAAATAAGCTGCAATTTCCTGAAAAACACAAACAAAAGGGAAAAGACCAATTTAGATGCAAAGTAGAATTCACACAACACTGACCTGCATTGTGTACATGGTCTCTCACCAACAGGATCACTCTCAAAAATCAAGTAACTACAAAGAATTGTGATTATTCATTAATAGCCCTTAAAAAAAAATCTAGGTTAGCGGGTTTCTAAACTCAATGCCCAGAGAACATGTTCCACAATGGCCGCCCTGGGACCACACGATCACAGGATGCAACACCAGCCCCACAACATGGTTTGGTTAAGCAAATAACAGAGAGCATTTAAAAAAAAATTGGAAAATTATATTGTACTTTCATGGACGACACCAAAAGCAAATCTTTACTTAAAAACAAATGTGGCACTGTCATTCTTTTGATTTTTGAGACATAGGCCGAGGCTTTATGCCTCTGCCTCCCCCATCCTGTCTCCCCCATACACAAGCTCTGCCCCTCCCCGCCATAGCCACAGTATTAATGATTCCACTGATCCCAGTACTCATAGTATGATACAGCACAGAAGGACGCCATTCAGCTTATCGTGCCTGTGCTGACTCCTTGGTCGACCTATCCGATTAGTCCCATTCCCGCTGTTCTTTCCCCATAGCCCTGCAAATTGCTAAAGCAATAAGTCAAATGAATAGTATCACTGGCCTCCTCTGTCTTTTTTTTATTCATTCACGGAATGTGGACGTCACTGGCAAGGCCGGCATTTATTGCCCATCCCTAGTTGCCCTTGAGAAGGTGGTGGTGAGCCGCCTTCTTGAACCGTTGCAGTCCGTGTGGTGAAGGTACTCCCACAGTACTGTTAGGTAGGGAGTTCCAGGATTTTGACCCAGCGACGATGAAGGAATGGCGATATATTTCCAAGTCAGGATGGTGTGTGAGTTGGAGGGGAACTTGGAGGTGATGGTGTTCCCATGTGTCTGCTGCCCTTGTCCTTCTAGGTTTGGGAGGTGCTGTCGAAGAAGCCTTGGCGAGTTGCTGCAGTGCATCTTGTAGATGGCACACACTGCAGCTATGGTGCACCGGTGGTGGAGGGAGTGAATGTTTGGTAGGAAAAACAGAATATTTTTTAAATGGTGAGAAACTTTCAAATGTTGGTGTTGAGAGATTTGGGTGTCCTCGTACAAGAAACACAGAAAGCTGGCATGCAGGTATAGCAAGCAATAAGGAAGGCAAATGGCATGTTGGCCTTTATTGCAAGGGGGTTGGAGTATAAGAGTAAGGAAGTCTTGCTACAATTGTACAGGGCCTTGATGAGACCACACCTGGAGTACTGTGCACAGTTTTGGTCTCCTTATCTAAGGAAGGATATACTTGCCTTGGCGGCGGTGCAACAAAGGTTCACTAGATTGATTCCTGGGATGAGAGGGCTGTCCTATGATGAGAGATTGTGTAGAATGGGCCTATACTCTCTGGAGTTTAGAAGAATGAGAGGTGATCTCATTGAAGATACAAGATTCTGAAGGGGATTGACAGGGTAGATGCTGAGAGGTTGTTTCCCCTGGCTGGAGTGTCCTGGCATAATCTCAGGATAAGGGGTAGGCCATTTAAGACTGAGATGAGGAATTTCTTCACTCAGAGGGTTGTGAATCTTTGGAATTCTTTGCCCCAGAGGGCTGTGAATGCTGAGTCTTTGAGTATATTCAAGGCTGAGATAGATAGATTTTTGGACTCCAGGGGAATCAAGGGATATGGAGATCGGGCAGGAAAGTGGAGTTGAGGTCGATGATCAGCCATGATCTTATTGAATGGCTGAGCAGGCTTGAGGGGCCGTATGGTCTACTCCTGCTCCTATTTCTTATGTTCTTATGTTAACGTGGTTGATGGGGTGCGAATCAAGCGGCTGCTTTGTCCTGGATGGTGTCGAGCTTCTTGAGTGTTGTTGGAGCTGCACTCATCCAGGAAAGTGGAGAGTATTCCATCGCACTCCTGACTTGTGCCATGTAGATAGTGGAAAGGCTTCGAGGAGTCAGGAGGTGAGTCACTCACCGCAGAATACCCAGCTTCTGACCTGCTCTTGTAGCCACAGTATTTATGTGGCTGGTCCAGTTAAGTTTCTGGTCAATGCCGACCCCCAGAATGTTGATGGTGGGGGATTCGACGATGGTAATGCCATTGAATGTCAAGGGGAGGTGGTTAGACTTTCTCTTGTTGGAGATAGTCATTGTCTGGCACTTATGTGGCAGGAATGTTACTTGCCACTTATCAGCCCAAGCCTGAACGTCGTCCAGGTCTTGTTGCATTCAGGCACAGACTGCTTCATTATCTGACGAGTTGCGAATGGAACTGAACACTGTGCAATCATCAGCGAACATCCCCATTCTGACCTTATGATGGAGGGATGGTCATTGATGAAGCAGCTGAAGACAGTTGGGCCGAGGACACTGCCCTGAGGAACTCCTGCAGCGATGTCCTGGGGCTGAGATGGTTGCCTTCAGGAGTCGAGCCACAAGCGAGTGCATCATAAACAGGGCTGTGGATGGATATAACACATCATACAGAGCCCAGCAGAATTTAAATTTCTACATTAACTCTCGACTGATGTTTCTACTGCTGTGGCAGAGCTGTGGCATGGGGAATCAGCTGATTGGGAGGTGTGTCAGGATTCAGGATAAGCGGGATGCTACCAGAGCCCTCAGCTCGTTGCAAGTCCTGGTGGAGCTCCAGCTCAGTTCACCCAGCAACCACAGTAATTAAAAGCATCAGTGATCCCGAGTCCTAACCCAAATCAATTCCTTACAACAGGTGCTAATTGTGCAACTTATACTGCATTAGCATCCACTATAAGCAACAGATTACAATTATAATTGAGGATACTTGGCAACACGGCCAACGCTGGATCATTTCTGACACTATTTGGGGTTTTTTTTGTTTAAAGGATTGCCAATTCTACATGGTCACATAGAGAGTAAAATTCGCTCTACCCTGCCGCAACTCTGTGCCACTGTCCCAGACTCAGGAATGCCCCCACTGCACCGATATACTTTAGTGCTGAGTGTGGGGCAGGTCTGTGCTGTGGGCCCCACTCAGAGCTAGGTTGAGACTGCCCAACTCACTGCACGTAGGACCCCGACAGCAGGCAGAGTGCAGAGACATTCAAGTTGCGCATCCTCTTTTTATCGCAACACGTCAAATGAATAGCACCATTGGCCTTCTCTGCCTTCAAGATCCGAGCCACAGGCGACTGCATCATACACAGAGCCGTGTATGGATATAATGCATCACACAGAACCCAGAAGACTCATACAGCCTCCAGCTCCCCTCAGAACAATCACAGAATCAGACACAGCAACAGAAGAGGAAGATCATTGTATTTGTGAAAGACAAGTCCTGAAAAATTGATGGAATTCTGTACTACTGGGCTGTTAGGTAAATCATAAACATAATCCATCGATGCATTTAAGGGGAAGCTAGATAAGTACCTGACGGAGAAAGGAATAGAAGGATAGGCTGATAGGACTAGATGAAGTGGGGGTGGGAGGAGACAGGCGTGGAGCATAAACACTGGCATAGACCTGTTGGGCCAAATGGCCTGTTTCTGTGCTGTAAATACTCTGTCATTCTATGTAATTCAACATTCCTATTTGTCCTCAACAGGTTGTTGAAGTGTTGCTATTTATTTTATTGTTAGGGAGGGGCTGTTCATTAATGTGAGGGATGTCCGTGCTTTCCCACTTCAGGCACACAGAGGTAGAAAATAGTCCTCATGGCGGAAAACAGCGACAAAAAATGCCAATTTTGTGGGACTATGTCAAGGATGCCTGAAATACGTCCACCCCCATATTTGATATCTTAATGAAGGGCCTGACGCCTGTTTTAAGGACCCTTCTGCTAAATTGGGCTGCCCTGAGGCACTGGGCCTGCTCTGTCAGGTTTTTCTGTCATGGATGCGGCCTAGCAAGCAGCTGCCACCAAAAGGTAAGTACATTTTCTGTTTTACAGCTTGATGTGGAACCAGGAGGAGCAGGAGTGTTCCTCCCACCTTCACAGCACGCACGAGGGACGATGCCATCCCGCGATCCTACCCCCCCCCGCAATTAGAATCTAGGATCTAGGAGTAGGCCATTCGGCCCGTCGAGCCTGCTCCACCATTCAATACGATCATGGCTGATCATCCAAGTCCAGTACCCTGTCCCTGCTTTAATCCCCACAGTACACATATCCCACCCTACCCCCGTAACCCCACGTATTTAATTCCCCCTAACATATCCCATCCTATCCCCATAACCCAACATATTTAATCCCCCCCTAACACTGAGGGTCAATTTATCATAGCCAAATCAACCTAACCCGCACATTTTTGGACTGTGGGAGGAAACCGGAGCACCCGGAGAAAACCCACGCAGACACGGGGAGAATGTGCAAACTCCACACAGACAGTCACCCGAGGTCAGATTCGAACCCGGGTCCCTGGCGCTGTGAGGCACCAGTGCTAACCACTATGCCACTGTGTTGTCCTTTGCCCCACCCCCGGGACTTACTTGAGGGCCCCTGGAAATGGGCGAGCTGCCTCTAGAAGTGCAGCAGGTGCCAGCAGCTCACCCAAAGTATTCAAATGAGGCCTGAGGCCCAGAAACAGGCCGTAACCAATTTCTATCCCACAGTAGCCACAACAAGTTCTCCCAGGTTAGGGTTAGCTGTGTTCAGCCATGGCTCAGTGGGTAGCACTCTCCTTTCTGAGTCAGAAGGTCGTGGGTTTATGCCTCACACCAAAGACTATGAGCACAAAATCTAGGCTGACACTCCAGTACAGTACTGATGGAGTGCTGCACTGTCCGAGGTGCCGTCTTTTGGTTGAGACGTTAAATCCAGGCCCCGTCTGCTCTTTCAGGTGGAAGCAAAAGATCCGACGGCACTATTTAGAAGAGCAGTTCTCCCCGGTGTGCTGGTCAATATTTATCCCTCAACCAACATCACTAAAACAGATTATCTGGTCATTTTCACGTTGCTGTTTGTGGGACCTTGCTGTGCACAAATTGGTTGCCGCCTTTCCCTACATTACAACAGTGACGACTCTTCAAATGTACTTCATTGACTGTAAAGTGCTTTGGGAGGTCGAGGTCATGAAAGGCGCGATATAAATGCGAGTTCTTTGTTTCCTCCCTGTCTCAACAATATGCCTTAATCCCAGCCTTACAACAGCATCCTGCACTGCTCCAGTGTGACATTTCCCACAGCAGCCATCTCCAGAGTGAGACTGCCAATTCCTGCTGAATTATGGGCAGTTTGGTGCTGCAGATCCATGTCCGGGAACTCGTTTTTAGATCTCAGGTCCCCAGTGTGAGAAGCCGGTTTACTAACCAACCATCTCCCCTCCTCATTCTGTCTCAATAAACTATATTTTATAACCTTCACGTAGGCAGTAGGTGGCATTATAAAAACTTGTTATTCCACAGGCGTTACTCCGTTAATACAGAATAGCACTTTAAGCAGTGTTCCTTGTCCAGTCGCAGGTCCCAACAGACCAATTTCACTGAACAATTCTCTCCTTGTTACATAATCTACAGAGTCTGTACCTAAACCCCCCCAGTGCCACAAATCTTCCTCACCTACACTTCAGCAGCAAATCATTCTCGCACTTTGAAGCAAAGAAAGAGGACTGGAAATCTTCCCAGACAGACCCCAACACAGGTTATATGAAGCTCTGGTTAGACTGCACACCTCAGGAAGGATATATTGGTCTTGGAGGGGGTGCTGCGCAGATTCACCAGAATGATACCGGGCCTAAAAGGGTTAAATTATGAGGACAGGCTTGTATTCCCTCGAGTATAGAAGATTGTGGGGTGATGTAATTGAGGTGTTTAAGATAATTAAAGGATTTGATAGGATAGAAACTATTTCCTCTGGTGGAGGAGTCCAGAACAAAAGGGCATAACCTTAGAATGAGAGCTAGGCCCTTCAGGGTTGATGTCAGGAAACACTTCTTCACACAAAGGGGAGTGGAAATCTGGAACTCTCTCCCCCAAAAAGCTGTTGAGGCTGGAGATAAATTGAAAATGTCAAAACTGAGATGTACAGATTTTTGTTGGGTAACGGTATTATGGGATCTGGAACCAAGGTGGGGAGATGGAGTTAAGATACAGATCAGCCATGATCTAATTGAATGGCGGAACAGGCTTGAGGAGCTGAATGATCTGCTCCTGTTCCTACATTATATAAGCAAATGTGGATCTTCCTGCTGTGTGGGTGGCTCAGTATTTCATAGAGTGCATTTACCCACTGAATTAACGGGCAGTCAAATTATCAATTTTTATGCATGCATTCTTTCTTTGCATAATTGGAGGTAACTATTTCATCTCATCCATTTCAAGTGATTCAGTCACAAGGTGTCAGGGCCTGGTGATCCCAGTGATTGTTAAACCTGCCCCGGGCAGCCTGTGTTTTATGTTCACTGCGATGCCTTGTCCTATGAAACAGCTCAGATGAGGAGTTCACCAGGTGGGGATTGCAGTATTATGTGCTGCCTTTCACCCAGTATAAAACCAGTATGGAGGGGCGGGGGGGGGAGAGAAGGCGGGGCGAGAGGAACGATTGCATTTTAAAACTGATGTACTTGTTTTAGAGACTGTTCATCCCTGTTTGGCATAAAAATAAAACAAAAAAGGTGACTCAACCGTGGCTAACAAGGGAAATTAGGGATAGCATAAGATCCAAGGAGAGGACATATAAGTTGGCCAGAAAAAGCAGCAAACCTGAGGATTGGGAGCAGTTTAGGATTCAGCAAAGGAGGACAAAGGGATTAATTAAGAGGGGGAAAATAGAGTATGATAGTAAGCTTGCAGGGAACATAAAAACTGACTGTAAAAGCTTCTATAGATATGTGAAGAGAAAAAGATTGGTGACGTCAAGCGTAGGTCCCTTGCAGTCAGAATCAGGGGAATTTATAATGGGGAACAAAGAAATGGCAGACCAATTAAATACATACTTTGGTTCTGTCTTCACAAAGGAGGACACAAATAACCTCCCAGAGATGTCGGCGAACATAGGGTCTAATGAGAGGGAGGAACTGAATTAAATCAGTATTTGTAGGGAAATGGTGTTAGGGAAATTGACGGGATTGAAGGCCGATAAATCCCCAGGACCTGATAATCTACATCCTAGGGTACTTAAAGAAGTGGCCCTGGAAATAGTAGATGCATTGCTGGTCATCTTCCAAAATTCTATAGACTCTGGAACAGTTCCCATGGATTGGAGGGTAGCTAATGTAACCTCACTATTTAAAAAAGGTGGTAGAGAGAAAATGAGGAATTATAGACCGGTAAGCCTGACATCGGTAGTGGGGAAAATGCTAGAGTCCATTATAAAAGATGTAATAGCAGAGCACTTGGAAAACAGTGACAGGATCGGACAAAGTCAACATGGATTTACAAAAGGTAAATCATGCTTGACTAATCGACTGGAATTTTTTTGAGGATGTAACTGGTAGAATAGATAAGAGAGAACCAGTGGATGTGGTGTATTTGGACTTTCAGAAGGCTTTCGATAAGGTCCCGCATAAGAGATTAGCGTGCAAAGTTAAAGCACACGGGATTGGGGGTAAGGTACTGACTTGGATAGAAAACTGGTTGGCAGACAGGTAGCAAAGAGTTGGAATAAACGGGTCTTTTTTCCGAGTGGCAGGCAGTGACTAGTGGGGTACCGCAGGGATCGGTGCTAGGACCCCAGTTATTCACAATATATATTAATGATCTAGACGAGGGAACTAGATGTAATATCTCCAAGTTTGCAGATGACACAAAGCTGGGTGGGCGTGTGTGCGCTGTGAGGAGGATGCAGAGAAACTCCAGTATGATTTGGACAGGTTGGGTGATTGGGCAGATGCATGGCAGATGCAGTATAATGTAGATAAATGCGAGGTTATCCACTTTGCTGGCAAAAACAGGAAGGCAGATTATTATCTGAATGGCAACAGATTGGGAAAAGGGGAAGTGCAACGAGACCTGGGTGTCCTTGTGCACCAGTCGCTGAAGGTAAGCATGCAGGTGCAGCAGGCGGTTAAGGCGGCAAATGGTATCTTAGCCTTCATAGCGAGAGGATTCGAGTACAGGAGCAAGGATGTCTTGCTGCAGTTGTACAGGGCCTTGGTGAGACCACACCTTGAGTATTGTGTGCAGTTTTGGTCGCCTTATCTGAGGAAGGATGTTCTTGCCATGGAGAGAGTGCAGTGAAGATTCACCAGACTGATACCTGGGATGGCAGGAATGACGTATGAAGAGAGATTGGGTCAATTGGGCTTGTATTCGCTAGAGTTTAGAAGAATGAGAGGGGATCTCATTGAAACTTATAAAATTCTAACAGGACTAGACAGACTAGATGCAGGAAGGATGTTCCCGATGGTGGGGGAGTCCAGAACCAGAGGTCACAGTCTAAGGATAAGGGGTAAGCCATTTAGGACTGAGATGAGGAGGAATTTCTTCACCCAGAGAGTGGTGAACCTGTGGAATTCTCTACCACAGAAGACAGTTGAGGCCAATTCATTAAATATATTCAAGAAGGAGTTAGATATATTTCTTAAGGCTAAGGGGATCAAAGGATATGGGGAGAAAGCAGGGACAGGGTACTGAATTTGGATGATCAGCCATGATCGCATTGAATGGCAGAGCAGGCTCGAGGGGCCGATGGCCTATTCCTGCTCCTATCTTCTATGTTTCTATGACTTGCTAACTTTTGCTGTCCAGTTTTTTAAGTTATGAAATGATTGGGTGCCTGCCCCCAAAAAGCTGACTGTTTGCATCAAATCTGGATGGAAAGCCAGCTTGTTACAGGGTGAACTCACTGTGGCTCAATATAACTCTCCAGCTCTCTGATGCTAATTATTATTATTGCGTTCAGTGAGAAGTCCAATGCACTCACACTGGTTGCATATGTTCCAGCTGTGAGGTGAAGCAATAGGTGGTCCTTTCAGTGTCAGTGGTGGTGTGCACAAAATTTGATTTTGGAAATAAATCTTTCTCCTTTTCTCAGTCCAAATGTCTTTCCAAGCGGTTACTGCAGTTAGAATGAAATGACAGAACGCACTTCACCTCAACAGAGTGGAACACAAATCACTATTACTTCAGTTTTAAGACAGTCAAAATAAAGAGAAAATGTCAGAAAGAGAGAGAGGGGAAGAGTGAGAGTCAGAGAGAGAATGAAAGAGAGAGGAAGAGATAGAGAGAGACGCAGACAGAGAGCGATGAAGAGAGAAGGAGAGAAGTAGAAACAGAACGAAAAACAGAGTGAAAAAACAGTGAATGCCATAGAGGGAGAGATAGCATGAGCAAGGCAGAGGGAGAGAGGGATTGAGAAAGACAGAGAAACAGAAAAATAAGCAAATAAGATAGAGAGAGGCAGAGCGCGAGCAAGACAGTGAGGAAGAGACATAGAGATAGAGATTGGGAGAGACAGAGAGGGAGGGAGGGAGGGAGAGACACACAGACAGAGAGAAAACAAGAGACTCACAGGAGGGTGGCAAGATGGAGTAAATGGCAGGGGGGCAGAGAAAGCTATGCTGGTGTGTGCAACCATCCTTTGTAGCCATGAGTGGGCCAAGAGCCTAAGCTCCCCCATGCAGGCCATTCATGCTGTCTTCCACCTACTGGCCTCTACCCACCCTCTCTAGCCACTAGATAAAGTACTGCAATCAGAAAGCAAAGGTAGACGTCACAACTGCAAGACATGCAAGGAATATTTGAGAGCCGTGTCTTTAAACAGTTCTGAAATATAAACAGGCTTCATCATCACAACCTACATTATTCATTCCTGACTCGCTGCCTTTTGCAGATGACACTTCCATGGTCACAGCAGGACTGGGATAATGTTCCCTGGAGAATCTGACTCTCTGTGCCTGTTATCCTTTAATCTTCATTCCTGTTTGTAACGGGGTATTGGTCCAACTCCAGTTTTAAAGGAGTTCATTAACACATTACTTTTTTTTGAAAGGAGTTTGTTATCCAAGAGGTAGGATATCTCTAGGGGTTTCTCCGATCTCCCACTGTAACCTCAGCAGGAACCCTGCAGAAACAGCCGTTTACCCATTTCCCCGGGGTTACCATCGATTTTCTACCAAAGTTACGGTGGGAGATCAGGAGAACCTCTGGGGAAAGTCTACCCCCTGTTGAGAGATGGGAACATTCCTTCCACTCTCATTTCTGACTCGTTAACTCTGTCCTCTCCTGTGCTCACAGTTAAATAACCTGCTCATGTTCAGATTACCTAAACTTTTAATATTTTGAAGACCTGGATCATGTCCCATCTCAACCTTTTCTTTCCCCAGTTAAAACAAGTTGTGAACCTCCCTTATAGCTTAGAACTTAATT